>JAKSZU010000009.1:49096068-49586068 GCA_026018925.1 Tupaia tana
AAGGATTGTGGCATGACCATCCCCCCTAGGGGATGCTTTCTTACTTTCTCTCTTGCTCTCATTCTCTCTCTCCCTCTCTCTAGCAAGTGCATATGACCTATAGTCAGTCAGTCAATCAATCAATCAATCAATAAAATTTTAAAAGATTGGGATAGGTCTTTTATATCTTGAAAGTTATGTGCTATTATCCCATTTAACAGATAAGGAAACTGAGGCTCAGAAAGACTATGCATTTTCCTGTACGTCACACATCTTGAAAGAGACATAGCCTGGATATATAACCTCGTAATAAAAAAGCATTTCCATTGCACCAGGCAGAAAAACAAAGCTTTACTGATGTTTTCACTGCACTTGAGGGAATGGCTCAGCATATACTCCAGCAATCAGCCTTTCATGCACCATTAACTATTGCCAAATAAGGATTAGAGGCAACACTGATCACAAAGACTTGAAAACGCTCTTTTGAAAAGCATGGTCATGTTCAACATAGAAAAAAATGTTCACGTATAACCAGGAGAGTTAACTCCATTTACGGATGAAAACAACACACATCATCATCATCGTCATCATGGCTCACATTTATTGTTTACCTTGTGCCAGAAACTGTGCAAAACACTTTACATGCATTATCTTATTTAATAACTTTAAGTAACTCTGAGATTTGTTTCATTAGCCTCAGTTGTCCAGATGAGAACACTGAGCATTGGAGTAGGTATATAATTTTCCTATGGCCACATAGCTAGTGATGAGGTTGGGATCTCAGTTTTAGTGTACCTGCCTCCAAGTCCAATGCTATTTCCTACTGCTATGAACTGGAGATTAGCTATAATTTTGCATCCTTTCTTCCTCTCCATAAGAAAGTAACCAAAAAAAATTTTTGACTATATCATAATTGTTGCCTTCTTGCTGTTAAATTCTCCCTAGGATGGCTCTGGTTTATTTAAACTTTGGATGGCATTTTATGTAATGCAGCTCTCTGAATTGTTTTCCCACTTCTGAACAGGTGCAGATTACTTCAGAGCTTCAGAGTGTGCCCCCTGCCTTTCTTCCTTGTTCCCTTCTCATCTTATTACTTGTCATTGTTCCACCTCCCTCTCTAATCCCATAACACTACCCAGAAGTAGTAGATGGTTGACTGAACTGAGATTTAAGGAACTATGGAACTGTTATATAACCCCACAGATCCCTATGAGATATCTCAAAAGGTACTAATTTCTTTGTCCTCATGGTTGTTCTATAAATCATTTATTTTTAAAAATTATTTTTAAAATGTGTTTTATGCATCTAATCACTCTATATCATTTAGTTTGTAAAGCAAATTTACCCAACATGAAATACATTTCAGACTAGCTCAGTTGAGGGTACTATAGACATTATCATCAACAGGTAATAAACCATTTCTGTTTCCCATAAATGTCTTGCCTCTCAATTTTCCTCTCTAATTTCCTTCCCTACACTTTTCCTCCCTTCAATCCTCCTTCCACACTGTCTCCAGTGTCCCTAACTATTTTCAAAGCTTTTATGTCCTCCCATCTTTCAGTCTCTACCAAAGAATGTGGACAGTTGGTATACGTTAAGTGGAGACATACAATGTCTCTCTTTCACAGCCTGGCTCACTTCACTCAGCAATAAATCTTCCATATTGCTCCACTTTCTAAGGGTCTTCTTTTTTATGGCTGAATAGTATTACATACAGTATATGTGCCATATTTCTTCAATCCTTTTATCTGTTTATGAACATCTGGGTTGATTCCATGTCTTAGCAATTGTGAATAATGCTGCAATAAACATAGACATGCAAGCACTTTTCTGACTGAGCATTCTCCTGTTCTTTGGGTAGATACCCAGGAGTGGAATTGCTGAATCATATGGTAGTTCTATTTGTAGGTCTTTGAGAAACCCCCATATTGTTTTCCACAGTGGCTGGACCAATCTCCATTCCCAAAAAGACTGTAGGAGAGTTTCCCTTTCAACAGAGCCCCACCAACACTTATCATTTTTTGTATTTTTAATCTCCACCATTCTGACTGGGGTTAGGTGATCTCTCATTGTGGTTTTAATTTGCATCTCCCTTATGATGAGGAATGTTGAGTATTTTCTCATACGCTTTTTGACTATTCATATGTCTTCTTTAGAGAGTTTTTGTTCAGATCATTTTCCCATCTTTTAATTGGGTTAATCATATTTTGGGGGGAGGGAGTATAAACTGCTTGAGTTCCCTGTATATTTTGGTTATGAGTCCCTTATCTGAGGCATAGTTAACAAAAATACTTTCCCATTATGAGGGTTGTCGACTCACACTAGTTACTGTGTCTTTTGCTGTGTAGAAACTTCTTAACTTGATGTAATCCCACTTATCTATTTTTGGAATTATTGCCTGTGCTTTGGGGACCTTATTTAAGAGGCTCATATTTAAAAATAAATGACCCAAGGAAGAATTGTCAACTTTTGTCTAACATTTAAAATAGAATTTCTTGGGGGAACCAGCAGTTAGCGTAATGGCTATGTCGCTGGACTCCCACGTAGTTGACCGCGGTTCGCGTCTCGGACCCGGTGGCTTACAACTCACACCGGGCGCGTGTGCGTGCGTGCCCAAGATCCCAAGAGGAGAATGGAGGAGAAGGGATTGCGGCGTGACCATCCCCCCTGGGGGGTGATTTCTCGCTTTCTGTCTCTCTGTCTCTCTCTGTCTGGCGAGCGCACGCGCCCTATAGCGAAAAACCTCTCAAAAAAAAAAATAGAATTTCTTGAACAGATCATGGAGAATTGAGCTGTTTGTGAGTTGAGTGTGTGTGTGTGTGTGTGTGTGCACATGTGAGGATATTTATCATCCATAGTGTACAATAATGGAAGCTGGTAGAACAGAAACATACTAGACAAACTTTCTATCCACCTTCATTCCACTATGGGCTTACATTAGGGTACAAGGCATAAAGAAAGACTGAAATTGAGAGAGAGGGGAGTTAGGGAAGGTGAGGAAGGTGGATGAAAGAGGAATATAATGTGTGCCCGTTTTGTCAGTCTTTCTTTGCTCTATGTATGACAGCACATATCATTTTATTGCACATTAAAATTATGTCATCTATTAGGCACACCAGGAACATGACAGAAAATAAAAGCATGGGCACTAGAGGGAAGCTGATAGGGCTTACATGTAATAGCTATGCAAACTTTGGCAAGTTGATTGACCTCTCTGTAATAAAAAATTTAAACTTTCTCAAAGCGAGGTCTAGACTTTGCCTTCAGCTCCTGGGAGGTAATCTTTGTTTTCCAGGAAGCCTTGGACTAGCCAAATAGTACCAATGAGATTTAGGGAAGGAGCTTTGGGTCACATATTATCAGTCAACCTGGAAAGTGCAATCAACAATGTGGGAAATTAATCAATTATGCCTGTGTAATAGTCTCAATTTTTTAAAAAATTGAGCTCTGAGGCTCAGGTGAGCTTGGCAGTACTCCATAATCTCCTGCCGTCAATGTCAGGAGAGCAATGTGTTCTGATGCCATAGGGAGAGGATAATAGAAGCTCCATGTTTGGTATTTCTGGATTTTGCCCTATGTGCTTCTTCTCCTGGCTCATTTTGTTTCTTTGCTCTGTGCTATCCATGATTATAATAGCTTTCAGTAACTTCTGTAAGTCCTTCTAATGAACTATCATATATGAGGATGGTTGAGGAAACTGTCCAAACTTGTAGTTGGTGTCAGAAGTGAGTGCAGCTTTGTGGAATATATCCTTTAACTTTGTTGTGGCTGCTAATTCTGTAACCTCATTTCTTAAATAGGGATAAAACTTACCTACCTATTGGAAGAATAATTATAAGGATAATATGGAATAAAATTTTGAAAGAACCTAGTACTTAGTAGGTTCCTCATTTTTTTAAAGATATTATTATCAAGTACACATCATAATAACCATCATCAATAATCTTTATTGTGTTGATTACAAAACAGGTATTCTCTTTTACACATACATTGTCACAATTATTTACAACAATTCTTTGATGTAAGTCATTAATACCCCATTATAGATGGAAAAATGGAGAATAGAGCAGTTAAATGACATATATTAATTTGTTAGTTCAGTAGATAAGTACTGAATGCCTTCTTCATGTGAGGTATTACACGAAGTACTAGAGAGGAAATGCTTAACAAAGAAGAGACATGACTAGCACTCATGAGCTTGTCTTCTAGTGAGACAGACAAACATTAAACAAATAAATGTTCTTTTGGCTCTCTGAATAGCACCATGTTGATTGACAAGAACAAGTACCTTATCAAAGGCAGCAAAAAGGAAGCTAAGAAGAAAGTAGTTCATTAGTTTTCCAAGAAAGACTGGTATGATGTGAAAGCACCTGCTACTTTCAATATAAGAAATATTAAGGGCCAGTAGGTAGTGTGGAGGTTAAGGCTCTGCATCCCCCATGGCCAGCTTCATGGTTCAAGTCCTGGATCTGGCAGCTTGGGAATCACACCAGGCACATGTGTGTGCGTGCCCAAACTCCCAAGAGGAGAGTGGAAAAGAGATTGCAGCATGGCCATTCCCATGGGGAGGAGGTGGTAATTTCTCACTTTCTCTTTCTCTCTCTGTGTTTCTCTCTGGCAAGTAAATGTGACCTATGGCAACAAGTAAAAATATATATAGAGAAAAAACTCTCATCACCAGAATTTAAGGAATCAAAATTGCATCTGATGACTTTATAGGCTGTGTATTTGAATGAGTTGTGTAGATATGCAGAATGATGAAGTTACATTTAGATAATTCAAGCTAATCACTGACAATGTTCAAGGCAAAAACTGCCTAAGTTCCATGGCATGGATCTTATCCATGACAAAAATGTGTTCTGTGGTCAAAAAATGGCAGACCATGATTGAAGCTCATGTTGATGTCAAGACTACTAATGGCTATTTACTTAATCTCTTCTGTGTTGGTTTTACTGGAAACAACAACAACAACAACAACAATCTGATATGGAAGACCTTTTATAATTAGCATCAAGATGTCTGTCAAATCTAGAAGATGATGGAAATCATGATCCAAGAGGTACATATAAACAACTTGAAAAAAGTGGTCGATAAACTGGTTCCAGACAGCATTGGAAAAGACATAGAAAAAGATTTGCCAGTCTATGTGTCCTCTCCATGATATCTTTATTAGGAAAGTAAAAACAGTGAAGAAGTTCAAGTTGGAATTGGGAAAATTCATGGAGCTTTATGGTGAAGGTAGTAGTTCTGGGAAAGCTACTATGGACAAGACAGGTGCTTAAGTCAAACATTGATGGATATGAACCACCAGTCCAAAATTTCTTTAAATTTCAGACTTTCAATATTGACAAATAAAAACTCCTATTTATGGGCCAGCAGGAGGCATAGTAGTTAAGGTGCTGGATTCCCACATGGCCAAATGCAGTTTGAGTCCTGGAACTGGAGGCTGGAAACTCATACTAGGTGCATGTGTATGACTGCCAAAAATACCAAGAGGAAAATGGAGGCGAAGGGATTATGGTGAGGTCATCCCCCCCCGGGGGGAGGGGTGATTTCTGACTTTCTTTCCCTCTGTCTCTCTGGTGAGAGACATGCCCTATAGCAAAAATCTTAAAATAAAAATCAAAACAAACAAAAAACTATTTGTGGATAAAAATCTCAAATAAATGCCAAAATACGTAAAATTTTGATAAAGACTATGAAAAAAATAAAGAAGATATGGTTAATATAATAATAAGTGACACTTGTAGGACTTGAGCCTAGACATTGAAAAATCAGTGTTCTTTCTAATATATCATATAGCCGAAGCATGTACCTATTAGGGTGACTAACCATTCTGGTTTGCTTTAATTTTGGGGTTTCCCTGGACACAGGATCTTCAGTGCTAAACCTGAAATAACCCTTGGCAAACCTACATGGTTAATACTCCTAATGTCTATCTAGTATTCAATGACTTCTCTCTTCTTTTCCTAAAGCCAAATCCCATGTGTGAGCTTTTTCAGGGATCTTTTCTTAGTGAGTTAGTAATGGAAGGGAATAAGAAGACAGGTTAACCAAAATTTGTTAGCATCAAAGGCCACACATGAGAAAAATCACTGCCAGGTACACCTTTGAGATGAGGTGGCCTTTGCAATGAGCTCCAGGGTATATCTAGTGAAGGGCACTCCACTTGGGAAAGAAAGCAAGAGTGCAGTGAGGAAGCAGTTGCAAGGGTACTTACTTTAGGTTAGTTTTAGACTGTGTGGTCCTTATGCTTTTACTAGAGTGAAAGTTTTTTATCTTAAAATCACCTGCAGTTCCAAAGGAGCTAATTTATATAAGTCACACACTAACACAGTTGGGGAACAAAACAGAGCTTTCAACCAAGAAAGGCATTTGCCACCAAAGCAGATCTGAACAGTTCCCCCAGGTATCTAGGGCCAACTGGATCCTGAACCCTCACAGTTCATAGTAAAGAAAACAAAAAGCATTTTTACACTCAGGGAGCCAAAACTGCACATGACTAGCTAATTAGAAGCAGGAGGTAAAGATAGCAAGTCCTCAGAGTATAACTGAGAGAGTGAGTCCTGGCTTTAGAAATGGGGAGAAAAGTGGTAGCAGAAAATATTTCATGGCATAGTCTTTGTGTTTAAAGTATTCTCATACTTGAGCCAAGGCCACTCTTCCTGTCATCTGAAGGAGATCCCCAACGTTTATTTGTCTACCCATTGACTGAGCCTTAAGAGACTCATACTGATTTGTACTTGATAGGCTCCATCAATAGAAAAAAAATGATGGAATCTCACAGGTCTGGCATGCCTGTCCCTATAGTCCTTTTAAGGAAAGTGTCCTGAAATATCTTTTTTCTTGCATAGGTTGCAATGACTTGTGTTGAGTGAAAGCAACCCTGATACCCTGGCCACAAAGTGATTGGACCAGAATTTTTTGTATGGGTAGGAAAGGGAGATAGAAGTACTTATGCCAGTTTCACATAATCACCTCAGCTTTGAGTGACCTGCACTTCACCGAGGAGAATGACAAGCCTAAAAGTTACTTACATGGGTCCTTGACTAATGAAACTGTCCAGTCCAGGCTCACAGTTCATCATTCCTCTTCTTCATCTTCCTTTCTCCTCTCTTTCCTTCCCCTTTCCTTTCCCTCTCCCCTCCTCCTACTTCTTGGTAAGATAGAATGCAGCAAAGTCAGATAATGAATTAAAAATGGTTAGGAAGTAACAACCATCCTGAGTTTCTTTAAAATACTTTCTGGAATATTGACTCTTACTGCTTTCCCTAAAACTAAGAAGGCTGTGTAGAGTTGTAGCAATTAAGCACTTGGGCATTTGGAATTAAACAAGTAAGAGTGAGTCCTCTCATTCTTGGAACCTTAGACAAGACACTTAATCTTCCTAAGCCTCAATTTCATCATCTGTAAAAGTGAGGATTAAATGAAGTACTGGATGTAAAAAGCTTGCAGAATGCCTGGAGCATAATAAAACAGTCATTATACCCAACACTGGTGTACGTTGTTATTGTTGTATTATGATTCCTCCTACTGCCATTACTACTACTTGTGAAAGATAGCAAGGGTATGATAAAATGGACTCTGGACTCAGAAAAAGCAAGTTTTGTAAAGACAAGAAGGGAATATAGAAAGAAGTGGAGAAGGGGAGTGTAGACTTGTTTGAAGCATTGCTCTAGAGGGTCTTGGGCTAGAGAGGAGACCACTGGGCATATTATAGTCAGGCAAGGCTGGAGAGGGCAAAGCATGCAGAGAAGAAGGACAATGGGTACCAATTTCACCTACCACACAATGTAGCCTATCTTCATACCAGTCAGAAATGTTTTTACATTCATTTTTACACATTTCTTCTCTTGCTAGACTGAGAAGAGTTTTTGAGTTGAGGATGGGGATAATAAGAGACATTTAAGTATTCGCAAATGGGGCAGGGTTTAATCGTGCATATAGAAATAGTATCATGGCTGAAAATAAGTTGGAGGAGTACAGAACACTCCTTTTAGTTAGGGGGAAAAATTCTAGTAATCTGCTTAAATGGAAATCAATTTGAGTGGCTCCTTTAGTACACTTTCTATGGTTTGAAAGTTCCAACCTTTTCATGCTATAGAGTGAATGGTATGTAATTCTAGACCAATGATAAATTTTCTTTCAGAAGAGACATGAAGGCTTCAACTTTACTCATAAGAATTATTCCCCTAGACTCTTAATCCAGTATTCAAGCCATTTAATTTGTAAGGGCATATCTCTTATTCACAAAACTTTAAGCGACACTAATCAGGCTCAGCTATTTTCATTATGAATGTACACCAATGCTAATCTAGTGTGACTTGACTCTTTTGCCATAGTATTAAGGTTTTTCTTCTCCCTAAAGCAGGATTTAAGATTAGCAATACAATTTAACATTTTTGTATTATCTACATACTTTACTGGTGTTACATTCATTGAAGATTAACTGGCACCAATAAGTGGGTCTCTATTTAAGAATACACACATCTAGTCGTGATTGCTTTTAGGGGACTATTCTAATTCCCACATCACATGTAGAGTGGCACTAAAGGTGAAATTTATAATAGGAAAAAACAAAGTAATTAAATAAAATAAAAGACAACATAACCTATAGCCTGCACTGGGTCTTGATCTTTCTATATTTATTAGTGTAATAAATCCCCATTAATGTGGACCTCATAAACTCAAGTTTTGTGATCATTTGGACACAGACTGGGCTTAAGTGGACCTTGCATTATCTGTGGAGAAAGGCTTTGCTAAGCAAATTAATGGTATAAACAGAAATGCTGGAAGAAGATTCAAACTACTTAATAGACCAAACTGTGCTTTCAAATGCTTTAATTCCATTCCATTATTACAGTGATTACAATTACAAATGAATGTTATCTTTCATTAAAGCAGGCCCAGCATGAGTCTTACTCATCACCCAGCACCCAGCACTCTTTCCCCACATTCTACCATTTAGATTCATCAGCAATCCAGCTTGGTCTCTCTCACAATTAGCCTGAAGTAATATGATTGACCATTTTGAATAATATCGAGTAAAAAGATTTACACAGTATTCTTTTCTGGGAGAGTGTCATAAACATTCTTATATTAACATTTAACAACTGCCTTTAAACTGACATTTCCAGTAGATCTTAGAGAAAGAGTCACATAATAGAGTATGTCACAAGCATGTGATTCCAATGTGATACAAAAATACATTACTCCAATCAAACCATGGCAGGGTTTATAAACCACATAAGGCAAAAGTGCCTACATTTCTTTTTGAGCTAAGAAAAATAAGGGAGAATCAAAAATACAAAATCAAGCCTCGCTCTCAACCTCAGGAAAACAGGCTTCAAATATGATCTTTTCTCAAATGTCATAAGAACTCATGTAATTGGGGGTGAGGCTAAGGGGGACAGAAGGCCCAGTAGGGAAATTAGATATCTCATATGATCTTGCCTAAGTTAGGACACTCCACTACATAAAAAAAAAAAAAAAGAAAAAGTAAAAGAAAAAAATCTCTTGCAGGTACCTTCAAATGGACATTCTAGATCCCATATATATAAGAGATTTAGTAGCTGTTTCTAATTAATTATCACAGGAGCCTTGTAGAAGAGTTGTTGTCATCTATAACTGGACAAAGTAAACCCCCAAAGCATACCAAGGTTTGGAGAATGGCCCTCTGTCTCCCAGAGTGTGGCAGAGTCAAGGTCATCAGCATCTCAATTCTCTTCTGGGTGGTAGTGATCATGAGCTACTGCAGTTGCTGCTATTAACAGAAGTGATCATGGTTGCATCAGTGGCAGCATTAGCAGCTGCTGCATCCCTTGTATTAGGCCCTGAGTACTTTACATGCACTTTTCATTGAATCCTTTTTTTTTTTTTTTTTTGAGAGGTTTTTCCTATAGGGCGCGTGCGCTCGCCAGACAGACAGAGAGAGACAGAGAGACAGAAAGCGAGAAATCACCCCCCAGGGGGGATGGTCACGCCGCAATCCCTTCTCCTCCTTTCCCCTCTCGGGATCTTGGGTACGCACGCACACGCGACCGGCGTGAGTTTTAAGCCACCGGGTCTGGGACGCGAACCACGGTCAACTACGTGGGAGTCCAGCGACATAGCCATTACGCTAACTGCTGGTTCCCTTGAATCCTTACAATACAATGAGGTAGGCAACATTATTACTCCCATTTCATTGATGAGGAGACAGAGAGAAAGACGGTAGGTGACTCTCTCAGGGTCACACAAGCAGTAAGCACTGATCTAGGATTTGAACTCAGTCTAGACCACAAACCCTAGGTGTTAGCCAATTCCTCTCAAACAGATCAAACTGCTCTCTGCCTTTAGCCTTATACTCAGTGAGGTAGTTCTAGTTACAGAGACTCTCTTTGCCTCCCTCAATGATCTTAGCTGGCTAGAATTCTGTGCTAATGAAGTCTGACCCATGAAGATCAATGCAGATGCATACTTTTCATCCATTTCAGTTTCATGTAATTTTAATATGTTTCATGGCCCACCATCAGATATCCAAGGTACGTAGTTATCCCCCAAAGGCAAACCTTTTGAATAGGAAGATAGAGGAGGGGAAAGCATATATGTCTTAAAGTGTATCTCCCATCAGTGGTGAGAAAAGGTAATATAAGGCCCATATTATAGATTTTATAACCAAGAAACAGGCAAAGTGACTTGCCCAATGTCACACAGTTAAGGAGTCCAATAACTAGCAGGATCAAGATCCAAACCAGTTTTGTCTATACCAAAATCCATGCTATTTCCAGTTCATCCCATGATTTTCCACAGGCTTAAGCTCAGGGAAGTACTCTGGAGCTAGATGGTTTGGATATGAATCCATACTCCTGCTTTCTGTCTTGGTCAAATTAGCTAACTTCTTTCTCTATGCCTGTGTTTTTATCTTTAATAATAGAAATTATCTCAGGGGTTATGAAGATTGAGATCATGCATTTCCAGTAAAACATTATTACCCAGTCCGCATAGGGATGTTTCTCACATGGTTCCTGTTTTCTTGCCCGAGTTCCTGATATCTGCTATTTGCAATCACATGGCCCAATATGATAGTCACTGGCCCTATGTAGTCATTGAAACTTAAATTTTATTTTCATTTTTTTAATTTGTATTTTGTTGTATATGGACAAATTATAATTGTTTATACTTACAGATATAATATGATGCTGTATGTATACAATGTAGAATGACTGAAGCAAGCTAATCAACATATCACCTCAAATACTTGTGTTTTACAATGAGAACATTAGAAATTT
This sequence comes from Tupaia tana, assembly GCA_026018925.1. Classification (NCBI taxonomy): domain Eukaryota; kingdom Metazoa; phylum Chordata; class Mammalia; order Scandentia; family Tupaiidae; genus Tupaia; species Tupaia tana. Next base: position 49,107,318 of record JAKSZU010000009.1, read on the forward strand.
GCTCTTTTAGCAATTGAAAAATATATAGTATTATTAATTATAGTCACTGAGTTATGCAATAGCCCTCAAAAAATTATTCCTCCTATCTCACTAAAACTTTGTGCCTTTGACCTACCTCTCTCCATTTCCCACTCCACTCCCCAGTCTCTGGTAACCACCATTTTACCTTCTACTTCTACAAAATTGTTTCAGATTTGATATCTATAGGATTATAGGTTATTTGCCTTTCTATACTTGACTTATTTCACTTAGGATAATGTCCTCTAGATTCATCCATGGTGTCACAAATGACAGGATTTCCTTCTTTTTATGGCTTCATAGTATTCCATTTTTATACATACACATTGCATTACCTATCCATTGATGACACTTGGGTTGATTCTATATCTTGGCTGTAATGAATAATGCTGCAATGAACATGGGCGTGTAGATATCTCTGTCATACTGATTTTATATCCTTTGTATATGTAATAGAAGTGGGATTGATGCATCATGTAGAAGTTCTATTATCAATTTTCTGAGGAATCTCCATATAGTTTTCCACAATGACCATGCTAATTTGCATTTCCACCAATAGAGAACAAAGATTCTCTTTTCTCTGCATCCTCTCCAACACTTATCTTTAGTCTTTTTGATAATAGCCATTCTAATAGGTATAAGGTACTATCTCATTATAGTTTTAATTTGCATTCTTCTAATTATTAGTGATGTTGAGCAGTTTTTCATGTATGTATTGGCCCCATTGGAATGCCTTCTTTAAAAAAATTGTTTCTTTTTTCTTTTCTTTTCTTTTTTTTTTTTTTTTTTTTTTTTTTTTGGTTTTTGCCATAGGGGACATGCACTTACTGGAGAGAGAAAGAGACAGAGACAGAGAGAGAAAGTGAGAAATCAACCCCTGGGGGGGGGGAAGTGGCCACTCTGCAATCCCTTCTCCTCAATTATCTTCACTCTATTTTGGGCATGCATGCACACATGCCCAGAGTGAATTTCAAGCCACCAGGCCCAGGACTCAAACTATAGTCAGCCATGTTGGAATCCAGTGCCTTCAGCACCATACTACCTGCTGGCCCCTCTGTTCATTTCTTAGAAGGTTATCTATTTTAATGGGGTTATTTGTTTTCTTGCTATTCAGTTGTTTTAATTCATTATATATTTTGGGTATGAATCCCTTATCAGATACATAGCTTGCAAATATTTTCTCCCAATCATAGTCACTCTTTTTCTCTTACCGTAAAGATGATTTTTATTTTGGATGTAATACCATTTGTCTGTTTTTGTATGTTTGCTGCCTGTACTTTTAGGGTCATATACAAAAAAATCCTTTACCCAGGAAATGTCAAGAAGCTTTTTCCCTGTGCTTTCTTTCACATCTTATATTTTTATAACTCCTCTTTAAGTCTTTAATCAATTTTACGTTGATTTTTGTATATGGTACAAAGATCTAATTTCATTCTTCTTCATTTGGCTATACAGTTTTGAAGAGACTGTCCTTTCCTCATTCAGTGTTCTTAGTATCTTTGTCAAAGTCAGTTCACTATAAAATGTGTGTCTTTAATTCTGGGTTCTCTATTCTGTTCCATTGGCCAATATGTCTGTTTTTATGCTAATATCATGTTGTTTTGATTACTATAGCATTGTGGTATATTTTAATACCAAATAATGTTATGTCTCCAGTTTTGTTCCTTTTGCTCAAGATTACTTGGGCTATTCACAACATTTTGTGGTCTCATGTGAATTTCAGGATTATTTTTCTATGTCTACAAAATGTGTCTTTAGAATTTTGATAGAAATTGCATTCAATCTATAGATTGGCTTGGGTAGTATGAATTTTTTTTAAATTGGCAGATGGCATTGCATTTGCCATAGAGAGACAAAGACAAAAAGAGAGCAAGAGGGAGAGGGTGAAATCACACACAACCTCCGTGGGTTATGGTCATATTGTAATTATTTCTCCTCCTTTTCTCCACCCTGTCAAGATTTTGGACATGCGTGTACTTGCATCTGTTGTTATTTTTTAAGCCACTGGGGCCTTGATTTGGATCACAGTCAGTCATGTGGGAATTGGCTCCTTTAACCACTAAGCTATAGGGCCAGCTCAGTATCAGCATTTTAACAATAGTAATTCTTCCAATATCTGAACATGAGAAATCTTTTCATTTCTTTGTATCTTCTTGACCTTCTTTCACTGATGGTTTATAGTTCACAGTATATATGTCTTTCACTACCTTGGTTAAATTTATTCCTAAGTATTTAGTATTTTTTTATGCTATTATAAGTGAGATTGTTATCTTGATATCTTTTTTGGATAGCTTGTCATTGGAGTATAGAAATGCTACCTATTTTGTGTGTTGATTTTGTATTCTGCAACTTTATATGTTTATTGACTTTAACAGTTTTGGGGTAAAGTCTTTAGTTCTCCTATATATAAAATCATGTTACCTGGAAAGACAATTTCACCTTTCCCTTTCCTAGATGCTTTTTGAAAACTTAAATTTAAGCCAATTCAAATGACTTAAAATAAAAAATATAGTCCCTTAATAACATTAGTTACATTTTGACTGTTCAACAGCCCCATGTTGCTAGCTAATAGCCACCATATCAGATAGCACGGATTTAAAATTTTTTTTAAACACTGCAGAAAATTTTAGTGGACACAAAGAAACATTAGGTACATTTATATAAGCTCATATATGTAGATGCAGAGAAAGGTACCAGGTTATAAATGTCTCTCCCAAAATTCATGTGTTAAATTTGGTGAACCATTGTGAAGGTATTAATGCATGTGATTAAGAGGTCCAGCCTTTGGGAAGTGATTAAGCATCACAGTGTGGCTCCCATGATTGAGTCCTGGTGGATTAAAAAAAAGAGGGAATGAGACAGACATGTACACAGATAAGCTCTGCTCAACTCAAGCTCCTTCTCCCCACCATGTTGTCCACCAGCAAGAAGATGTTTACTAGCTCCTGTGCCTCAGAACTCTAGACTATGAGCTGAATAAGCCTCTCTTTTTATAAATTACCCAGATTCAGGTCATTCTGTTATTATCAATAGAAGGGACTAGAATAAAAGGGAAAAGGAGAAATGTACATCAGATCATTGAGGATGGGGCAGAGTGTAAAGCAAGACTTTCATGTTCTGTTCTGTATACTTTCATATCATTTAAAAGGTAAACTATACTCATTATTACTTCTTTTTTTTTGAGAGATTTTTGCTATAGGGCAAGGGGGATGGTCATGCCATAATCCCTTCTCCTCCATTCTCCTCTTGGGATCTTAGGTATGCACACACACGCCCGGCGTGAATTTAAGCCACTGGGTCCAGGACTCGAACCATGCTGGACTACATGGGAGTCCAGGGACATAGTCATTACACTGACTGCTGGTCCCACTCATTATTACTTTAAGATATAAGAAAGACCAATAATTTTTTTAAAAAGCAAGCCAATTTTGGGATCATCCCATAGTGTGGTGGTTAAGGTGGCTGGAATCCACAGGACTGACTGTGCAGTTTGAGTCTCAAACCCAGTGGCTTGAAAAACACACTAGATGTGTGGGTGTGCCTGCCCAAAATCCTGAGAGGAGAATGAAGGAGAAGGGATTGTGGTGTGGCCATGCCCCCTGAGGGATGCTTTCTCTCTTTCTCTCTCTCTCTTTCTCTTCCTCTTCAGCAAGTGTTTGTGCAATAACAAAATATTTAAAAAGAAAAAGAAAACAAAATGGAGCAGAGACTAAAGAACACTTCCCACCCAATCTGTTGTAGTCCATTAAAAAAAAAGCCTATTCTGAAAAAAATACACTTCCTTAGATCTAATGATAAGGGAGAACTTCCTAAGTAGCCTGAAGGGGTGGATGTAGGGGCCCTTCATGGTGGGAGATATTCACCTAAGGACTTTACCTGGCATTTTAGTGTATGGCACACAGTGAACATCTGCTGCCAAATAAAATATTAATTAGAAAAAGGCTCTTTGGGGCCAGAGGCAGAGAAGAGGATTTAAAAAAATATGCCTAAATAATAAGAAACCTTAGATACCGTTCTAATTGGTAAAATAGTCCCTTTAGCATGACCTTACCTAGACCAAGAGATTTTCAAGCCAAATTTAGAGCAGTTCTTAAAATATTAGGCAACAACTATATAAAAAATATTATAAACCATTTTATGCCCAGCTAAAGAAGCTATGCTAAGCCCTTTCCTACCCAGGCAAGAAACTGAGGGGCTGGGCTGGTCACCAGGACTTGTTTTATACCTTAGAGAGAATGTTCTGAATTATTCAATGGCTTCTCATCAAAAAGGTTGATGAAGTAAAGCAAGAAACCGAAAATCTATCCCAATGTGAATAATGCTTTTAACTTTTTGATTAAGGAGAAAATCTGATAATGAAGAGGATCTGACAATTCAACGCCTGTTGGGAAAAAAAAGAATGATTACCCCCAAAGCCCTCAAACCTTTCCCCTGCTTCTTTTGAAAATAAATGTCTTAATTTCAATTTGATCTGATAAAAGATAGTATCTCTTTGTTGTATAAAAATTAAATAATACAGAATCATTTAACAGAAAAATCATCTAGAATTCCCAGCCCCCACCCCATACAGCATACTGTTTTCATTTCATTTCTAAAATATTTTAAATGTATTGTTTTCAGAGGATCAGACTAAAACTGTTTTTCTGTAACTTGTTTCATTTAACAAATAACTTGATAACCTTTCCATGTCAATACATAGTAATAACTGTCTTCAGATGGGATCTATATGATCAAATCCAAATGAAGGTTTGAAGGTCTGTAGAGTTTAGGAGAGTTTAAACATATCAAATCTGATTCAATTAAACATTGAAAAAATGATTGTGAAGTGAATGGTATCAGATTGGGACCGAAATAACCACATATTTATTCATCTGGACTAGATATCTTTGACCCTCCAGCCATGTTGTGCTGCCCACTCTGTGCCCAGATGGTAATGTAGCTATTTAAAAGGACAGGATAAGGGGCAACAAACAGCATAGTGGCTATATTGCTAGACTCCCACATGGCCAACTGCAGTTCAAGTCCCAGACCTAGTGGCTTAAAAATCACTCTGGATGCATGTGTGTGTGTGTATGTGCCCAAGATCTGGGAGAACAGAGGAGAAAGGATAGTGGTGTGGCCATACCCCCAGAGGGTGATTTCTCACTTTTCCCTCACTTTCCCTCATTTCTCATTATCTCCCAACCGCCCAGCACATGCACTCTAAGGCAAAAAACTCTTTTAAAACAAAAAAGTTTAATAAAAAAAGGACAGGATAATAAAGAGACGCCTCCTCTACTTCCTAACACTCCAAACCTTGTCCTTTCCTGAGCCATTTTCCTTAGGAAGAAGCTCTCTTTACCTTGTGCCATATTGGGAAACAGGCCAGTGAGCAACTTGGCTAAAAACACAATGGCTCAGTTGTGATTGTCACACTCAGGTGTTCCAGAAACTTTTCTGTTTGACCTTGACAGATTTAAAAAACAACAACAACAACAAAAACACCAGTTCTATTGATGGTAAAAACCAGATGCAGCTTCAGCAGCCTCAAAATTAAAAGCATTAAAATGCATGGGGAACAATTAATTTCTTGCATCCTATGAACCATATTATATGTTTTACAGCATCCCAAATTCTCAGGAATTTAAAGAAGAGCAGAGCGTACTGCCTCTTTAGAACCTGGTATAATTGAATGTCGACCTAACACTACTTGTGGTACAATCTATCACTGAGCATGATGTTACCCGACAACACTTAATGAAAGTTGACAGATTTCATTTCTGCTGGGTAAGAGAAGTCAGCTGTCGAACACAGAGCACTAGATTCTTTCTAATCGATGCTTACTCATAGATCACAGAACGTAGGCATGAAAAGAAAATTATTACTTTGATAAAACAGAAGCCATGAGCTTCCTATCACAATAGTACTTAACAAAATTATAGGATGATAATACTGACAGAGACCTTGGGGAGATCATCTAGGGAAAACCCATCCATTTTGCAGATTAAGAAACTGAGGTTTTTACAGGAAAAAGATCATAGAGCCTATTAGTCTAAGAGCTGAGGCTAGAACCCAGGCCCCATTGTATGTAGATTACTCTCTGATATAACTTTATTAATAAAAGACTGTTTAGAAAGGTCAGCACAGTGCAATGGATGAACAAACACCGAAAACTGAATTGATAGCCTAGTTTCTCATGTTCTCGTTGCTGGATTTGGTAGTAATAGATCATATCATTGATATTGTTGGAGTCCATTTCAAGAACATATAAAATACCAGAGTTTATTTTGATTCTTTTTAAAGGCAAGAAAGGGAGGCCAGAGGTGGCATGGAGGTTAAGGTGGCTGGATCCTACATGGCCAACTTTGTGGTTAGAGTCTTGGACCCTGCAGCTTAAAAAATTATGCTGGGTACAAGTGTGTGCACACTCAAAATCCCAAGAGGACATTGGAAGAGAAGAGATTGTGGCATGACCATCCTTCTTGGAGGTAAATCAATCAATCAATCAATCAATCAATCTCTCTCTCTCTCTCTCTCTCTCTCTCTCTCTCACATGCACACACTAAGGCAAAAAAAAAAAAAAAAAAAAAAAAAAAAAAAAAAAAAAACCTAAGAAGGAAGATCACAATCATATATTTTTTAAAAATTTGTGGGAGGTCATATGTGCACATGAGAGAGAGAGAAAGAGAGATAGAGTAAAAAAGCACCCCCCCCCCCATGGAGAATGATCATGCCACAATCCTTTCTCCTTCATTTCTCCCTCCTTTCAGGATTCTGAGCATGCATGCACACATGCCTGCTGTGTTTTTCAAACCACCAAGTGTGGGACTCAGACCTCACAGTTGGCCATGTGGGATCCAGCCACCCTAACCACCACACCACCAGCTAGCACATACATTCTAATGATAGTAGGAAACATTCATATATTAAAATACATTTGACTTATGTCTTTTTTTTTTTTTTTTTTTTTTTTTTTTTTTTTGCTATAGGGTGCACACACTCCCCAGAAAGATAAAGAAAGACAGAGAGACAGAAAGCGAGAAATCATCCCCCAGGGGAGATGGCCACACTGCAATCCCTTCTCGTCCTGTCTCTTCTCGGGATCTTGGGCACACATGCACACACGCCCAGCATGAGTTTAAGCCACCAGGTCCAGGACTCAAACCACAGTCAACTACATGGGAGTACAGCGACATAGCCATTACGCCAATTGCTGATCCCTTGACTTATGTCTTCTTGTTTCTCTCCCTTCCCCAAGAGTAAAGTTTTGCTGGAAAGCCTATGCTTCAGCAATTTATCTTGCTTTAGGAGATTTAGAGAGCAAAACTGACTCATATGGAATCAGTAGATGTCATGGTAGTTAAGGTGCTGGACTCCCACATGGATGACTGAAGTTAAAGTGCCAGATCTTGCAACCTAAAACTCATACTGGACACTTGTGTGTGCATGTTGTAAATCCCAAGAGCAAGATGAAGGAGAAGGGACTGAAACATGGTCATCCCCTCACAGAGGTGATTTCTAACTTTCTCTCTCTCTTTCTCTCTCTGTCTCTGGTAAGCACACATGCCTGGTGGTAAAAACCTTTAAAAAAATTGATTAATGTATGCATCACAATATTCTCACCTTTACGGGAGTAGGTCTTTTAGAACATTGGTGACGATTTAACATATATTTCCAAATAACTAGTAGTGGGAATTTCAAATGTGCATGACACAAAGTAACAATAAGTGTTGGAGATGGTAAATATGTTTATTTCCTTGATCTGATTATCACACATGATATACGTGCTTTGAAAAACAAACACTGTTTGAAAAACAAACACTGTAGGGCCGAGTGGTGGCATGGTGAGTAAGGCTCTGGGCTCCCACATGGTCAGCTGTGGTTTGAGTCCCAGACCTGATGGCTTACTTTCTCACTTCCCTTCTCTTTCTTTCTCTCTCATCAAATTAAAAATTATAATAATAAATAAAATGTTAAAAACCACATTGTACCCCATAAAATTATACAACTATTATATGTAAATAAATACTAAAGTAATCTACCAAAAAATTGATTTATGTGCTCTTTACTATTCATAAACCAGACCAAGATTTTTTTTTCACTCTGAGTAGTGCCACAAGTTGTCATCATATACAGTTATTTTACATGGATCATAGTACTTTAATATATAATCATCTAAAAAATAGTCAATACCTTTCTTTTCCTTTTTTTTTTTTTTTTGAGAGGTCTTTTGCTACAGGGTGCGTGCGCTCGCCAGCCAGACAGAGAGAGACAGAGAGACAGAAAGTGAGAAATCACCCCCCGGGGGGATGGTCACGCCACAATCCCTTCTCCTCCATTCTCCTCTCAGGATCCTGGGCACGCACCCATACGCGCCTGGCGTGAGTTTCAAGCCATCGGGTCTGGGACGCGAACTGCGGTCGACTATGTGGGAGTCCAGCGAAATAGCCATTACCAGCTAACTGCTGGTCCCTAAAAAATAGTCAATACCTTTCTATGGGATATCATCTTTTGTGTCTTTTTTACTTAAAATGGAAGGTTATTTTAATGATCTTGAACAAGTTATGTATCTCTCATTTCCCTGATCTATAAAGTAGGGATGGTAACCCATTCATAGGGTTTGTATGAGTATTAAATGAGTTAATATTTAAAGCACTTGGAAAGATACTGACAAAGTAACTCAAATAACATTTAGAAGTAAATCTGGAGAGGAAAATTTTTGCATATCACTTAGAACTCTATTGTCTCCTCTGCTTTAGTTCCAAAGCAATTGTCCATGTAATAGTCCTACTGTTATTTTTTTATATCCTGCCCTAATTTGCCTTCTTTACATTAATGCATGTTTAATAAAAGTCAATTAAAATGTGTGCTGAGGAAAAAAGAGGAGGCATGGTAATAAAGAAAAGACTACTCACCAGTAAAACATTGATTATCTTAGTATACAGACTTATTGAAAGTCCCAAAACTCCTTCCTCAAACCACATTGGGATTTAGTAAATATATGTTGTTCCTCCTTGAGTTTTATACTCCTGAGACACAAATCAAAATTACATTTGCATGGACCTGGCTAGTCCAGACATTGATTGATACAACTGACAAAATCCACTTCTCTATCTCTTATAACCAACATTTTTGTCAACCAAAATGTCAGCAGCTACTCCTAAGACACATTTCAATTTAGTCATTATCACAGGTCATACTAGTAAGCTTTGTTTAAGGGAACTGTCTTTCAGAATATCAAGTATAATTTTGGATAAAATGTTTAAAAATTAATAGGTAACTGGGGCCAGCGAGTGGTGTGGTAGTTAAAATACTGGATTTCCACATGGGTGACCATTGTTTGAGTCTCAGCACCAGAGACTTAAAACTCACTACAGGTGCATGTGTGTGCATGCCCAAAATCCTGAGAGGAGAATGGAGAAGGAATTGCAGCATAGCTATCCACTCTGGGAGATGATTTCTCCTGTTCCCTCTCTCTGTCTCTCTATGGCAAAAACCTAAAAAAAAACAAAAGAAAGAAAAGAAAATAATAGGTAACAAGAGTTGGATATGATAAGCAGGCAAATGGCTAGGAAAAATGATGAAGACATGTTTTGGGGATAAAACAAAAGCAACGATCTCAATGAAGTACTTGGGAGAAACAAAGAAAAAACTAGATACAGAGCGTGGGGATAGAAAGGCAAATGTTGGCATCATTGTTTCAGAATAGCAGAAAGCCTGTCAGATTTCTGTGCCAATGAATTTCAACCTGCTTCCTACTCAGGGTCAATGTGGTCCTTGTGTCTTTTACCACCAGTAACTTGCAGTGTTCAGTTAATTCTAAATTCCTTTTTTTACCTCCTATGTAAAACGAAGACTGATCTGAAAAATACCTCAGAGAATTTCCCTTCAGAGTTGAGAAGTGAGGAACGGGTAGAAGAATGAGGAGATACAAACACAGAGATATATTTAAAAAGAATCACCTCCCCAATGTTAGGTATTAAACTCTTAGTCACCAAATTTAATACAATTCCTGTTTAAGGTAACACTTTCCGTGCAGTAGGTCTTAATCACAGCAACTTTTAAAACAAAGTGCAGTTACAAACCTTTTTTTTTTTTTTTCTTTTTTTTAGTTTGCCAGTTTTAGTTTTCAGGAAACTGGCTTACAAGTAACTGATGAGGAAAATTCACACAGACAAAGTGGCTCCAACACTTTGTCAGAAAGGATAAAGCAGAACACTGTCCAACACCTTCCATGCAATAATGGGAAAGACTTTCACCATTTAGTTGCAATGGGCTTAATAGGTATATAATGAAAGTAAACAAAGCCAGTTCTTTGAGCAGATGCTTTTGGGACAGAGATCAAAGGTGGAAATCTGAAACCCCTGAAGAAAAACCTGGAATTCTGCTGGCAAAAGGAGCTGACTTGGGACCAGCAGATGGCTAATGGTTATGTCGCTGGACTCCCACATAGTGGACCATTGTGTGAGTCCTGGACTTGGCAGCTTAAACCTCATGCCAGGTATGTATACATGTGTGTCCAAAATCCTGAGAGGAGAATGGAGGAGAAGTGGCATAGCTATCCTCCCTGGTGGGTGGTTTCTCACTTTCTGTCTCTAGCTCTCCAGTGAGCACACATGCCCTATAGCAAAAATTTCTCCCCCCCCCCCCAAAAAAAAAAGGACAGAAAGAAAGAAAAGAGGATAACTTGATGGAGGTGAGGACCTATTATCACTGTTTACCAAGGGATGAATGGCCAACATTGTGATTGATGTTAAACCAGATCCTTCTCTTTTACTCAGTGAAAAAGCAGAAACCAGCCACTTCCAACATGCAGAATACCTTCAGGACCTCAGATTTTAGTCAGTCAACAAACTATCTTGAAGCATGACCCTAGCATGCATATTTGCCTTTACCTTTGAAGCACAGGACTGTTGATAATTATCTGCAAATAATTTACAGACATCTTTGCTCTTGGTTGTCAAGATTCCACTTAGAGACAAAATGGCCTTGATCCTACTCTTGGTTTTTAGACTTTGAAGTAATTAGGCCAGACTGCCTGTATGATTACCCTTATTAAAATATTTGGCTTTCATCATGAAAACTGACACAGCAGCTCCCTCAGCTGGTGTTGAGTTATGTTTATATTTAAGAGAAAATAATTTGTTTAGTATGTCAACTCTTTTCTTCTGTGTGCATACCTTCTCCACTTTGTCAGTGTCATCATCTAAATTGAGTTAATTCTAAGTTATACATTTGTGGTTTTTTGTTTGCTTGTTTTTTTTTTTTTTTTTTTCTAGAGGAAAGAAAAAAATCTACATAATGGCTATACCTTTATTTCATAACCTGCCCTTATTTTCAATATATTTATTCACCAAATTTAACTGAGTCTCTACTATGTATGTCTAACTGTGAAAGATACTTGTTACCAAAGATTTGGCCAATTTTCTCTTATCGACAACAGGGTAAGGGTGGGGCAGAGAAGGAGAGGTAAGTTTCCTGATACATATAAGATAACATATTATTTCATCTTGACTAAAATTTGTTTGAGGGACCTAATTTAAGATAACTACAAAATTGGCTCTGAAAGAGCAACTATTACTGTGCCATCTAAAATAACCTATTAGTCAAAAATAATCCATTGTTTAGTTCATTAAACATTTATGAAGCATCCACTGTGTGTTAGACACTGCTCTATGCTAGAGATACAATGATGAAAAGTCCCAGGTCCTTCCTCACAGTAGAGAGATTCTGCTGTTCCCTTCACTACAAGGGATACCTTCTAGGTGGAGGTAGTTAGGTGATTACTTGACTTGGGAAAAAAGGCCAGAATACCAAAATTGACTAACAACTGTCCCTAGAAATACTTAAGGGGACCCCATGTTGATTTACTGAGGGCACTGGAAAACTGTAGAACTGGGGTACCATACAGCAATTTCAATGACTTCTGAAAATCTTGACCATTTCACCATATATAAGACGTCTTTTTGCCTTAGCCAAATCTACATGCCACTGTTCATGCAGTTTTGCTAAACAGAACAATACAATCCAAGCAATTACATCAGTGCAGATATCTAGCCTAGCCAAAAAAATTCACTTGTTCCAATTAATTAACTTACTAGATAGTTCAAAGAATACACAGTAAAACCTTGATTAACTGGTATGCTTAGGGAATAGGATATTGTAGGTAATCGAATTGTCTCACCATAAGTTGAGCAAGAAGCATTTTGTTGTTTACAACTTTTTTTGAAATTATTTTTAAATAGCCAGGGTAAATTTCCAGATGAAGTGAGTACAGTCAACCACACAGAATTGCATTTTTACTGGACAATAATGACCATTCAAGACTTCATGGTGACCACTGTGCACATTGGCACTCATTCTTTCAGAGCAGGAGATGGAAAATTGAATGTCTGACTACAGTTGGACTTAAAAACTTTCTTGGAAGCCATTTTTCAAATGAATTCCTGATGTGGGCTTGCTTGGATTTTAGCCTCTTTCTCCTTCAAGTTAAATTAATAATAATGATGATGATGATAATGATAATGTATCCTGGCTGCTTTGGGTGTTTTAGTGAAGTAGAGTCTGCTAAAATACTAACTAGCTACTTAACCTTTGCAGATAATAGGGAATTGTACCTATGTAGACCTTAGATCTAAAAAGGATTTCATTTCTTTTCACGTAGGAAGAAATAGAGGTCTGGGGAAGAGAAAGTGGCTTAAACAAACTCCCACAATTAAACTCGGTGCTGAGTTCTACATCCAGATTTCATCTTTTGGAATATAGGGTTTGATTACTACACTCATTGTCAAGAAGTTTTCAGGGGTTGTTTTCTTTTCTTTCAAATTAATCTAGATGAATTTAACTGTCTCCTCTATCCACAAATTTCTTGATTTCTTCTAATCAAGTATAGTGATTATAATACTATAATTACTATACCTGTTTGTATATGCTTTTGTTGTTGTGCTTTGTTTAATTAGTTCAGAGGTATGGGCATTTTAAGAAAGCACGTTTTTGGATTTTATATTGTACTTCAAAACAGATAATGCAACTCAGGATGCTGAAAATTGTCGGAAGGCTCCTTTTATTTCAGAGGTGCACTGAAATGGAACTTGGAAAGATCATCAGTCTGTTCTGTCCCATAGCTGATGTTCTGTGATTGAAATGCAAATCTGTTTTTTTTTTTCCCAAAAATATGTATTAGTACTCAGAAGAATCTCAGTACATGGAGGTGAGGATAGATGCCTCCTTAATAAGATATTTTATTATTTTCAGTTGGAACTCTTTAAATCAGAAGGAGTACAGGTAAGAAAATTAATGGTTTGCCTATAATGCACACTAGAGGAAAATGGTCTTTTTTGCTTCAAAATTAAAATAACTAAGGTGTTTGCCAATTTATCTTCTGAATATGTTTTCTTAAGCACATAAGGAATAGATATTCAAATTACAGGAAAATGTTGCTTTTTAAAGTTAAAAGTTTCTCCTTTCACCTTTGAAAAAAGAAAAAAATGTGCCTAATTGAATGCAGTAGTATATTAAGTCATTTTGCTTGCTCTTTTTCCTGGCCAGCTACCAGAGTACTCTTTTAATATAGAATTTTCAAATAGGCAAACCCACTGGGCTTTTTCAGTAAAAGCTGGAGTGATTTAGTGACAGTGAGCGCTTTCCTCACAATGGTTTTCAAGTTGTAACTATTGGCAATTCTGAAGGATAGGATTTTGCTTTTGACTATGTATCAAATCCACGGAAGACTCTAATTTGCTTTTTTTGGGTCTTTAAATATTAATTCATAACATAACTAGTGGGTAAGATTAGAATCACTGTACTTAGTTCCCATGTACAGATATGTATCTTTGTGTCTCATTATTTTATTTTTACCATTGTCAAAACATTTACTGGGGGACCAGCAGTTAGCGTAATGGCTACGTCGCTGGACTCCCACGTAGTCGACCGCGGTTCACGTCCCAGACCCGGTGGCTTAAACTCACGCCGGGCGCGTGTGCGTGCGTGCCCAAGATCCTGAGAGGAGAATGGAGGAGAAGGGATTGCGGCATGGCCATCCCCCCTGGGGGGTGATTTCCTGCTTTCTGTCTCTCTGTCTCTCTCTGTCTGTCTGGCAAGCACACATGCCCCAGAGCAAAAACCTCTCAAAAATAAAAAAAAAAAATTTACTGGGTAATGTTGAAAATAATGAAACAAAAGTTATTTCTTCATAATGTTGAAAGAACTAACAGATGCTATGAATGCTATGTAGGTCAGCTGTGTTATGTCAGACATTAACTATTGCAATAGATTGAATGTTTGTATCCCAACAATCTAATTCTCCACCCCCATGGTGGTCTTTGGAAGTGGAGCCTTTGGGAGGTAATTAGGTCATCAGGCACAATGGGATTAGTCCCTTTATTAAAGAGGCTCCAGAAGGCTTTCTTGCCCTTGTTCTGTGTGAGTACACAGCAAGAGGTACCACCAATGAACCAGGAAGTGGGCCCGCACCAGACATCAAATATGCTAGTGCCTTGATCTTGAGCTACGTAGCCTCTAGAACTATGAGAAATATACTTCTATTGTTGATAAGTCACTAGGTCTACAATATTTTGTTACGGGCAGCTCAAATGGACTAAGGCAACTACACGTAATCAATATTACATGGTGGACATGATTTCACTGTTAGAATATTCACATTTATAACAGTAAGTAGAGTTATAATGATGTGGACAGAATTCTGACTGTTTTTTCTTATTTTTCCAAAGTCCTTTCTAGAGTGCCTAGGGGGAGTCACACCCACAAACATTAACAGACCATTTTTTCCATTAACAGGATTCTTCCTACATCCTGTCCTTGGCATAGTATCTTTGAGATGTATATTCAACCTCAACTGATTACAGTATATTCTTTTGCTAACCTCTTCCCAAGACACAAAACTTCCCTTTCCTTGAGATGTAGATTAAGCATTTCTTTTACACATCTCTTCCCAAGACACAGATCTTCTCTTCCAATCACCAACCTAAAAATTCTGGAACCCAACTATAATCTACTAGCTCCTGCTTCCACATGTCCTGCCTTTTTGGATCACACCAATGGAAATCTCTTCACTAATGTTGTCTGTCACTCTCAAAATCAAATAAAAGGAACCCCTGTACCCGATGACTCAGAGAAAGGCATGTTTGCCTCCTCTCCGGGCATAAGTCAAAATCTGCTTGAAAATAAACCGCATAATTATTAATTATTATTTTTTTTAGAGTTGGTTATTTTCCGTTGACAATGACAACCTCATAATGGGCTCGTGTTGATTTCAAGGAGACAATATTCAAGGTATATTCACATTTTTTTCACTCAAATGTTTGTTTATAAATGTGGAATTTACGGGGGAAATGATAAATTCAGGCAATATATTTGGTAAGAGATTGCACCTAGGGCCAGCTCCATGGCCTAGGCATTAAGGAAGCTAGATCCCATGTGGCCATCTGCAATTCAAATCCCAGACCTGGAGGCTTGGAAAACATGTCAGGATCCAGACAGGATGGAGAAATGGAGAAGGGATGGTGGTGTGACCACACCCCATTGGGAGGTACTTTCTTCCTCTCCTTCTCTCTGTCTCTTTCTGGTGAGTGTACATACCCTCTGGCAAAATTTTAAAAATCTTTTTCAAAAAGAGGTTGTACCTGTTTTTCATTTGTCAACAATTCAGGCTAAAAAGAAATCCAATTTAGGAACAGAGTTACCTAGATTAGTGCTCTCCAGGACAGCTCTGTGTGATGGCGGAAATGTTTCATACCAGCACTGTTCAATATGATAGCCACTTGTGTCTAGTGAGCACATGACTGAGGAACAAAGATTTAAATTTTTGCAATTAATTTCTTCAAATTTAAATTAAAAAAATGTAGTAGCCATATGTGGCTGGTAGCATTTTAGACAGAACAGATGTAGATTTTGCCATATGAAATAATGTCAACTAATCAGGGCATGTTGTGGCTAAGGTAGGGGATAGGTAGTAGGAGAGGGAAGAGGATCTTGATTCAGTGTTTTCTTTTTTTGTTTTTCCTTTATTTTCCTTTTTTATTCAATAAATGCCAGAAGGCATGTGTACTCATTGAGCGAAAGACAAAGAGACACAGTGGGGCAGTAGGGCCAGTGGTGCACAGGTGGTAAAATAATTTACCACAGGCAGAAATGTGAGCAGCAGCTAGGTTTATTGGAGTTAGTGAGAATGTCTGGGGTGAGACCAGTCACAAATACCTGGGGGAGACCTGAGCAAGTTGGCACCACATGGCAGGAGAGGGTCTCTTTTTATGGTCTTTTTGGTAGAAGGAGGTTAAGGATAAACTCTGCAAGCTCAGTCAGGATTGTGGGTGTGAAATACAGTTTATACCAGCCTCAGGGATTGCCAGACATGGTGCCAGAGGGGAATCTGGAATGTCTGTTTCCCAAGTTGTAAAATTTATCTTGCAGGGCTTTATCCTAGGCCCTTTTATTAGTCCTTGAGTTACTTATTTCCTTGAGTAAAGTTTATCTTGGGCCCTCTTTATTAACCTGAACAGGTTTGTTTGCTTATTTATTTATTCATTTACTTTTGCTATAGGGCCTGTACGCTCGTCAGAAAGACAGACAGAGAGACAAAAAGTGAGAAATCACCCTCGGAGGTGTGGGGGTTGGCGATGCTGCAATTCCTTCTTCTCCATTCTCCTCTCGGGATCTTGGGCACGCATGCACACGTGCCCGGCATGAGTTTAAGCCACCAGGTCCAGGACTCAAACCACGGTCGACTACATGGGAATCCAGCGACCTAGTCAGTACACCAAGTGCTGGCCCCAAATTTATTTTCTTATGAACTTTCCACAAGAGAAAGGGGGAGAAAGCATGACCAAGGGGGCTTAGTCATGTTGTAATCCCTTCTACTTCATTTCTCCATTCAGCAGGGATTTGGTGCATGCACACACACACATGCACCCAGTGTGTCTTTTAAACATCAGGGACTGAGATTTGAACCACGGTTGGTCATGTAGGATTGGGCTTCCTTGACCACTAGGCCATAGGCTGGTACAGCATTCAATTTCCTCATGTGTGAATACTGCACTCCATCACTCACCAACTGTGAGAAATTGGGCACGTTACGCAATCTCTGTGAATTTCAGTTTCCTTATCTATAGTCCTACCTTAGCAAGTTGTTCTGAAGATTTAATGATGTCATGTATCATGTAACCAAAACCCAGAGTACAGTGCCTGGCATAGAGTAAGCATTCAAAACATAATTGATGCTATTATTGCTTGATCAACTCCAAAATGTCAATTAATTTTAGGTTGTATAAACAGTCTGAATGTCAACAGATGCTTTGATATGTGGCAACTAAAAAAAAAAAGGTAGAATGACAAAGTATAAAAGTGTCAGGCATTTCAGAAAATAATTCGACTTCTTTTCTCCCCATGATATATTATGCCAGAGTGGAAAATTGGAAAGTAACTTCTTATCATGGCAATATGGGAAGTTTTGATAAGAAACAGCTGAAATTCAAGGGATTTAAGACCTATGAAAGGAGCAAGAGTTTTAATATGCTGTGGTGAGAGGGGCTCTGAAAATATAGTAAGTCAGAAAAAAAAAAAAAACATATTTTAAGTAATACTTTTGGGAAGATTTACCAGAAACTTAGTGGCTTTACTTTTTAAGCAGCAGCTGCCAGGCTCATGATGTGGTCTTTTGCTGACCAAGAATTTCATTCCAAAAATGGAGACCTAGTTTTCCCCCAATATCCCTTTTATTCGATTGTAACAAAATTCCAAATGTTTAGCTGAACACGTGGCCACTCAGCATAAAGACTCAATCTTCTAGTCTTCCTTACAGCTAGTTGTGGCTAGACTAAGTCCCAGTCAATGAGATATTAGAGGAAGTAGAGCATACAACTTCTAAGAATGTCCTTAAAGGGAGAAAATTATCCTAGTCTTTTCCTTCCCCTCCCTCCTTTCCCTTCCTTCCTTCTTTCCATGGTAGAGAGAGAGAGAAAGAGAGACACCCAACAGAGTCTCCATACTGCAACCTAATCCCAGTCTCAACTAGTAGCTTTTCTGGACCATAGGCAAAGGCTTGCATAACCAGTGCACTTAGGGAAGTTCCTGGATGTGAATCCAGAACCCACATTGGTCCATTTGTGTTACTGTTGAACCACCACCTAGTCCCATCCTTTCCCCTGTGTTGCTCACTGGACTGCAAGACATGATGGCTGGCAAAAGTCCTCTTTGATCAGAAAGTATCCCTCAGAATGGAGGCCAGGCATGGAAGAGCTACAGATCAAAGGATTATACCATACCAGCCCGGTACATTCCTGCACACTTGAATGCAGGAGAGAAACCTATCTTCTTAAAGTTACTCTTATTTGAGGTTTTCTGTCACTCATAGCCAAGCCTACTTCTCTCATTATAGTTGCTCTATTTGAGACTGTAAACAATTCTGTCCAGTGAACATGAAGTCCAATGCAAACTTGTTTAAGGCTTAACTTTTAAAAAAATTTTTAGAGGTTTTGGCCTTAGGGCATATATACTCTCAATTGAGAGAGAGAGACAGACTGACAGACACAGTGAGAGGGAAAATGAGAAATCAACCCCCACCCCACGGGGGATGGCCACGTTGCAAACTCTTTTCCTTCATTCTCCTCCCAGGATCTTGGGCAAGCACACACATGCACCTAGTGTGATTTTCAAGCTATCTGGTTTAGGATTCAAACCACAGTAGGCCTTGTGGGAGTCCAGCAACATAACTGCTACACCATCTTCTAGTCCCTAGACTTAAATTTTTTTTAAGAGAGATTTTTGGAATAGTGTACGGGCACTCACCAGAAAGACAGAAAGCGAGAAATCACCCCTGGGTGGATGGCCATGCCACAATCCCTTCTCCTCTATTCTCCTCTTGGAAGTTTGGGCATGCTTGCACATGCACCTGGTGTGAGTTTTAAGCTGCTGGGTCTGGGATTCGAACCATGGTCAACTACATGGGAGTCCAGCAACATAGCTATTATGCCAGCTGCTGGTCCCTAGGCTTATTTTTTTTTTTTTAAGAGAGAGATTTTTGCTATAGGGCATGTGCGCTCACCAGAGGGATAGAAAGTAAGAAATCACCTCCCAGGTGGGATGGCCGTGCCACAGTCCCTTCTCAATTCTCCTCTCAGGATTTTGGGCATGCACACACATGTGCCTGGCATGAGTTTTAAGGCACTAGGTCCAGCACTCAAACCGCAGTCGACTAGGTGAGAGTCCAGTGACATAACCACTTCGCCATCTTCTGGTCCTTAGGCTTAACATTTTAAAAAGTGAGGAACACACTATCAGAGGCACTCAAAGAAAAATTTAGTGCACTTTGAGACTCATCCTATAGAGAATTCAGGAAACCAGTCAAAAATCAAAAAGGCTACTAAAGGACACATAAAGTGGGAATATCAAAGAAATGTTTAACTATGAGTGTCATGGAAAATATAACATCATCTTGCAGCATCTATCTACTGAGCAGCAATAGGAATGGAAAATGGAAAGCTGCATTTTTCAGTGTACTGAGTCCTGTTTCTGAAAAGTATCATTGAAAATCACCATGTTTCACCCTCAGATAAAAACCTCATAGGATTTTCTCCACCACTTGGTGCTAGTTAACCTTGAATGAAGACTACCTGCTATTTAAAACCTATTACTGGGCCAACAATGCAAGTACTTTGTGGTAGGTTAGGGAATCAAAGCAGCCAAGTCTCCTAACTATTTTCTCCTATTAGAATGAAAAAGGTTCTTTATAGCTATTCTTTTTTTAGGATCAATTGTTATTGCATTTTAGGAAAGAAAGACCATTAATCAAAACCACTAAGGAGGACAACTCTGATAGTGGTTTTAGAATTCAACAAATATTTGGTTTACTATTTCTTTGAAATTAAAAACTTGTAGAGTTTTAGGGCAAAGTACTCTCACAGGCCTATAAAAAGAAATCAATAGTTTCCCCCAAATTAATACTGGATTCGTTATTCAGAGTTTTGGGAGTACTTAATTTTCAAGAGCCATGTGTGAGTATTGACATTTCAACTATATAGACATAACTTTATTTACTGTAGTAAAAGCATATTAATGTTGATTTATTTAAACACTTCAATGAAGTGGCAGTTCACTTTAATCAAATACCAACCTAATTGGGTTATGTTTGATTTAAAAGTTTCAAAACACTACGATAAGATTTGTTAAAGGCTGAATTTAGAAAAGTTATAATCATTAAAAATTTACATTATGTGCTGAGGCTATACTGAGTTTAGTGGCAAATTTCCAAGCAGCAGACCTTTTAAAAAGACTAATTGTCTGTGACTCTGTAATTCCCTCAGCGCTGAGAAGGCCTTGCCATTGACTTGCAAATACCAAGTTAGAACACTGCCCAGAGCATCGACAAGAAAGAAAAAAAAATGCCTAAAATGTAGAAGGGGGGAAAAAAGACCATTGCTATATGTTTGCATTTTTCTTTCTTTTTAATTTCCAAACTGCACATTCTACAATTGTCATAGTGCCAGCTAAGATTATAATATTTTGGAAGGCATGTCAGCATTTTTGGAAACCCACCTCTCACCACTCTTTTCTGTTTGCTATATATTCCAAACACAAGATGTCACATGTCTCTATGAAACATGAATAAATGCAATTAGTGAGAGAGGAAGGCTATCCACATAATTGAATTTTGCACACAATTCTCTAGGATAATTTTGCATCCTGCAGGCAAGGCCATGGTAAGGATTTTTGTTTTTGTTTTTGTTTTGTTTTGTTTTTATTTTATTTAGAGAGGTTTTCGCTATAGGGAACGTGCGCTCACCAGAAAGACAGAGAGAGACAGAGAGACAGAAAGCGAGAAATCACCCCCCGGGGGCGTGGCCACGCCGCAATCACTTCTCCTCCATTCTCCTCTTGGGATCTTGGGCACGCATGCACACGGGTCTGGCGTGAGTTTAAGCCGCCGGGTCCGGGACTTGAACCGCTACGTGGGAGTCCAGTGACATAGCCGTTACGTAAACTGCTGGTCCCTGTTCTTGTTTTTGTTTTGAGGGGATGGGTGGGAATGAGTTCACAGTATGAAAGATGAAAGATGACTTGAGAATGAAATGAAAAAGGAGAATGTTTATTTTCATCAAGGATGATGCAAATTCCCTTTGATTTAGACATCATATTCTAATTTCCAGTTTAGAAGATAAACACATGGAGTCTCTAAATCTGTGGTGCCTAATACAGTAGCCACCATCCACATGTGGTTATTGAGAACTTGAAATGTGGCTAGTGTAACTGATAGACTGCACTTTTAGTTTCAATTAAATTTAAATTGCAGTATGTTGCTAGGGGTTACTATATTGGACATCTAGCAGCTTGATCCAATTGTATTTTGTTTTCAAGACTGCTTTATATGGGGAAGGTCTTCAAAAAGCTAATGGAAGATGTGTATGATGGAAAAATGATGCATGGATTTCAAAATTATTTTGCACCAAAAATAAACTTGTATTTTAATTCTAATTTCTCATGGACTTTTTGAGCTCTCCACATGGATAATCTTTTTTCTTTTTTAGACAATTTTGCTATAGGGCATGTGCACTCACCAGACAGAGAAAGACAGAGAGACAGAAAGCAAGAAATCACCTCCCCTCCCAGGGGATCTGGCCATGCCGCAGTCCCTTCTCTAGTTTCTTCTCAGGATTTTTGAGTATACACACACACACACACCTGGCATGAGTTTCAAGCCTCTAGCTCTGGGGCTCAAACTGCAGTCAACCATGTGAGAGTTCATCCATGTAACCATTTCTCCATCTGCTGGTCCTGGTTGGGTTTCTTTCTAAGCCTGTACTATCCATTATAGCAGCCACTAGCCATGTGTGTCTTCTGAGCACATAAAATGAGGCTAGTCGAAATTGAGATATGTTGTAAATGCAAAATACACACTGGGTTCTTAATATCACCATGAAA
The DNA here is from genome assembly GCA_026018925.1 of Tupaia tana. Taxonomy (NCBI): domain Eukaryota; kingdom Metazoa; phylum Chordata; class Mammalia; order Scandentia; family Tupaiidae; genus Tupaia; species Tupaia tana. Next base: position 49,129,245 of record JAKSZU010000009.1, read on the forward strand.
ATATGTACTACAGCTTATCAATAATTGTTATATAAGTTACTTGGCGAAATGATTTCTTTGGATATAGTGTGTTAAGTAAGTTAATAAGTTTCATGTAACATTTTCAAATTTGGTTACTAGAAATCTTTTAAAAATTTGCTATAGGGTGTGTGTGCTTGCTGGAAAGAGACAGAAAGAAAGTGAAAAAACACTCCCTAGAGGGGATGGCCACAACCCAATCCCTTCTCCTCCATTCTCCTCCTGTGATTTTGGGCATGCGTGCACGTGTGCCCGGTGTGTTTTTCAAGCTGCTGTGATCAGGACTCAACTGTCTAATTGGTCATGTGGGATCCAGGTGCTTTTACCATCATGCTAGTGGTTGATCCAGCTACTAGAAAACTGTAAATGATATATGTAACTCACGTTATATTTCTATTGGGCAGTGCTGCCCTAGACAAATCAAGCCAATGATCTAGTTGATTAAGCATGAAAATATATCAAGTTAATGAAAAAGTATTGAAGTGGTGCTGTAAAATTTTACAGTTCCTTGAGTGATTGCCCCATTGTTAAATGGGTTCTTTCTTCAGCATGTGCTTCATAATATATCCTGAAAACATCATTAAATATCTTCTGGGGAACTAACTTGTCCTTCCCACACACAGCTATTGTTTCTCTCCCTCTCCTACCAGCACTGTCACAATGGACATTCCTCCTGGTATATGATCTCTAGTCCTCCCTGCCCCCACCAGTTTCTCTACCTTCGTATTTCTGCAGAGGCATTGGTCTCAGTGGTAGTCTGAGAAGTAGTTTCTAAAATAGCTCCTTCAGGCTGTTGAGCGCCATTCTTTTATTGGGTTTGCAATGTACAGTAGTCCCCTCTCATGCATGGCTACACTTTCCACACTTTTAATTATCCACAGTCAACCATGGTGCCAAAATAGGTGAATACAGTACAAAAAGGTATTTTGAGAGATCACATTCCTGTAACTTTTATTATAGTATACTGTTATCATTGTTCTGTTTTATTATTACTTATTATTGTTAATCTCTTACTAATTTACATCATATGCATGTATGGATAGAGGAAAAATAGAATATATAGGGTTGGGTATTACTGATGGTTTCAGCCATCCACTCAGGGTCTTGGAATGGTTCCACTCCATGATTAAGGCTGGCAAGGCGGAGGGGAGGGCTACTTTATACATGCTATTTCCTTCTTTCTTCTTTTCCCTCAAGCTATGAATTACCCAAAAGAGAGTTTCTTTGCTCAGACTAGCCTTGTTTTCAGCATGATTCGACACTACAGATCTGCTGTGATACCAACCAGTCTTCCCTGGTGATAGCAACTAACAACTTTTTCAATGAGCTTCCCCATTTTTCATTACACTGTCTCAATTTCCAAACTAGGAGGACTGAATCAGAGGACACTACCTAGCTGACTCACATAATCCTACAGTGCTCACTCTGAGAATTAAGCTAGAGCTGACACTTTTAAATAAGCAAACACTCTTGTTAGAATAGAAGACAAGCTGATGAGGAGGTATTCACACTTAATTACTTCTAAGAATCTTCCCTCTAGAGCATAGGAATCCTGCATCATTAGCAGCTGGACTGAAAACCATAACACTTGAACTAACACAAAGAATTACCTACCAGCAGAAAATAGTTCAGGGAAGTGAACTCCCCTTCTTGCCAAAACAAATGAATAGATTAATTCATTAATACCCAAATTAAAAACATATTCTCTTTTATTGGCTAAAACAGCATCCCAATCTTACACACAGTAAAAGAGTATACCAAACGTACATGGAGGGGTCAAAATTATTAGAGATGCGATAGAAAAAGGAAGCCTGAAGGAAAGATGAATTACCGAAGCTGTGATCCTATTTTACAATAATAATTAATGGTATCTATTAGATATGTACCATCTTTCAAATGCAAACTCAAATATTCAAATAAAGTCGCTTCAAAGAAAGGACTCCTTATATAGATAGTCCTTTCTGGACGTGGTGAGAAGTGAATACCCCCAGAAACACCTACCTCCTCCTTCCTCCCCTTCCACCTACCAATATTATTTGCTATCCCCTCCTACACACGCACACACACGTGCATGCATCCGTACCTTCTTTGGGTAATTCAGTAAAGGAGCCTGTGGAGGTGCAGCTATTATCTGGGACAGGAATTACATTAAATAAATCTTACCATTTGAAATAGGTTGTGGTTCCAATTCTGTGGCAGAGAACTTAGCCCAAGCTGGATGGAAATCCAGACAGTTAAGTTCTGTCAGGTATGGAAAGGATTGATAGGTCTGCATATGTTCCTTAACCATTCCAAGAATATTCAAGAGCGAAGGAAGAGCAAGATGATGCTTAAATCATAAAAAGTCCAATCTGCCAAATGGAAAGAAGGGAACAGACTAAGGAAGATGAAGGAATGTTCAAGACAAATTGCTTGTGTTGGTCATTTTACTAGGGTTGGTACTCAAAAACTGTCCTAATGCTTATAAGGGTGAAGGAAGTAATATTAATGGGCAATGAAAGATGGATGCTGTCTTATAGAGCAGCAATTAGTAAGAATACAAGAAAAATTCATACCATGCTCCAATCTACTACTACACAAGACTTAGGCATCATTTTGATAGTCACCAACCTCTTATATTTAAAATTGTCACCAAGGTTCTTAGTGAATCAAGTATGATTTGTTTATTGTTGGACTATATCAGACTGGATATAATGCAGGGACTGAACAGGGACAAGAATGAGAGATGAGGAAGCATCAGCACTTGGATTCAACAAGAAACAAGAGGTAGATTTAGTCTGAAATTTGAGAGCTATGGCTAGTGATGCCGATAAAAATTCGTAATTCGATTTTTTAAGTAAATACTAAAACCAAGGAAAGAGAATGATATAAAAGTTGCAATTCAGGGTCAGCAGGTGGTGTGGCAGTTATGGCACTGGATCCCACACAATCAGCTTCTCAGTTTAAGTTCTGGATCCGATGACTTGAGAATCATGCTGGCTCATGTGCTTGTGTGCCCAAAATCCCAAAAAAAGAGTGGAGGAGAAGGGACTGCAGCATGGCCATCCCCCCTGAAGGGTGATTTCTCTCTCTCTCTCTTGCTAGTTTTCTCTCTGGAGAGTGTGCACACCCTATAGCAAAAACTTAAAAAGAAAAATGTTCCAATCCAAGGAAGAAATGAAATCAGGAAGGAAAGAGTATACTCAATATATAATATAGATGGGGTGAAGATCAGTCATGGGACATAGACATTCTCTCCTGGTTCAGGCTAATAATACAGATGGTAGCTTTGAATTCTTGGTAGCAGGGCTGGCCCTATAGCCTAGTGGATAGGGGTGTTAGATTTCATATGGCTGATAGTGATTCAGGTCCTGGCCCCAACTGCATATGGGTATGCATATCCAAATTCCCAACAGGATGGAGAACTGGAAGAGCATGGATAGCGGTGTGACCACATCCCACTGGGGGTTGGTTTCAGCCTCTTTCTCTGTCGCTCTCTGGTGAATATATATGCCTTCTACCAATCAAAAAAAATTCTAGGTAACAACTATATCTGCTCTCCATCTGTTTTTCAGACTGAGTACATATATAAAGGTCATGTAATATCCAAAGTAAAAGTAACCATACATCTGTGGAAGGGAATAAGCCCACCCACCAAACTGATTTTTAACCAAAGAGTAAACTACCTACATAAGTATAATAGCTTGAGTATTTCATGTACTGTGGGACTCTATGAGGGTTTGGAAGTCTTAGTGTATCCTCTTCCTATGTAGTATCTAATAAAGGAGAGTGGGGTTTAAGTTCTTAGAAGAAAGTATTAATGTTTTTCATAGTTTCTGAATTTTCTTTTTCTAAAATAATTATTTTATTTAACTTTATTTATTTATTTTAATTTGACCAGAGAGGGACAGAGTGATAGAGAGAGAGGGGAAAAGAGAGAAAGCAAACCACCAGGTCCGGGACTCTAACTACAGTCGGCCACGTGGGAGTCCAGCATCCCTAACCTCAATGCCACCTGCCAGTCCCATAGTTACTGAATTTTCTAAGTAGGAAATACCTAGGATTTAGTCCAACTCCTAAAAAAAAAAACTGGGGGCCAGTAGATGGCATAATAGTTATGCTACTAAGACCCATGCAGTCAACTGTGGTTCGAGTCCTAGACCCAGTGACTTAAAACTCATGCCGGATGCATGTGTGTGCATGCCGAAAATCCCAAGAGGAGAATGGAGGAGAAGGGACTGTGGTGTGGCTATCCCTCCGGGGGGTGATTTCTGTCTCTCTCACAAATGCACACACCCTATAGCAAAAATATCTCTAAAAAAATTACTTTTTAAATCTAAGTAATAAGTGTATGTACTTTAAAAAGTTAAGTGGTCCCTGGCTCCAATCTCTCCAACTACTGATACTTACTCTCCAAAAGCAAATGACATAAAACTCTTTGCTCTGTTTCTTCTGGTGTTTACTTCTACATATCTAAATTATAGGCTTATATTGCTATTTTTTAAAATTCAGTTTTAGGTAATATCTGCTGACTTCCTATTATAGATGATAATTCAACTCTCCAAAATGCCCCCATCTACCCAAAGCATACACTGTTTTTGGTTAAATCAGTTCAGTGTCTATGTTATTATGACTATGTCATGTTACTTATAGCTAACAGACCCAGTTTATAATGATTGCCTTCCCTTTCCTGTATAACTTTATTTCCTGGAGCTCACTTATTGGCTCATTTTTTTCAATTGCTTAGTTTTCTGTGTACCAATAGGTGATTCATTCACAAATTTTCTTTTTTTTTTATTTTTTGCAAGAGGGTATGCACACTCACCAAAATCAGACAGAGAGAGATGAAGAGAGAAGTAGGAAGCATTTGCACTGGGGTGTAGTCACACTACAATGCATTTTCCTCCATTTCTCCATCCTGTTGAGATTTGGGGCATGCATATACCCTCCGTGTTTTTCAAGCCACCGGGTTCAGAACTCAAACCTCACAGTCAGCCATGTGGGATCCGATTCTCTTAACCACCAGGCCATGGACCAGCCCCCCACATTTTCTAAAGAATTAAAATCCTCCTTTAAATATATATTCAAAGATACTGGTGTACTATCATTCTCCTGTTGAATTGAAACGAATTATTCTTACAACTCTCTGTCCTCTTTTTGCAACCTATACTGGGACAGGAGCTTGGCTGCTATTTTGGGGGCACTGAATATGGAAAAGGCACTGGGGCTTTCATAGTTCAGTATGTAGAATTTTTCTTCATTCCTCTGCTTTCGCTATAAGGCATTTCCTCTGTCCTCAGCTGGCCCTGGTGTCTCTGTGCCTAAAGCCACAGTGGTTAAGCCTCTCCAAAGACTAAACCCTCTATCTCCAACCAAAATGGGAGTGGGAAAGTGGCTGTCTAGGAGTACAAGATGGGAACGGGATCTGGGCTGGAGGAGATTCATCTCTTTGCTTTCAAGGCATTTCATGAGGCCACTTGTCTTCACTTTCAACTGCCCTTTCTGAAGAAGAATTTAATATTTCAAACTATTGAAGCATTCTGAGACTTTTGTTAAAGAGAATGGGCTTGCTTCTTGCCTTCCCATCTACCTCTTATGCAGGCTTGGGTTTCACTTTAGCAAGGCCTGTAGATTTGGTGTTAACACTTGTCCATCTACTTTTCAGCTTCCAAATTTTTGTTGTCTGCTGTCATCCCCATCATTTTAAATATATATATATATATATATATATATATATATATATACACACACACACACATATACACATACACATATATATACATACATATGTGTGTGTGTGTGTGTGTGTATATATATATATATATATATATATATATATATTTCTTGATGAGTTATACCTTCTTTATTCCCTTCTTATCACTTTTGTGGAGTTTGAAGATAGAATAGATAATAATGCCTGTATTCAATTCACCATGCCTAACTTCATTCATTTTTAAATATAAGGCTAGTAAGACCTAGGAGGAGCCAGTGAATTGAAGTCCACTATATTTGCTAATGACAGAACCAGGACTAGAGAGAATCTAAAACTTCTATGTCTTGGTAAGTCTTGGTCCTATACTCTTTCCACTTATCCCACTGAGTTTCTCAGATGCAAAGACTGTTATCTTCTCAATTATTTTGAAATTCTAATAAATGTTTAGAGCTTTCTACAAGTCTTCTGTGTATAAGCATAATGCATTTAGTGGCCTGTGCATTACAAGTTGGCTTAGTACTTTGAATGGTTTCTTTGGCCTATTTTTAAACAGCCTTGGGAATGTTCAGGAATACATCATTAAAATACTGTAGCTGATACTTATAAAATCAAATTCAATAACTCAAGAATCTCAGCTTGTTATTACTATTTATATTCAGCAACTTTGAAGAGATTATAACCCTTTGCTGGTGTTTAGTAAACTTGGAGTCCTTTCAGAAGTAAAAGAACAACCTAATCATGGACCAGGCAAACTCTCACTGGGCATTTTTTAAAGTCTGTGTGACTATTGCTTTTCTTCTACTCAAACATGGAAAAAGTAGTGGTCAACTCAAATGTCTCCTGGAGAACTAAAAAAATGCCTGCCTACTTCCTAAGAATATATTAACTATGGCTGTTTTCACACTGTAAGGATCTTGGGGGGAAAAAAAACAGTAACTTGGTAGAAAAGGGGTTAGGGAATAGGAAAGTGGAGAGGGACTTATTTCTGTGCAGCCAAAGGAGATAGTGAAAAGGAGGGGTAGAATAAGGGACTGGAAGTTGAGAGTTGGGGACTGCCTGTATCCCACACTTAAACAAAAGCTCTTAGCACAGTGCTTCCTAACCAGTGTGCTGAAGAACACCAGTTTGTCAAGATTAGGTTCCAGGTAAGCCAATGTATCTTCCCCTTCAATCTTTGTGGTAACAAGATTGTAGGGATAAGATTGGTGGTCAACCAAGGTCTAAGGCAGCAGGAGCCTCTGGCTAATCTTTGATGTCTAACATGCCCCACAAATATTCTCCTTGTTTATGTGTGTTCTGAAGTGAGGGGAAAAAATGTTGATATTCATTTTCTTTAAAAGTTAAAGGAATGCCAGCAGGTTGTATCGAGGTTAGAATAGCTGAATCCAACATGGCTGACACCACAGTTCAAGTCCCAGACATAGCAGGCTGAAAAACATGCTGGGCACATATGTGTGTACCCAAAATCTCCAGAGAAGAAGGTATTGCATTGTGGCCATCCCTCTTTGTAGGTAATTTCTTATTTTCCCCTTCTCTCTGTCTCTGTCTCTCTCCAGCAACCACTCGTTTTATATCAAAAACTAAAAAAAAAAAAAAAAAACTAAACTAAAAAGAAAAAATCAAGAAGTATCTATAGGAGGCAGAGGTTGAATCAGAACCTATCTTTGGGTATGTGGGGGAAATATAGAAACTGTCAACCACACTAAGGCCACACAAGCTAGAGAACTAGTATTCTCTGCTTCTATGCAGACTTGGAGTTGAGGATGTCTCTGATCTTTATAATAAATATTTGTTTCATCTCACAGAGCTGTTTTTCCTTTATTAGCAAAGACTCCTTCTAAAGAATACTCCATGGCTTATTCCATATGCTTATTCTAATATTTCCATTGCATCCTCTCTGGTTTCTTGAAGTTTAACCTCATTATTCTTAGTTACAGCCCCTTGTACTTTATACTAAGCTAAATCAATATTTTCTCTTGCTAATGTTTGCACAGTTGGATATATTTGCAGATCTTTAGACCTCCCTCTAAGCCAAGTTATATGTATTTTGTTCCTTTAATCTTCCTTTATAAATTATCCCCTCAGCCCTCAAACAAGGGAAAGTCTATTTCCTCATAGTATTGAAATATGCCGTTTTTCCTTGCTATGACAACATAGCTTGTAGGCATTGATTCTACCTTTTACTCCTGTTCTGTCCCATCTAATTTGCTACTTCAGTTCAATAATGAAGTGAATTTAGAAGGATAAATTTTAAACAACGCATTCCTATAGGGAAAAAAAATGCAGAAAGAAGGCAGAGATGCAAAGAAAGAATGATAAGGTAAGATGTAGATAACTAATCCTCCAGTGCCAGGAGAAAGTACACTGGGTTCAGTTGCTAATTGTATACCTAGAAAGGGCTATTCAGCTACTGTGATCTTCCACCAAAGTGGTATGTTGAGATACTAAAGAACATACATAGTGGGCTTATTCTGCTCCAGCATCCTACAGTGCAAGACTTAAAAGTCAGGTGAGGGGGACCAGCGTAATGGCTATGTCACTGGACTCCCACGTAGTCAACCGTGGTTCGAGTCCTGGACCCGGTGGCTTAAATTCATGCTGGGTGCATGTGCGTGCATGCCCAAGATCCCAAGAGGAGAATGGAGGAGAAGGGATTGCGATGTGGCCATCCCCCCTGGGGGATGATTTCTCAATTTCTGTCTCTCTATCTCTCTCTGCCTTTCTGGCGAGCACACGCGCCCTATAGCAAAAATCGCTCCAAAAAAAAAAGTCAGGTGAGGAATAAATATAACAGCTTGAGAATGACTAGATAGCAAACCAGAAGAAAAACTAGGAGAGTATAATGTCAAGCAATCCAAGAGAAATAGTATTCTAAGGAGAAGTGACTAAACCGTGGAGAGCAACTGTGGATCTAGAAACTGTGGAGACAGTGTGGGAAGAGGGTGGGAAATGGGGGTGGATAGAAGGGAGGCAACCGAGGGGGAGAAAACCATTTAAGGGACACAAAAATGAAAAATTACTGTTGATAATGTGTATAGCAATATCTTTGACTGAACTAATATATAGTGTATTCATGCTGGGATGAAAGAAAGACGTGATTAACAGGATCAGATACTACTGAGAGATTGGGTATGAGGAGGACAGAGAACTTACAATTGGATTTTGCAACATGGTGATCATTGATGACTTTAACGAGAGATGTTTTGGTCGATTGCAGTGGACAGAGGACAAAATGGAATTGATCAAAGAGCAAAAACGTTGCTGTGGGTATATTCAGGACTGAGGGGCAGGGTTTCCACAACTGGTGGGGGATTGGGTACATTTTATTTTATTTTTTAATAACCAGAGGGTGTGTGTATTCACCAGAGAGAGAAGAAAGCACTCTCTAATGAGACATGATCCTGTTGCAATCCCTTTGGCTCCATTTCTCTATCTTGTCAGGATTTGGAGCATGCACACACACACAGCTGAAGTGTTTTCAAGCCACCAAGTCAGGGATTTGAACCATGTTCAGCCATGTGGAACTTAGCTCCCCTAACCACTAGACTATAGGGCCAGCCCCAACATTGAAGTTTTAATTATTTATTTATTTTTATTTAGCTATAGGGCATGTGCACTCATGGGGGGGGGTGAGAAATCACCACCCAGGGGGATGGCCATGCTGCACTCCCTTCTCCTCCACTCTCCTTAGAATTTTGGGCATGTGCACACACACATGTGGCATGTTTTTCAAGCTACTGGGTCTGGAACTCGAACCACATATTTACCCATGTAGGATCCAGCTACCTAACCACCATGCACTGGATAGTCCTATTTTAGTTTATTTCACTCATGAAAGAGACAATATAGAGAGAAACATGCACCTTCAACAGGTACTCATCTTGCATTGATCCTCTCTCCCAGCCTTTCATCCAGCCAGGATCACAGGTGCACATGCCTGGCATGTTTCAGGTTGAACCAGGATCTGAACTATGGTCTTCCACATGAGTACAGCATTGTCAAGCAGCATCCTACCACCTACATCACAGCAGCTAGGCCTCAAGTACATTTTCAAAGTATGTATGTATGTATGTATGTATTTATTTATTTTGATTATTATTATTTTAATTCACCAGAGAGAGACAAAGAGAGAGAGGAAAACTGAGAAAGCAAGCCACCAGGTCCAGAATTCAAACCACAGTAAGCTGTGTGGGAGTTCAGTGCCTTAACCACTACACCATTTGCTGGCCTCAAGTACATTTTTATTTTTTAGAGAGTTTTTTATATTTTATTTTTTTATTTTATTTTATTATTATTATTATTTTTTGCTATAGGACACACGTGCTCACTGGAGACATAGAAAGAGACAGAGAGACAGGAAGCAAGAAATCATCCCTGAGAGGGGATGGCCACACCACAAGCCCTTCACCTCCATTCTCCTCTTGGGATTTTGGGAACGTGCACACACATGCCCGGCATGACTTTTAAGCTGCCAGGTCCAGGACTTGAACCATGGTTGACTATGTGGGGATCCAGTGATGTAATCATTACACTATCTACTGGTCTTCCAAGTATACTTTTTAAAGATTGAAAACATTTGACTGTTTTCTGTCTCATGGCTAATCTTTCCCACAGCTTACTCTAATATCTTTTCACCATACTCTTAACAACTATCATGACAACACAACATTTTTGAGAATTGGGCATAAGGTGAATAAATATTCTCCCCTACTGTCCCCCTAGTTATGTTCAAAAGCCAATGAGAGGTGTGGAAATACAGTCAGTGTGTGTGAAAAATTCAAGTTTTACCATGAAAGAGTAGAGAAATGGAATAGTATCTAAGGAAGAAGTAGAGGTTGAGGTGTTTCATTAGCTTATTTAAGACAAAAGAGTAGAGCATGTTTGGATGCCACTGGCAATGTTCCAGTAAAGAGAGAAATTTTATGGGATGGAATCCAGAGCACAAATGGCAGGGCTAGTCTTTGATAGGGGCTTGAACTCTTCAGTCCTTGTAAGAGGAAGGAAAATAGAGCATGGAAATGTATTCAGTGATAAATATCCTTTAGAGGGCTGCATGAAGATTTCAGTGAGATAATCTCTTTTTTATATTATCATGCTTAGCTGTGATAGCTCCAAAAGCACTTGTCATGGCCAATTTTTGTAAATATGTGTTGTGAATTTAAATCCATGCCTAACAAGTATTATAATTTGGCACATTAATGAAGTTTCAGGAATTCTTGGACACGTAGGTTCTTAATACCAATCATTTCTGGTAGGTTAGGATGTCAGGACAGGTGCTGGACATATAAGCAAGTTTACCTAGAAAACCTCAAAACTTGTTTTGATTTTTTCTGAATGAAAATATTTCTGGAATTTTTCTATCATTTTAGTAAATGGTCCAGTAAAATATCTCACTAAGGCTTTTTTTAAGGAATTATTTATTGAATTTTATTTATTCATTATTATTATTTTTTTAATTTGACCAGAGACACACACAGAGAATGATAGGGAGACAGACAGAACGAGGGAAAGTAAGAAAGCAAACCACCAGGTCTAGGACTAGAACTGTGGTCAGCCATGTGGGAGTGTCCAGCGTCTTAACCACCACGCCACCTACTGGTCCCATCTCACTGAGGTTTTTATTCTGGAAAAAAAACTACCTGTTTGGCTTGTGTGTATGTATGTTGTGACTGATAGTTGCTAGTTTTAGGAACTCTAAAGTGTCTGACATTGATCCATAACAAAGAGAAGCCAGGACTTGGTCAAAGAACTTAGATTATTGTTTCTATCTCGCTACAAACTAGCTGTGTGATCTTGGCTAAATACTTTAAATGTTCTGCCCCCTCATTTCTCAAAATCTTAATAAGAGGATTTGGCCTGCATCTATATCCTAAAACAGGATGTGTTAGGGCCTATCTTGTGGTCTGAGAGTGGGTGAGGGGCACTGAAAAAGTTTAGAATTAAGAAGGCTTAGGTTCAGTTGTAAAGTGGCTTTTTCATAGATGTTGATCAAATTCCTTTTGGCTACTTTGATTTTTGCCTTATTATCAAAATAATGATGCCTCATGGTTTCCCATGGATGCCATGGTTGGTAGAGGAAGTTACATAGTCTATTTGAGACAGTGGATTCAGAAATTAAGGGCTCATGTACTAAAAAGGAAACTATATTATTACATTAAAACATCATAGTAATGTTTCCTAATATTTGTTCAGTGGAACACAATAGATACTTAACATTGTATTATGGAGAATAAAGAAAGAATAAAATTTCAGCAGAAGTAAGTGGAGGATAATTTGGAAGAAATCAGATTGAATTAAATTTTCCATGGAATAAAAGGTGCAAATTGTTCTAAGTGTAATCTCTTTATAAAGACCCATTTGGGACCAGCAGTTAGCATAATGACTACATCACTGGACTCCCACGTAGTTGACCGCAGTTTGAATCCCGGACCTGGAGGCTTAAACACGCCAGGTGCATGTGCGTGCGTGCCCAAGGTCCCGAGAGGAGAATGGAGGAGAAGGGATTGCAGCGTGGCCTTCTCCCCTGGGGGGTGATTTCTCACTTTCTGTTTCTGTCTCTCTCTGTCTCTCTGGCGAGCGCACGCACCCTATAGCAAAAACCTCTCAAAAAAAAAAGACCCATTAAACATAAATGGAGTTATATGACTTTTTTCTTCCTTGACCAGTAAATGCTTTTTCATATTATACTTGTGAGAATAAATGAGATAATATAAAACCACTTTGGACTCCTTTGCTTTAATGAATATTAGTTCAATTGATATAAGTAGGTATTAGGTTAAAAAAAAAGTCAGTTCAACAGTCAAATAGAGCTGGATTAAACCATATTAAATATATTTTCTCCCCCTGTGGGTCCTCTTAACCTCTTTGTTGATGTGAATTAAGAATTTGATAGTGTTATATTCTGGTTTACAGTGTTTCTCCATTTTTTTTCAAACATAAATCCCTTTCTGTAGAGGATTGAGTATATCACGAAACACACCAGTGAGTATTTTTTAATAAGGCACTTAACGTAAAATCATGGTAGTATTATAATCATTAACTTGAAGATTATGATCAAGGAAAACAAGAAAAATATGTCTAGGGCTTGAGCAAAGACATAGAATGATAATTAAACTTCATGAATTTAAAATATAAACTGGAGCACTCAAGTAAAATATAAAGGTACTGCAAACATTATGAACAGTCTTATTTAAAGACAGCAAAACTAACAAAGTACAAGAATGAAAAATCTTAAAATCTGAATATACAAGAATTCACAAATTTACAAGGGGAGCAGGAAGTAATTTGTGCCCCCTAGCATGTACAAACTGAATATCCTCTAGTTCTCTAGTCTTCTGAACTCACTATCTTTTTTTTTTTTTTAGAGGTTTTCACTATAGGGCGTGTGCGCTCGCCAGACAGAGAGAGACAGAGACAGAAAGCGAGAAATCACCCCCCAGGGGGGATGGTCACGCCGCAATCCTTTCTCCTCCATTCTCCTCTCGGGATCTTAGGCACGCACGCACACGTGCCTGGCATGAGTTTTAAGCCACCGGGTCCGGGACGCGAACCACGGTCGACTACGTGGGAGTCCAACAACATAGCCATTACGCTAGCTGCTGGTTCCCACTATCTTTTCATATCTAAAGAAAAGAACTGAAGTCCTTATTCTTATACAATTGCAGGAAATCGAGCATTTTCCTTAATATTCCCTTGTAAGAGGGGCCTTTAAAAAGTTCATAGAAAACACATATTATGAAACACCTATGCATGGATTTATAAATTCCTTTGCATCAAAATAAACTTGTACTTTAATTCTATTTTACCACAAACTTTTTGAAATTCCCTTATACTTCTGGTCATTATTGTTACTTTTTATACTAAATTCAAGCTTTCAGTTCACTTCTTGACCAACTTCAGCAATCCTGATATTGAGGTAGGAGGCAGGGATCCAAAGAATATAGTTAAGGTACAGGCCCAAAATGGAATCAAAAAATGGTTTTTTTTTTTTTTTTTTTTTTTTTTTAAGAGAGAGATTTTTACTATAGGGTGCATGCCGTTGCCAGAGAGACAGAGAGATAGACAGTGAGAAACCACCCTCCAGGAGAGATGGCCACAATGGAATCACTTGTCCTCCATTCTCCTCTCAGGATTTTGAGTATGCATGTACACACAGCCGACATGAGATGGCTAAGTTTTAAGCTTGCTGCTTGCTCAGGAAAGATGGCTTGCAGCAGTGGCTTAGTTATTGACCTAGGCTTTTTGTTTTGTTTTGTTTTGTTTTTTTGAGGGGGGGGGATGTTTTTGCTATAGGCTGCATGTGCTCACCAGAAAGACAGAGACGGAGACAGAAAGTGAGAAATCATCCCCCAGGGGAGGGGTGTGGCCACACTGCAATCCCTTCTCTTCCATTCTCCTCTCAGAATCTTGGGCATGCATGCACATGAGACTAGTGTGAGTTTAAGCCACCAGGTCTGGGACTCGAACCACGGTTGACTACATGGGAGTCCAGTGACATAGACATTAAGCCAACTGCTGGTTCCAAGCAGAGTTTTTTTTTTTTTTTTTTTTTTTTTTTTTTTTTTTTTTTTTTTTTTTTTTTTTTCAAGATCTAGCACCTTCCAGGAAGAAGATGAGTAGCTTTTATGGCCCAAAGTTTCTAGACAAAGAATCTCCTGACCATCATAAACACTCCAAAATTCAGAGAAGAATAACTGGACCCATCTGGCATGCGCTCCACCATCATGAGGGAAATGCATGGGTAAGCCCCACCTAGAACAAGCCCCAAACCCTTCCTGACCAAGATACCCCTAATACCCTTCCTTCAGTTTAACCCATCTTCCAGGACCCCTCCTTTCTTCTTGGGACCACAGTTTTTCCTTCCCTCTCCTTCAATAAAATCTGCGCTTTGCTATACCCTCTCCATGTCCATGCCTCTATTTCTTCATGTCCCGCTGCAGGTGCTGGGCCTGTTCACCCCCTGCACCCCTGCATCCCCTGTCTCAGTATCATTACCGAAAACTGCCCTGACATTCATTCCAAGCATAAATATAATCCACTCTGTGTGACTCCTCAAGGTGCCACTAACACAATACTTTTGCATGTAACGGACTTTTACTGAAAGTTGGCCTAAGAGAGGGGGGCTGCAACTACCTGTAATAATTGACTATCAGACATCAGTTCCTGCCTTGGCTATATTGTAGTACTTGCTAGCTGCTATGATTCTGGAACCCATTCTCCCATCAACACTTTTTCACAGATTCCTGGTCATAACTTTTTTTCCTTTGGCTGCCTGGTAGAAAATTTAAAATGTTGTGTTTTTATTGAGAAGATCAATTTAGCTGCCATTTGTTCCCACCTCTCTCTACTCTCAGCTCAGGCCATTTCCTTCCTAACTAAAGACTCATTAATTTGTTCCCCTAAACAAACCAACTGTCTTTGTTCTTTCTACCTTGTCTGTAGAAACAGCTGCAGTTATTTAAACAATCCTCTTTTCTTTAATAAAGTACCTTTTGTTAAATGTGAAATAATTGTCATTGATGGATTCCTGAAAAGGGAGGAACTATAAGAAACACTGACAACAACTTATGAATGACTTTGCCTTGTAAATAACTTATGAACACTTTTTTAGAATGTTTATTATTGTATTTTGAAGAACTGTAACTTAATAATTGTCATGTTGTAACTAAGGTGACCGTTTATTAGTACACTAAGAAATCAAGTATACAGTCCTAATAACTCCCAAAAAAGGAAAGGAGGGTATATTGCACGATTGCTTAAAAAAAAAGTAGAACAATGTTCTATATTAATCCTATGAGCCTTTAAGATTAATTTGACATTTCAGGGCAGCTAGTAAAACACTGAAGTCAAAGATAAAGTCTGGTCAGTTTACTGTTTGAGGAAAACGTAGCAGTTTATTCATTTAGAGGGCAGAAGAAATGGTTTCAATTTCAATTCTGTTTTGCTTTTTTTTTAATGTGGCCCTGATCACATGGTTGCCCAATAATTAGTTATAAACTTTCAGATAAAATCATATTAAAGGATTTACTTGTCGTAAGTAAGGAAGCTTGACTTTCTCTTGTGATAATAAACAGGGAAAACCAGAAATATAAATTTTTGAAGCTCTTCTCTTTTCTTCCTTGATCCTACCTAAAGACAAGAAGACTAAAGAGTGTGTGAAACTGATAGTAGTTCTAAGCAGGAACAAAACAAGATATCTTAAAAGAGTTTTTGTCTATAATCCCCCTACAATACACAGTGGAAAACATTGCAAGTTCATTTTCAAATGTCACTACAGAAAAAATAGTTGGGAAAGAAAAAGCCTCACTTGCTATCGGTAGCATAGAAAGTGTATTTCTATCCACAATAGCAACAAAAACTTTGCTAGCATCATTGCTATTAAAGAAAAGCAAAGAAAATGTCTGAAAAACAACATAAGAACTGCATTCACAAATCAGAAGTTAGAAAAAAGTTAACACAAAGACAACTAACAAGAATTGCTTGTCAAATTTGTAACTGCCCATTTCCCTCACCATAAATATGCTGCCTTCTTTTACTAAACACCACCCAACACAGCTTTCAGGAGCTCTGTTGTAGGGTAATTTGACAGAGATGTGTAAAATCTTGCAGTTAATGGTATTAATTTCTTTTTTCCTTTTGTTTGTAGACTTACCCGCCTCTGTTCAACCAGTGAATATTTCAAAGACTGCCATTCCTCCCAAACAAAACCAGCAATATGTTGTTTTCACAATCTTTGTTACCACCAGTCCTCACCTGAAACTCTAAGAACAGAACCTCTAAGCCATAATTTGATGATCGATTATTCCACATACAGAATTTTGTGTTTTATTTCTGTTCATATTATGGTCATATACTACTATCTTCTTTTGTACTATTTTAAACTTTATAACAGTTTAAGTTCATAATTGCCTGCACTTGATAGTGAGCAGAGTTGACATTCAGTGCATGGACTTTTGGAAAAGAAAGTATCACATATATATCATCTGAAGATCACTTGGAAGATGAAAGACCTATTTCCAGGTTTGGATTAAAAGCAGGATTTAACTCTAAGTCTCCTTTTATTTATTTTTTTCTTTTTTTGAGAGGTTTTTTGCTATAGGGCATGTGCACTCGCCAGAAAGACGGAGAGAGACAGAGAGACAGAAAGCAAGAAATCACCCCACAGGGGGAATGGCCACACCGCAATCCCTTCTCCATTCTAAGTCTCCCTATTGTGTCCATTGCCAGAACACTTCAAGGTACAACTGTGTGTTGGGGAGAAGGCTATTTGCCTGGGAAACGCGTTCAGCTAGAATTTGAATTTGACCCAAGGGATTGTTCTCATTAAGTGACCTGCCAGATACAGGACATACAATGAAACAAGGCAAACATTCTCCTTTTGGTTGTAAAATATTTTTCTGTCCTTTTAATCTTATCCTAAAGAAGTATTATAATTGCCAAATACATGAAGAGGCTCGCTTCATGGGGTTTCAGTTAATAGTGAGCTACATACCACTCTTCAAGTACATTCTCTATCTCAGCATGAAGTTACTGTCCTTGAAAATATTTCAGAAAACGAAGATAATTTAAATGAAGAAAATCTCTTTTAGGCAATGAGGGTTTTAACTAGTAAATTAATTCAAATAAAGCTATCCTTTTGAAATAAACAAGTACTTGCAAAAACCACCTGCCCCTGATAAGATGAAAACATAATATACTGATGTTGCCAAGAGGCTTTCTGATTCAATGACTACTCTACATTTTTATTCTCCTTATCACTTTAGTGACTATTTGGAGAAATAAAACCTAGAATTAGAACAGCCTTTTCTTTTGCTATGAGTCTATGTTTAATACTCTATCAGATTTATCTGATATTCTTTGGAATCCAAACAACAAAAATTAATAGAGTAAAACTAATTGGGAGACTATTCCTCAAGCTTGTGGCACATGCTTCAAAAACTATTTATCGAGGTGGTATTGTGTGTTGGGCATTTTTTTTTTAAATTGCTGAATGCTGAATGTCTTTATTGCCTTCTTATCTATGCAAAAATGTCCTAAACAAAGTACATTAAAATTTTTTTTTCCGCAATGACAGTGCACATTTATTGTACTTATGTTTAGTTTAAGAACGTGTATATCTTGGGACCTGCGGTTAGCATAATGGCTATGTCGCTGGACTCCCACGTAGTTGACCACGGTCCGTGTCCCGGACACGGTGACTTAAAACTCACGCCGGGCGTGTGTGCGTGCGTGCCCAAGATCCTGAGAGGAGAATGGAGGAGAAGGGATTGCGGCGTGGCCATCCCTCCTGGGAGGCGATTTCTCGCTTTCTGTCTCTGTCTCTCTCTCTGTCTGTCTGGCGAGTGCACGCACCCTATAGCAAAAAACCTCTCCAAAAAAAAAAAAAAAAGAAAAGAAAAAAAAGAACACGCATATCTTTATCTACAACACTACATACTAAGAATAAAGCAGTATCTATTTGTACAGCATATTAAACATTTGGCATTCCTTTTCACAGTTTAAAACTATATAAACAAAAAAGTTTAGGCCCAACTTACAAATCTATTTTTTTTTAATTTATTTTTATCACTTTATATTTAACAAGAAGCTTTTTATTGAGATGGTATTTTATGTTGGGCACTGTTGTAAATACTAGAGATTTTCAGCACTAAACACATAGACAAAATCTCCTGCCACTGCATAAATTAGGTTTAGTCAGGGAAAATAGAGAACAAACAGAGAAAGAATTAATCATATAACTTTAAGTACTGATAACTGCTAGAGTGCAAAATAAAAAAAAGTTAAGGGCTGGAAAATGATAATGTAATTTCAGATAGGGTGGTCAGGGAGGCAACTGATAAGAGGACAATTGAGGGGCCAGATGGTAGCACAGCAGTAAAACATGACAGTCACTACAAAGCAATTCCACATGGGTAGATCCCTGGTTCAAATCTGAAGACCTTCCTGAATATGTGAGGCACATGTGCACCCATGATCCAGGGCTGATTGAAGGCCAGGCTTACATCACAGCATTGGACCCCTGGTGGAGGTGCTATCCCTCTCTGTCTCTCTCTCTTTTGTTCATGGAAAAAACATATAAACGTTAAAAAAAAAAGAAAGACATTTGAACAGAATAAAGAATGCAAGAGAAGACTCGTAAGTTTCAGATGTCTGAAACTTTTTTTTAACCCAGCATTTTATTTATTTATTTATATTTTTTGGAAAAGGTTTTGCTATAGGGCGCGTGCGCTCACCAGACAGACAGAGAGAGACAGAGAGACAGAAAGTGAGAAATCACCCCCCAGGGGGGATGGTCACACTTCAATCCCTTCTCCTCCATTCTCCTCTCAGGATTTTGGGCACGCATGCACACACACGCGCCCGGCGTGAGTTTTAAGCCACCGGGTCCAGGACGCGAACCGCGGTCGAATACGTGGGAGTCCAGTGACATAGCCATTACGCTAATTGCTGGTCCCAACCCAGCATTTATTGAGCATGTGTCATGTATTAGGCCAGACCTAAGGACAAGTGATATAACGCAGCTAAAATCTGGGTTCCTACCTTCAAAGGACTTGCAGTCAAGTGGAAAAGAAAACTCAAGAACTCTAATCTGTATATTGTGATGAGCTCTATAAAGGAGGTCAGTGTCAGTCTAACGAAATTATGAAGTCAGAACGGGTTGTCTTAGGTCACATACATTCTTCCTCACCCATTTCCCTCTCACCTTCTGCCTTATGGTTTTTACTTTCTTGTATATAGATTTCAGCTTGTGGCTGGCGTCATGAAGTACTAAGATTCAGCAGCCACTGATATTAAACTGTAAAAATCCATCTGCAAGGCATTTCACAGGCTTTGGATATATTCTAAATTCCCCTTCAGGCTGTATAGCCTGAAACACACTGGGCACTCACGTCAGTGCCCAGGATCTGATGGGCTAGAGGACTAGAGGACTGGAAGAAGGAGATCCTAGTGTGACAAGACCCTGTGGAGGTTGCTCCTCTCTTTATCTCTCCAGGAAAACATCTACTTGCCCACTAATCACTCCCTCCATGGGATGGAACTATGTGATGCAGCCCCCCCCAAAGCAGATATTTAAAATTCAAAAATAGACTTCCAGAGGTCTTCAAGAAACCCCTGAAATGGGAATGAGGGTTTCTATATCTGAGAAGGCTAGTAGGGAGAACTTTAAATGTATTTCACATCCTGATTAACAGGTAGTCTTGTATGCTAAATGCCTACGGGATTAGCATCCATGAAAAATCAAAGAGCTGAAAGCCAAGCAGCCAGAGATGTCCATGAAAAGACCCAGGAGTGGAGAGAGGACATTGCTTAAGTTTTATATTTCCTCTGCTTCTTCTTCTTTTTTTTTTTTTTGGAGAGGTTTTTGCTATAGGGCACGTGTGCTCGCCAGACAGAGAGAGACAGAGACAGAAAGCAGGAAATCACCCCCCAGGGGGGATGGCCACGCCACAATCCCTTCTCCTCCATTCTCCTCTCGGGATCTTGGGCACGCACGCACATGTGCCCGGCGTGAGTTTAAGCCACTGGGTCTGGGACTCGAACCGTGGTCAACTACGTGGGAGTCCAGCGACATAGCCATTACGCTAACTGCTGGTCCCATATTTCCTCTGCTTCTTAACCAAGCTTCTCATTGAAATAGAGGGTTAAGAATGTTTCTATATGTCATATAGTACATGTCACAACAAATCCTTTAGAAAGAGACACTTTAAAAAATTAAATGGCAGAATTTTTAGAAATTACAAATTATAACATGTTCTTCTAAATGTTCTCTGAGAACAGTATGGAAATAATTGAATTTTTTGGAGACAGTCACATTTCTTTTTTTTTTTTTTCATGATAGAGCACATGCACACATATATGAGAAGGAAAAAGAGGGAGGGAGGAACAAGTACCCTCCACAGGGCCTGGCCACACCATGATCTTTCTCTAGCCCATTGGATCTTGGACACTCACACATATGTCCAGTCTGTTTTGGGCTGGCTGGGCTAGAAATTTGAACCATAATTGCCCTGTGGGATCTGGCTTCTCTTGAGTAGCACCTGCTGCCAGCCTAGTCACATTTCTTAAATCTCCTGATCCTCCCAAGTGCTGGGTTCCCTAACTTTACAATTGTTCCCATAATCTTTGTCTATACATATTTCAGATCTGTATGTTAAAATATAAATGTATACATATATAATGTATGGGATTCTGCATCAAATTATATACTTTACTTAGACTTATTTATTTATTTATTTATTTATTTTTAGATTTTTGCCATATGGTGCATGTGCTTGTCAGAGAGAGACAATGAGAGGGAGATTGAGGTATCATCCCCCTGGGAGGACAGTCATGCCGCAATCTCTTCTCCTCCACTCTCCTCTCAAGATTTTGGGCATGCACACACATACACATGTTCAGGGGCATTTTTAAGCCACTAGCTCTGAGACTCAAACTATGGTCAGTTATGTGGGATCCCAGTGCCTTAAACACCATGCCACCTCCTGCCCCCTTATTTAGATTTGTTTTAAAAAAGTTTTCATGGAAAATAAGAACTGACACAAATCTTATGAAGGATAATGATAACATATAGAGGGTTCAAAAATGTGCACTGGGAGGAGCCCCACATACACATCACTTTCTACAATTATATGGTTGATGTGAATACTCGCACCCAACTGTACTGACTAAGGGTGAGGGCCAGGCATGTATTCATTACAACTGTAGATCTTCAGGCCTACACTCTGCCCTTCTGTCCTATAGTATGTATATATTAAAATATTGTTACTATTTGAACAAGAAGGGGGAAGGAAAGAAGAGAAGGAAGAGAATAAGAAGGCTTGGGTTTGCTTATCACACAGGCAAATATCCACTTATTGTCTCAGGCACTCCAGTCCTAGTTGTGATCAAAATCATCTAAAGAACAAGCAACATCAACAGTCTTGGCAAATGAAAGTGGACTATCACCATCATAAATATCTAAGTCTCCTGAAACAATCTCCTGAGAATCTTCCTATTTAGTAATTATGGGGGGAAGACATAGCCCTGGCATAGGCTAGTGTTTTGGGTAGCCCTACTCTGTTGATATACTGAACAGTGACTCAGTGACAGAGGAGAGGTCTGTGGTTTCCAAACCAGCTCATGTGTAGATAAGCCTCAAAACCACACATAAACTTTCAACACCATACCTAAGAGTGGCCAGCTTTCCCCTCATCTCACAGATTGCTTTTGATTCATATATTTTTCCCAGTTTTATTTATTTCTTCCATGAATAAAACAGAGAAAGACATACAGCATTCCAACAGGGTCTTGATTCTGCAATCCACCCCAGTGTCAGCCAGCCTCAGATCATGGTACATGCCTGGCATACTGAATGTAAAACTGGAAATCTCCCATGTGAGTCATCCTCAGTTCACAAATTACTACTGTGCCATCATCCAACACCCCAATGTGTCTTTAAACCTGATTTCATGGGAATAAAAATGTGAAAGGCAATTCCCAGCATGTTTTTTCCTGGCCTGCACACCCCTTTGGATGGTCCTGAAGCCACTTGTCACCCAAGAATTAACCACCATGGTCCTGCTAAAAGAATAAGCAGAGCTAGCTCTGTGACCTGGTGGTTAAGGTGGGTGGATCCCATGTGCCTGAATGTAGAGTTCAAGTCTTAGACCCAGCAGCTTGAAAAACACACAGGGTGCATGTGCATGCATGCGTAAAATCCTGAAAGGAGAAATGCCCTCAATCCCAAAAGGAGAAATACAGAAAGGATTGCAGTGTGGCCCTCGCTTCTCTCCAGCCAGAACTAGTGACCTCTGGCCAACAAACAAAAAGTAGCAGCAGCAGTATTATAGGGTTGAAATGGCAGTTGTGTTGGAGGGCCTGACCTTCTGTTACAATTGAATGCAAACCAGTGCTTTGACTCGAGAACATCTAAAGAGATATCTGGAATGTTCTCATAGGTTATCTGGACATGATTCACATTTATTTCTTTAAGGTAAATCTGGCAATCAGATTACACCTGAAGGGGAGCAGGACACTAATTTATTTTGCAGTGTGGCTTTGTCTTAGAAACCTGCTGACACCGTTCCAATAACCATGATAAATGATGTGAAAATAAATGGGTATACTAAGGCAGGGATAGAACATCTTTAAGTGAATGCTTAGTCACATTAATTTAGCATAAATTTCTCATTCTTCCATATCTAATCTACATTAAGAGGCATCATTTATTTTGTCTTCCCTTTGTCTGCTTTGCTGAGTCACTGCTGTGGTCCACTAGCAGTATAGGGTTTCCCAAAGCACTAGCCAAAGCTGGGCTATCTCTGTCCTGTGATGATTGCTGATGAGCAGGGAGATCTCAGAATTATTTAATAATAAGAACAACCCATACTGAGTGCCCTGGTGCCAGATACTGTGCTAAACTCCCCCCCCCAACATTTCTAACATTTATTGAGTGCCTACTGCATGCCAGATGCTGTATAGTTTTACCTGTGCCATCTACTTGTATTTCCATAGCCCTGTGTAGTAGGAATGTTACTAATCCTCACTTTATAGATGTGAGAACAATCTGCTTCCATTAGGTAAAGACATTTGACTGTCACTCCAAACAACTATTGGTCCCACATGTTCAGAATTTTGACTGTCCCAACAGCAGCAGCAGCAGCAGCAACACAGAAGCATTACACTAAATGTTTGATTGCATTATTTCCAAAAAACCTCACAGTAACACTGTGAGATAGAAACTATTAGTACTGTTTGGGGACAAGCAGATGGTGTGGTGGTTAAGGTGCTGGATTCTTCCACATGGCCGACCACAGTTCGAGTCCTAGAACTGGTGGCTTGCTTTCTCACTTTCTCGCTTTCTCCCTCTCCCTCTCCCTCCCCTATTTCTCTCTGTATGTCTCTCTCTGGTCAAATTAAAATGAATAAATGAATAAATAAAATTAAGTAAATAATTCTTTTTTAAAAAAAGAGAGACTATTAGTACTTCCATTGTATAAAGAAGGAAAATGAGTTTTTAATGAGGTTATGGAACTTCCCAGAGCAGAGCCCCACATTAGGTGGGGAAGGAAGAAGCTTTTTGAATACTATTTCATTGGGACCAGCAGTTGGCGTAATGGCTATGTCATTGGACTCTCATGTAGTCGACTGCGGTTCGAGTCCCGGACCCAGTATCTTAAAGTCACGCTGGGTACATGTGTGTGCATGCCCAAGATCCTGAGAGGAGAATGGAGAAGGGATTGCCGCATGGCCATGACCCTTGGGGGGATGATTTCTTGCTTTCTGTCTCTCTGTCTCTCTCTGTCTTTCTGGCAAGTGCACGCACCCTATGGCAAAAACCTCTCCAAAAAATATATATTATTTCATTAAAGCCAGAGAGAACATACACGCACCCAAGAGTGCTAGAATGTTGGTGTGTATGTGTGTGTGTGTGAGTGTGTGTGTGTGTGTGAGAGAGAGAGAGAGAGAGAGACAGAGAGAGACAGAGAGAGACAGAAAGAGAGAGAAGAGAGAATCCTCCAATAGGGCCTGGTCATGCTACGATCCCTTTTCCTCCAATCCTCCATCCCATTAGGAGCCTGGGCATATACACAAGTGCTTGTTTTTTAACCCACTAGGGCCAGGACTTAAACTCTGGTCAGCCAAATGAGATCTGACTTCTGTACAGCACTTAACTGCTGCTCTGCAAGGTCAAGCCTGAACTCAATCACCCACCTTTCCTTCCTTCCTGTGGAGAGTAGCCAGTTTGAGGAAAACATGTGACTTTTAGACGCATGAAGAAATGAGTTTTTGTGAGTTACTTTAGCAATGGTTATTGAGAAGCTTTTACATACAAAAGTGCTATTTGTTTGTTTTTGTTGTTGTTGATATATAATATTTAATATTGCATGGCAGTATAAGGTTAAATAAAGCTATATGTGTTTATTAAACACAGTATCAGTATTGAATATTAACAACAACAAAATAACCAATAACAACAGGCAAATAGCACTTTTGTACGTAAATGCTTCTCAGTAGCCATTACTAAAGTAGCTCACAAAAATTCATTTATACATGCATCTAAAAGTTACATATTTTCTCAGACTGGCTGCTCTCCACACCTTCCTTCCTTCTTTCCTTCCTTTTTTCAGTCTAGAGATTTTTTGCTATAGGGCACATGTGCTCTCTGGAGAGACAGAGAGAGAGGGAAAGTGAGATATCATTTCCCGGGGGGATGGCCAAACCACAATCATTTCTCCTCCCTCTTCTTCTCAGGATTTCGGGCATGCGCACATGTGCAACTGGCATGAGTTTCAAGCCACCAGGTCTGGGAATCAAATCACAGTTGGCCATGTGGGAGACCAACACCTTAGCCACTATGTTATCTGTCTGCTGGCCCCTGAACACTTTCTTACAGTTTATTTCTTTCTTGAGCAAATGAGGGAAGGAGAGAGAGACAAGTACTCTTGACAGGGTCTCACCATGGCCAGCCCTCCAGGCACCCAGATCACAGGTGCACCCAGTGTGCTCAGCTTGACCAAGGATCTGAACCCAAGGCCTTCCTCTACATCTCCAGTATCACACAGCAATGCCTACAGCCTGTGCCTCTGGGGTTGGGCCAGGAAAGCAAAACTTTAGCACTCAGATTTCTTTGGCTCCAAAATCAAGGCTCTTTCCCCTTCTCTCCAAGATTTCCAATGACTCCTCTTGGTCTGCTACATTTAGAAGGCAAATCGAACATTCTTCATGTGAATTTCATAGATGAGTTAGAGAGATTTTAAATTTAAAGTTAATTTTCATCATAATCAGAAATCACTTTACTTAAAAATAAATAATTATGGTCCATAATTATTTTTGCAGGAGTCTCTGAACATCAGGATGAGGTTAGAGGAAAATTGTTGCCAGTTTTTATTTCTAGCTCGATTTTAAAAAAATCAGAATTTTTTGCTATTATTGTGTAGCTTTTTTGGGGGAATTCCCAAGAGTATTTTTAGCAAGCAATGACATCCTTTTGTTATTCTTTAACTATTTATTATGTTTCAAGAAGAGAGCATCTATTACCTACTGATTTTGAAGGCTAGATATTTCTCTCATAACAGATGGTCTTTTGTTCATGTCTCGATTCCCCTGACTTTCTAATTGCTAATATATGTGTTACTACTAATTATACCTTAGCAGTAACCTCACTCCAGTAAGAAGGCACTTATGGCTGTTTTCACAGAACTAGTGTTTCAATTTTTACAGCTTTCCCCATGAACCAGCTTCCAAACATGGAAATAAAACTTCATACAATGGTTGAAGGTATAGTTCTTTTCATTTTGCTTTGAACAAAGGAAAAAACATTTAGAGAGACAGTAAGGGGAGGAAAGGAAATAGGAAAAAAATACTCCATAAGAAAGCAAAATGTGCTACTAAAGAATAGAGCCATACACTCTCAGGCTACTCAGTTCTATACTTGAAAACTCTCACTGCATGCCTGCCCAGAGAACAATCAGCTTTGGCTTATACATGACTAAAAATAGAGAACTATAAATAAAATACTTGGCCTAGTGCCTGGACACATTATAAGTAAGCCCTCAAGACATGGTAACAATTGTGATTAAGATGATTGGCTATTTCTCAGATGGCCACAGTTACACCTGGCATTTCTTAGATATCTCATTCTGAGAGGCTTCAATCTTCTTTTCAGTTACTCCCTCTGTTGAAACTCAATGGTTACATCGGGAATGTAAGAGACCAGTCCCTTGACAATGCTCGTTGGAAGTAGAAAAAAAAAACAAAACAGGGTCCTTGAGTAACTTGCCAGGAATGAAAAGTGAGTCAGTATAGGAATCCAAAATAGCATGCAATTTTCTTGAATCCTAGTTGCTTCTTTTGTATTTTTCCACAAATTGAAATTTAAAATACCTGAATGGATTAAGGTACTTTAATATGCATGCATTATTTATTTAAATCTCTTCATAATATTATTAGATATAATTATTATTGTTGTTATCCCTGGTTTTCAAATGACGAAACTGAGGCACAGAGAGGTTAGAGATTATGTAACTTATTGAAGATCACACAGCTAGGAAACTTTTAAGCATGGTTTCTGACACACTTTTTTTGTGATTCCACTATCACAATTTGTAAACACAGAACTACCTTCCCATGTGATATTTGTGATTATAGAACAAAGTATAGTTTGGTTTAGGAGCATGAAACTATGGTATATAAAGGAACAGTAGATACTGAAATCACTAACTATAATATATCAACTATATTATCCAAAGTAAGGCACATGCAAATGACCATAGGGCAAGAGAAGGCAATTCAAGAGGAAATATCTTTTTTTTTTTTTTGAGAGGTTTTTGCTATAGGGCGTGTGTGCTCACCAGAAAGACAGAGACAGAGAAACAGAAACCGAGAAATCACCCCCTAGGGGGGATGGCAATGCCACAATCCCTTCTCCTCCATTCTCCTCTCAAAATCTTGGGCATGCACGCACACGCGTCCGGAGTGAGTTTAAGCCACTGGGTCCGGGACTTGAACTGCGGTCGACCATACGGGAGTCCAGCAACATAGCCACTACAGTAACTGCTGGTCCCTTTTGTGTTGTTTTTAATTGCCAGAAGGCACATGTGCTTGCTGGAGAGAGAAGAGGGCAAGGGGAATGGAGAGAAAAAGTACCCCTTCAATGGGGTGTGGTCATGTGGCAAACCCTTCTTTTCCATTTACCCATCCTGTCAGGATTCGGAGTGTGAACACACACTCACAGTGGCTATTCAAGCCACCAAGGCCAGGATTTGAACCACAGTCAGCCATGTGGGGTCCAGCTCCCTTAACCACTAGGCTACATACAAGACCAGCCCAAGGAGATACTTCCTGAGCTGAGGTTGGTAAAAAGGTAAAAAGAGGGCATTCTTTCCAGCGGGAATGTGCATGCAAAGGCACAGGATAACAATGGAACAGGATGTGTTCATTTATGCTTGAAGTGAAATAAACAAAACATAGAGATTAGGAAGTGATGAGGGTGCACAGGTCAGATCATAAAGTGCTTTGTTATTTCTGGATAGTGGGTACATTTGAAAGTATTCAAAAAGACTCATCTGTGAAGGATTCATGGCAGATATTAAAACTGTATGCATTTTAATCCTTCTAGTCAATTTAGATTGCCTTTAAGGAGTGACTCCTGGAAATGTGAAGCAATAACCCAAAGAATCAGTGGCTACGGACCAGCAGTTAGCATTATGCCTATGTCGCTGGACTCCCATGTAGTCAACCGTGGTTAGAGTCCCGGACCCGGTGACTTAAACTCATGCCAGGCAAGTGTGTGCATGCGTGCCCAAGATCCCAAGAGGAGAACAGAGAAGGGATTGCAGTGTGGCAATCCCCCCTGGGGGGTGATTTCTTGCTTTCTGTCTCTCTCTGTCGTTCTGGCGAGCACACCCTCCCTATGGCAAAAACCTCTCCAAAAGAAAAAGAATGAGTAGCTGTTTCAGAATTTTTTATTTTATTTAATTAATTATTTATTTCATCAGTGAGATAAAGAGAGCCAGCACCCCCAAAAGAGTCTTGATGCTATTACCCAACCCCAGCCAGCTCTGGACCATGGTCATGTGCTGGCCTGGGTTGCTCAAGGAGATCTCAAGATGCAAATCCAGAACCTTTCCATGTGGGTCAGTTCCAAAGAGTGTTACATTCTACCACCGTGTCAATATCTGGGCTCCAAGGATAAGTTCAATGATGAGGATTTCAGGCACATGAGGTAGAGAGAGGTGCTCAGTTTGGTCAAGAGGTTTCTCTTGGTAACCTTCTGTGTTACAGTCAGGAGGTCACCTAAGAGCAGAGAAGAGCCATTTTTCTTAGTTGTAGTCTTGAGTAGTCATTCTTTGTTGGAACACATGAAATCCTTTTATCTCAGTCAGTTCTTCTTTCTAGTCACTTTCTTCCAATTTTCCTACTATAAACTGTCTTCCTCTTTCCTGTTTTTTTTTCTTTCTTTCTTTTTTTCCTAAGAGAGTTTTTTTGTGCTAACCAGAGAGAAAGAAAAATTCAGAGAGGCAGAAACCAAGAAATCATCCCCCAGGGAGGGATGCTATAATCTTTTCTCTTCCACTCTCTCCTTGGGATCTTGGGCACACATGCACACATGGCCAGCGTGAGTTTCAAGCCTCTGGGTCCAGGATTCAAACTGGGTTCCTTAACCCCTACGTCACCAACTGGCCCCACTCTGTTTTCTATTCTATCTATATTTTTCTTTTTAAAAGTTAATTAATTAATTTATTTGTTTATTCCATGAGTGGGAGACAGAGAGAGAGAGATAGTATCCCCAATGAGATCTTTATGTCAAGATCAGCTACCAGCTTGAGCTACCCAAGAATACTGGCACACACACATGCCCAGTGCACTTGGGGGTTTCCATGTGCAAATCGGAACCTTCTCATGTGAGTCAGCCACGCAGAGCATCACATGCTACTTCTGAAATCACCACTGAGCCCCTTTTTCTTTCTTTTTATTTTCATTGCTAGGCATGTCTGTACTTCCTCTCCTGTGGCCTCTTCACCACCTGTTCTATTTTACTTACATTTAGCTCTTACTCCCTCTCTACCCTCTTTAATGTTGTTCTGTATTACATTCATATTATATTCTATTATAACATCCCTTTGCTTTCTTCTCTGTTTTTTAGTAATTCTCTAATTGCATATTGAAACCTTTGTGTCCTATGATTCTTAAGAACTAGACTTTTTGATGTGTTTTTAAAGTGATTCAATCTCAAAGAATAATTCGGAAACTTAAAAGTATGATTACAGTGGTCAATTATTGGGTTGTCGGAAAAGTCCTGACACATTTTTACATAGAAAAACACATCATGACTTTTCTGACAACCCAATATTTTCCTTTAGTTTTGAGGGACCATTACCTCTTCCCCTTAAAAAACAAAATTTGACTTGTGTGCACAGGAATATAATTAGTTTTAGCTCTGAGTCTGAATTTACTAAAACTACAGTTACTTTTCACTTAATAAAATCTGCCGTTTTTTCGATGTGGGTTTCCTGTTTCTTCACAGGTATTCTTCTCATGTTCCTTATAGAACCTCGGGTTGGAAGATATACAATTTTAAGAATAGGATTATAAGAAATCAACATACCAGGCACCTCAGTTCAGGTGACTGAATACGCATAATGTATCTAGTGCTTATTTTACTACATTTGTTGAGTCATATCAAGGGAGTCATGGCAGCTTTGTCCTGTGTATCATTAGCTTACAATCTATTTGAGGAGATAAAGCAAATTCATGGAGTACTTCTTAAATAGGTAATATGTACAAAGACACAGATTACGAGCTATAACATGTATTAAAAGAAAGGGAACAATGAGGGAAAAAATCATTACAGAAAATCTGTGGAAGAGAACACTTGAGCCAGGCTTTGAATAACAAAGAGGTAGGCAAAAGGGCAAGAAAGTAGGTACAGGTTGAGCATCCTTGATCTGAAAATTCAAAATCTGAAATGCTCCAAAATCTGAAACTTCTTGAATGTCTAGATAATGTCACAAGTGGAAAATTACACACCTGACCTCATGTGATGGGTCATAGTGAAAATACTGCAGTACCAAAAAAAGTACACACAATCACCTTTAGGCTATACATATAAGGTGTATATGAAACATAAATGCATGTTGTGTTTAGACTCAGGTCCCATCCCCAAGATATCTCAGTATCTATATGCAAATATTCCAAAAGCCAAAAAAAAAAAATTCTGAAATCTGAAACCTTCTAGGTTCTAATCATTTTGGATAAGGTATACACAACTGTATTCTAAAAGAAGAAAGTTTAAAAAGAGGGCAATTTTGTCACAAATGACAGTCATCAGAGCAGAGAGCTAGATCACTGTTCCCCAGAAGACTCTTTCTAGGGTTCTTACCCATGCCAGCTAAGGGACTAAAACTCTCCCTCCCTCTATAGTATAGAATGTTTCTACACAAGAATCTGATTGGCATGACACTTCTGTCTCTGATAGGCTTAAGTATGGCATTCTTACTAGGAAAGAGTGTGCCTCTACTTCTCAGAGGCCACTTTCAACGTGTGTCCTTTATAGCCATCCCTAGTAATTATGGGGTTGTATAAGGACCTTTGTGTACTCCCATCATGACACTCAGCCTGAGGACAGAACTCTTTGACGCTTCTGTTTTGTTGGTTGAGCTAGGAGCACAAAAGAAATGGAACCAATGCCAGAGATCTCACTTGAGGTTTCCAATAATGGTAGTTCTTAAAATTTTCTAGATATTTTCTAGGGTAATAGCATTATCTGAGACTCCGTTGAAAACCAGGAAACCTCTCACACATATACTAACTCCTTTTTTCTTTAATTATAGCGTATTACAATATCCCATTGAATTTTACCCCATTGAGTTACATTTGGGTAATAGATGAATATAAAGCAAAGAAACAACATCAAGACCTCCACTCCAGTGTTGTCAAAGCAGTGTGCATCTTAATCACCTGGAAAGCCTGATCAAAGTAAATATTTGGAAGAAGGAAGTTCCCTGGATCATGTTTTGAGGAACAATGCTCCACAGTTATTTCACCAGACTGAATCCTTTTTATTGAGCAATGGATTTTACCACCAGATTTTAAATTAGTGTAACTCATTTCCTTCTTATAAACGATGTGGGTTGGGTAATGACAAAGCAGCTGAAAATGAAAGAAAATGTAAAAATCTGATTTTGTTGACTGTTTTTGTTGATTCCAATTCAAACTATCTTATGTTTTCTTGAAATCCTATGGTGCCATATAAATTAGAACTTAATAATGATACATGTTATCATTTTTTGTTGGGGTGTGTGTGTGTGTGTGTGTGTGTATGTGTGTGTAAAAAGGCTAACTTTGCCTCCTGCACAGAGGACTAGTTCTACAGGCTAAGCACACAGTTGGTATTAAAATATGTGTCAGTAGTACAACACAATATGTGCATTGAAATATTTTCAGGAACACACATATTGCTTCAAATTAGGACCATCTGAATATGGCCCTTTAACTCAGAACCTAGAAAGTCCTAATGCCTTTACTATGCACAGACCACTGTTTAGCCTTCCTAGTCATAGAACTGTATGTCATTCCATTGACTGGTGTGAAAGCATTCATCCTCTCTCCCTCTTCTGTTAAAGGCTGATTTGTGCATCCCAGGAAAAAAGGAAGGGATGTCACAAGATATATCTTCCTTGCTTTGATGCCCAAATTCAGACACTATTATTTATACCCTGTATTAATCATGGGTAAATCTTCACCTTTCTGAGGCATCATATGTCCTATTGACATTCAGATGGTTATCTTACAGAATGGTAGACAAGAGAAAACTTGGTGTTAAAAACAAAATACAGGGAACAGCAGTTGGCGTAATGGCTATGTTGCTGGACTCCCACGTAGTCGACCGTGGTTCGAGTCCCGGACCCGGTGGCTTAAACTCACGCCGGGCGCATGTGTGCATGAGTGCCTAAGATCCCAAGAGGAGAATGGAGGAGAAGGGATTGCGGCGTGGCCATCCCCCTCTGTGGGGGTGATTTCTCGCTTTCTGTCTCTCTGTCTCGCTCTGTCTGTCTGGCGAGCACATGCACCCTATAGCAAAAACCTCTCCAAAAAAAAAAAAATACAAACATTATTTTTCAAATTCTCCCAAAAAGGATATAAATAAAATACCTTCACATAATCTATCCTGTAATTAAACTTGGTCTTCTGCAGGAATCTTCTCATTTTTTCTTTTTTTTTTAGTTAAAGGCAATTGCTTTCTGTTTTGTTTTTAGGGATGCCTCTTTAAGGTGAATTCGATGCCAGTTGCTTTGTTTTACCATAAGAAACTATACACCCGAATAATTGTCATGTGAACTATGAAACAGTAGGAAATATCACTACAGGTGTACCTTATTTCATTGTGCTTCAATTTATTATATTTCAATTCCTTGTAGAGCAAATCTATTGGTGCCATTTTTCTCCAACAGCAAGAGGTCACTTTGTCTCTCTGAGGCACATTTTGGTAATGTTCACATTCCAAACTTTTCATTATTATATATCTGTTATGGCAATCAGTGATCTTTAACATTACCAATGTAATTGTTTTGGGGGTACCACAAACTGCCCATATGAGACTGCAAACATAATAAATGTTATATGAGTTCTTACTGCTTTACCAACTGTCCACACTCTCTCTTCTCAGACTTCCTTGTTCCCAGAGACACAACAATATGGAAACTTGGCCAACTAACAACCCTGTGATGGCCTCTAAGTGTTCAAATAAAAGTAAGATTTGTATATCTCTCACTTCAAATTAAAAGCCAGAAATGATTAGTAAGGAAGGCATGTCAAAAGCCAAGACAGACCAAAAGCTAGGTCTCTTATGCCAAATATTGGGTTATCAGGAATGTCAAGATGCATTTTTGCATAGAAAACTATGTCATGACTTTCCCAACAACCTAAGATTTAAGTCATGTTGTGAATACAAAGAAAAAGTTCTTGAAGAAAATTAAAAGTGCTACTTCAGTGAACACATGACCGATAAGCAAGCAAAACAGCTTTTTATAGCTGATACGGCAAAAGTCTTAGTAATCTGGACAGAAGATCAAAGTAGACACAACATTTGCTGAAACCAAAACCTAATCCAGAGCTTCCCTAACACTCTTCAATGCTATGAAGACTGAAAGAGGTGATGAAGCTGCAGAGGAAAATTTTCAAGCTAGAAGAGGTTGGTTCAGAAGGTTTAAGGAAAGAAGCCATCACCACAATATAAAAATACAAAGTGAGACAGCACATGCTAATATGGAAGCTGTAGCAAGTTATCCAGAAAATCTTGCTGAGATCACTGATGAAGGTGGCTACATCAAACAACAGATTTACAATGTAGATGAAATGGCCTTATAATATATCGGAATAAAATGTCATCTAAGAACTTTCATGACTAGAAAAGAGAAGTCAGTGCCTGGCTTCAAAGCTTAAGAGGCAGGCAGACTCTCTTATTAGGGTCCAATGTCGCTGGTGACTTTAAGCCAATGTCCATTTAATATTCCAAAAATCTTAGGGCCCTTAATACTTACACTAAAGTAGATACTCTGCCTGTATCTCTAAAATGGAGCAACAAACTCTAGATGACAATGTATTTATTTACAGCATGATTAATTGTATATTTTAATCCAACTATTGAAACATACCACTTGGAAAAAAAGGATTTTTTTTATAAAGCATTACCATTCCTTGACAATGCACCTAGTCATCCAAGAGGTCTGATGGACATGGACAAGGAGACCAACGTTGTTTTTATGCCTGCTAGCAAATTCATTCTGCAGCCTAGGGATCAAGGAGTCATTTGACTTCCAAATCTTTAATATTTAAAAAATATGTTTTGTGGGGCCAGCAAATGGCATACTGGTTACATCACTGGACTTCCACATGGCCAACCACAGTTTGAATCCTGGACCTGGTGACTTGAAGCTCATGCCAGGCACATGTGTGTGCATGCCCAAGATCCTGGGAGGAGAATGGAGGAGAAAGGATTGTGGCTTGGATATTTCCCCTGCGGGGTGCTTTCTCACTTTCCCTTTCACTGTCTGTCTTTCTCTGGTGAGCACATGAACCCTAAGGCAAAAACCTTAAAAAAAAAAGAAAGAAAGAAAGATTGGACCAGCAGTTAGCATAATGGCTATGTTGCTGGACTCCCATGTAGTCGACTGCGATTCACGTCCCAGTGGCTTAAAACTCACACCAGGCGCATGTGCATGCGTGCCCAGGATCCCGAGAGGAAAACGGAGGAGAAGGGATTGTGGCATGGCCATCCCCCCTGGGGGGTGATTTTTTGCTTTGTCTCTCTGTCTCTCTCTGTCTGTCTGGTGAGCGCACGCGCCCTATAGCAAAAAAAAAAAAAAAAAAAAAAAAAAAAAAAAAAGGAAGGAAGGAAGGAGGGAATGAGGGAAAAAAAAAAAGGAAGGAAGGAAGGAAGGAAGGAAGGAGGGAATGAGGGAATGAGAGAAGGAAGGAGGGAAGATCCTCAGCTTTTGGCAGTTAAAGCTGCCATAGATAGTGATTCCTCTAAAGAATAGGTCAGTAATTCCTCTGATGGATGGGTCAAGTAAACTAAAAACTTCTGAAAAAAATTCAGTATTTTAGATGGCATGAGAAACTTTCAAGACTCATAGAAGAAGGTCAAAATATCCACATTTACGGGAGTTTAGATGAAGTTGATTCCAACTCTCATGGGTGATGCTGAGAGGTTCAAGACTTTAGTGGAAGAAGCAACTGAAGATGTGATGTAAACAGCAAGAGAACTAGGATTCAAAGTGGAGCCTGAAGATGTGATTGAATTGCTGCAGCTCATGCTGTAACTTGAAAGGATAAGGAGTTTCTTCCTATGGATAAACAAAGAAAGTGGTTTCTTGAGATGAAATCCACTACTGGTGAAGATGTTATAAATGCTGAAATGACACAAAAGAATTTACAATATTACATAAGCGGAGTTGATAAAGCATTGGCAGGGTTTGAGATGATTGACTTCAATTCTGAAAAAGGTTCTACTGTGACTAAAACAGTCTCAACCAGCATCACAAACTGCAGAGAAATCTTCTGTGAAAGGAAGACTCAATCCAGCAAACTTCACTGTCATCTTTTTTTAAAAAAACTGCCACAGCCACCCCAACCTTCAGTAATCACCACGCTGATCAATTGGCAGCAGTCATCAACATCAGGGCAAGACCCTCCAAATTGTGATTTTCTGAAAGCTCAGATTATCATTAGCATTTTTAGGAATAAAGTATTTTTAAATTAAGGTATGCACTTTTTTTGATGTAATGCTATTTTATACTTAATGGACTACAATATAGCATAAATGTAATGTGCACTGGAAAACCAAGAAGTTTGTGTGACTCACTTTTTTGTGATTTTAGCTTCACTGAATTAGTCTGGAAACAAACACACCGTATATCCAAAGTATGCCAATAGTAATAATAATAATAATAATTCTGCCATAATTTTACTACTAGGAATAGACCCAAAAGAATGTTCATTTCTACAGAAGGATATGCACATGAATATTTATAAAAGCATTATTTGTGTTTTGTTTTGAGAGGGTTTTGTCTTAGGCATGTGTGTGCTCATCAGAGAGAGACAGAGACAGAGACAGAGACAGAGAGAAAGTGAGAAATCACCTCTCCTCCAAGGGAGATGGCCATGCTATAATCCCTTCTCCTCCATTCTCCTCCCAGGATATTGGCCATGCATACACATGCACCCAGTCATGATTTTCAAGGCACCAGGTCTGGGAATTGAACCATGGCCAGCCATGTGGGAGTCCAGGGCTGTATCTGCTATGCCATCTGCTGGCCCCATAGCAGCATTATTTGAAACAACCAAAAAGTGGAAATGAATCCATACGTCCATCAATTGATGAACAGATAAATAAAATGTGGTATATCCACACAATGGAATATAATCTACCCATAAAAAAGAATGAAGTACTAATTCATGCTGTGACATGGATAAACCTTGATAATTACAATAAGTGAAAGAAGCCAGACACTAAAGACCACATATTATATGTTTTAATTTATTTGAATTGTCCTGAGTATGAAAATCCATAGAGCCTAAAAATAAGTAGTAGTTACCTAGAACTGTTTGCAATTAAAATGTTCTAAACTGAATAATGATGAATCAGTTATGGTAAATTATGGTAAACTGTCAGAATATCATTTAGTTGTACAATTATAATGAATGGTTATTATGGTATACAAAATTTATGCCTCGGTAAATTTGGTTTTTAAAAAAGCAATGAAGGGCCAGCAGATGGCATGCAGGTTAAGGCAGCTAGATCCCACATGGCCAAATATGCAGTTCAAGTCCTAGACTCTGCAGCTTGAAACGTGCCAGGCACATGTGCATGTGTGTCCAAAACTCCAAGAGGAGAATGAAGAGAAGGGCTTGCAGCATAGTCTTTCTCCTTGGGGGGAAAGCGTTGTCACTTTGTCTCTGGCAAGTACACATTTCTTGTAGCAAATATTTAAAATAAATAAGTCAAAATAATAAAATAAATAAATAAGCAAGCAATGTTTAAAAAAGCCAAGGGAACAACAAAAACTAGCTTCTTTTCAGAGATTCTTTAATGAAAGAAGAAACTTGGGGGAGCTATAATAAAAATTAAGAATTAAATACAATTTTAATGCCATTTTCCATTTACTGAGCCCTTAATATGTATCGGGTGCTTTACTAATTGCTTTATATATCATCTCCTTTGCATTTCATGGCAACACAATGAGGTTGAATTATTGGTACCACCTTCATGTGTGAGGAAGCACACTTACAGAGGCTAAGTAAATTGCCCAAAGTCATGCAACTAGTAAGGGGAAGAGCCAGGATTTGGAGTCAGTCCAAGTCCCTAACCATTTGCTATAAGTTTCAAGTAAATTTCTTACTTTTAACTCTCACTCAAGATCTTCCTCGCAGGTTTCCAATACTGCCACCTCTCCACCCACTTCCCCTGCCAATGTCCCACTGTCAGCAGGAAAGTAATTTATCTGCACTCTCCCTCCTACCTATAGTCTCCACAATGAATGTATAAAAAAATGGAGATATTTGTAAAAAATAAATAAATCCATGTTAATTCTCAATTTTCTAGTGTTAAATAATTCTTTAATTATATTTTTATAATTGCTTCTTAGTTTGCCCTCTTTTTTTGGCCCAGGCCATGAAGTAAATGCCAAACAGCAGGCCTTGAGTCTTTGGTAAACCATCTGGCAAAGGCCCTCAAAACACTCATGAAGATGTAAGACTGAACAAATTGAAGACGAAGCTGCACAAATACCTTTTGCTGAGCATTGCTATCTAAAAAACTTTGCTCTGGAATGCTATTAAGGTAGAGGAAATGCCCAATTACCAAAGTGACATTCTCTTCCACTAAGCCTCCTAATATAAACATGAAAATACAGAAGATAATTCTCTTTTGGCTCTAACTAGAAAACTTAAAATTCTGGTAAAAGAGACACAAACTATTTTTTTTCCTTTTTATTTATTTATTTATTTTACATTTTTTAATACATTCAATCACATTATTTAGCTTACAAGGTGATTATTTCAATATATGAACATTTCTCCCTGGTCGAGTTGATCAAAATATAACAACACTACCTCTCTGTCTCAACAATGCTGTCTTAGTATCCCTCCTCCAAATGTTCTTCCCCAGGCCCCACTCCTCCACATACCCCACATCTGGCATTCACATCCACCTCTTCTGTTTGTACATCCTTTAGCCCATCAGTTTCAGTTATAGAGTGCGGACATTCGGTATATATTAAGTGGGGACGTGAGACACAAATTATTATAAAAAAATAATAATAATAGAACTGTGGGGCCAGCAGGTGGCATGGCAGTTAAGGCAACTGGATCCCACATGGCTGTGAGGTTTGAGTCTCAGTCCCAGTGGCTTGAAAATAATATGCCAGGGACATATGTGTGCATGCCGCAAATCCCTAGAGCAGAATAGAAGGGATTGCAGCATGGTCATTCTCCTGGGGGGTGATTTCTCACTTTTGCTCTCTCTGGTGAGCACATCCATCCTCTAGCAAAAATAAAAAATAAAAATAAAGTGAAATTGCATCTTACTTTTTTTTTAAATTTTGCTAGAGGGTATATGTGCTTCCAGGAGAGAGAGAGAGAGAAAGTATGCCAGAGAGGATGACCATGCCACAATCCCTTCTCCTCTATTTTCCTCTCAGGATTTTCGGCATGTACACATACGTGTCTGATAAGATTTTCAAGTCACTGGGTCCAGGACTTGGACAGCACAGTCAGCCACGTGGGATCCAGCTTCCTTAATCATCACCCCACCAGCTGACCCAGAATTGCATCTTAAAAGAAATTTCTTTTCAATTATAGTGTGTTTCTATTATAACAGACACAAATGAAACATTCAATATCCACCCCAGAATTAGAGTAAAACTCTGACACGACAGTAGGTAATGAAACAGGAAGAAATTTGCACAAGTTATCAAGTGCTATTTTGAAGAAAAAAAGCTGTATTTGTACCACATGAGATTGGCATTTCTTTGTTAATAGAATGTACCCTAATTTCAAGAGAAGCCATTAAAATATGACATTCATTATTTATTCCTGAATCCCACCTGCTCTTGAAATAACTTCACAATAAAAAACCCTGAAGATTACAAAAATCACTTTCAAGATAATATGAAACCCTTACAGATGAGATAGATGATTACAACAATATTATGCAATTATTTTTTTCAGTTTTTTTCTTTATTCATGATAAAGTGCATGAACACATATGAGACAGAGAAAAGATAGATGAGTACTATTCTTTAAGGTCTGGTCACACCACTGCCCCTTCCTCTGGTCCTCCACCTTATCAAATCTTGGTCATCTACATGCATACCCAGCATGTTTTTCAGGCTGACCAAATCAGGGTTTTAAACTACTGTCACCATGTGAGGTCTGGCCTCTCTTGAGCAGCTCATTATCATTGTGCCATGGAGAAACCAATTTTTTAAAAACGTTTAATGACTTTTCTGTGTGGTGGCAAGAGTGGAGAGGACAATGAAGGCCTTGTGCACACTGCAAGAGTACAAGGTGGCAAGGTACTGCCTGCCCAATGCCAAATACTCTATGCTGCCTCTCTAATGCAAGCAAATTTTTGTGCCTAACCATGTGGCTACTAATTCCTGCTTATGACACTTCCTATCTCAGCTAAAGAAGATGAAGAAGTCTCAATGGCCAACTGGACAAAAGGGAGTACTAGTCCCAGTACCTTGAAAAATACACTAGGTACATGTGTGTACATACCCCAAATCTCCACAGGGTGGTGCTTTCTCTTTCTCTGTGTCCCTCCCTTTCTCTCTCTCACTCAGTCGCGCTCTCTCTCTCTCTCTCTCTCTCTCTCTCTCACACACACACACACACTCAAGTGCATGTACCCTCTGACAATAAAATAAATACAAAGAGATATAGGCACTTTTTTATCACATTACTTCTCTAATTGAAAGTCTGTTAAAGCTAAACAATATTGAGTACCTCTCAATAATCAGAACTCTGCCAGTCTATTTTTGTAATCTTGCACAAGTTGTTTTATCACTTTTAGTCATGATTATATCTTCTGAAGTCCTTTCTGGCTTTCCAAGTCTAGGACAATGGCTCCTGCTGCTTTTGTATCTCCTACAGTAGTATAGTACCAACCTTAAGTTCTAAAACCCAATGAATGAGATCAGCATTATTCATGTACTAAAAAGTGCATTTTGAGGAAAACATGATCTTGTAGTTGCTGTAGTCCTTTCTGTTGCTAATAACAAAAAATACCTGAGTCTGGACATTTTAAGAGAATGGAGGTTTATTCAGATCAGTGTTTGGAGGTCCAAGGTCTAGAAGCCACATCTAGTGGGTGTCTTCTTATTGGTGAATGACATGACAGAGCATGAGACATAGTGGACACAGAGTGGAGTATCTCTGTGTCCATGTATCTATGTCTATCTCATTCCCTCTCCTTATATATCCACCAAGATTTAATCATTGGGGCCCCACCCTAATGCCTTATCACTTTCCAAAGCCTCCGTCTTTCATCACCCTAATCAGATTACATTTGTTCTTTTTTAAAAAGAATTATTTAACTTTATTTATTATTATTGTTATTTATTTTTTATTCCTTTTTTTATACACTCAATTACCTTTTTATAGCTTACAAAGTGAATATTTCACTATGTGAACATTTCTCCCTAGCCCAGTTGGTTAAACTATAAAATATCTTCAACAGATAATACCACATTGCTCTTAACACCGTCCCAAAAACAACAGAAGAATTTTGGGAGGACATATTCAAACCATAGCAATAGCAATAAGATATTCCAGCTTCTTTAAAAGGTAGTAGAGTTCTAGTGCATATGGCCTGTTGCCTAGCATAAGTCATTTTTACTTTTGACACTGGTGGATTTTATATCTAGAATATTAGTATCACAAGAGACCTTAAACATTGTCAGGCCCTATTGCCACACAATTTAAATCCTGTATCCTATTTTGTGTCACTACAATTTTAGTTACAATAGAATTTCCTTCTTCAGCATAAACAGAGAAGGTATACTCCTAGACAGACTCAAAGAGTAGGAGATATATTTATCTTATAGAATAATGATAAGATGTTATGCTGAAGAAACAGCACTGGCATATGTCAGGTGGCCTAGGTTTAGTTTAGCTCTGGAAAAATCACACTATCTACCATAATTTACATAACTACAAAATGAAGTTGTAGGGGTGCTGGCAGGTGGCCTGGTGGTTGAAGGCACTGGATTCCCACATGGCCAACCACGGTTACAGTCCTGGACCTGGCAGCT
This sequence comes from Tupaia tana, assembly GCA_026018925.1. Lineage (NCBI taxonomy): Eukaryota > Metazoa > Chordata > Mammalia > Scandentia > Tupaiidae > Tupaia > Tupaia tana. The sequence continues at coordinate 49,170,252 of JAKSZU010000009.1, forward strand.
TGCTTTCTCACTTTCCCTTTCTCTCTCTGTCTCTGTCTGGCAAAATTTTAAAAATAGTAATAACAAACAAAATTAAATAAATAAAAGAAATAATTCTTTAAAAAAATGAAGCTTTAGGATTATATTACAACATTCCAATGCTGTCCCTGATAAGGAGTTGTTCTTTTTAATTTCCTTTAAAAGTCTAAAAAACTGTTCAATCCAACAAACAACTGAGCACCTCTCAGTAGACAGTGATCTGCCATTATCTTTATAATATCCTCCATTTATAGTCTGATTTTTAACAGGTGAACCCACCAAAGTCCAGATTACCTTAACAATTAGCCCTACAGGGCCAGCTGGTGGTATGGAGGTGAACGCGGCTGGATCCCTTATGGACAACTGTGCAGTTCAAGTTCCAACACACTGACTTGAAAAACAAACCAGACACACATATGTGTATGCCGAAAATCCTGATAGGAAAATAGATGAGAGCATTTCAGTGTGGCCATCCACCCCGGGAAGTGATTTCCTACTTTTAGTGCTTAGTAATCGTTTTCAATCAAAGAAGGTCACTTCATTTCTTTCAGTGTCGGTATCCCCCTCACTCTTCTTTAGTTTTGCTTCAGCATCTAACCAAGCCTTTCACTGAGAGATAGTTGCTGGGAAGTGTGAAAGGCAGTTATGAGACTGAAGTACAGATGGGAAATAAGAAAAGTGGCTACCAGCTAGATTTTTTTCATGTCAGATGGTTCCTTTGGGATGAGACTGTAATTGCAATATCTCTTCACCATTGATCAGGTATGGATTGAGAACCATGGGTAGATAGAAATTTAATAAATGTGAGCTTTGGATCTAACCTACTCACACTAAGCCTTATAAATCTATTCCTTTGGGAAAGGAACTAACAAGGACTTCAGTTATCCTACCTATGTGGTGGGGGAGATAATGGTGATAGCAAGGTGACACAACCAGAATCCAACCATGACACAGTCTCAGCAATGTGTTTGTGGTTCATTATTGGAGACAGTGAGGGTGTCAGGTAAGCTTCCTGGTTAAGTACTCAATAACCTGGTAGATAAAAGTTTACTCCTTAACTATATAGAATGATTGCCTGAAACTTGCTGCTTGATTTCTTCAGTGGAGCTCAGAACTTTAGGGCTAATCATCTACATCTTCCTTGAAATGCAACGCTTTTACATAGGTACCTTAAGAAAGTTGCACACAAGGAGTTGATGTTGATTTAATTTAATCTAACCTAATTTTTTTTTTATTCAGCAGGGAATAGCTAGTACTCTTTTTTCTTCTATAATTTGTAATTAACATATATTATATCTGTGTATTAAGATTTAAATTGTTTCCTTTTCAGGTGATGTGACTTCTGTGATATGTTTCCTTCCAGGCACTTATAAAGACCCACATGAAGTCAATCATAAAAGCCTTCCAAACATTCTATTTGCTTTTCCCTTCCTTTCATCAGTAGTGCTGGTCAAAGTTCATAAAGTAAGAATGACACAAATACCCACTAGGAGGGAAAAAATAACACTCAGTACAGCTTCTCGGAATGAGCAGGATTAATCACAGCTGATAATTGCATTTGCAAATGATGATAATAAATCATATAATCTCATTAAATGTTGAAGCATCATGGCTCTTAGAGAGACAAAACACCGCAAAAACCCACATTAGGTAAAGATAAAAGTTCCTTACATGTCAGAAACCTCAGAATGAATTTCTTTTAGTTGCCTTGCCCCTTATCTATACAAAACGTAAGTAAGATTTCATAGCTATTGGAATCAGAAATCATCCCCTTTGGATACACTATTTTCCTAGAAAAACCCTGCTCATTACTTAAAGGGAATAGTATTGTAATCCATGATTTTTGCAAGTAACTTTGACCTAGGGACATAAGGCAGAGAACAGTAAAAAACCTTTGAAACAATGGTGGCACAGCAGTAGGATGTGATGTTCCACTCTGCAAGCCTATCCCACATGGGAAGGTTCTGAGCTTGGGTCCCGAGACCTCCCTGAGTGTGTGCCCATGTCTGAGGGGATGGCTGGTGCTGGGGGAGTAGGTCACAGTGTTGGGTCCTTGATGGCGATGCTGTTTCTCTCCTTTTTTATGGGAAAAATTAATAAATAAACCTTTAAAAATTCTTCTCTCTAAGAATTATCTAAGTTCATAGAATTTAAAAAGAAACAGTTATTTAATTTTGTTATTGTTATTATCATTATTAAATTTGACCAGAGCCAGAAAGGGAAGGTAAGAAAGTAAGCCACCAGGTCCAGGACTCAAACTGCAGTTGGCCATATGTGAGTCTAGCGCCTTAACCACCACACCACCTGCCAACCCCAGTTCATGAAATTTTAACAAAGCTAGCTGAGGAAGCAGAAGTGATTAGATGTAGATTCTTTCTTTATAAAGAGTTCAAAGTATCTTGGTGAGGACAAATCCTCACAAAATTTGAAATTATACAGTAATCAACAATGGAAAGGTTGAACTGGTAGTCTTCTAATGGAAGCATATGAAGTGAAAAGAGGATCTTAAAAGAAGAGATAAAAGATAAAGAAAGACATGTTTAAGGTAGGTTTAATAAAATACAACCCTTAATGCTACAGAGCAATGCTTCACAGATATTAATGTACATACAAATCACATGGAGATCTTATTCAAAATCAAATTTTGATCGTGTAAGTCTGGAGAAGGCTGAGATTCTGCTTTTATGAGTTCCCAGGTGATACCCATATTGTTGCTCCATGGACCATAGACATAAACATGTTTATAGACAACCTACCTATTGAGTAATTTGAGAGTGTAACTGATTAAGTACTCTGGCTATTTCAGATCAGCAACATTAAACTTTTATTAACTACTAACCTACATGAGGCATTGTAAGAGGCAATATGAAGGAAAAATCTCTGTCCCTCTTTTCATAATCTAGTTGGAGAGGCAATATTTAAAGGAAGTAGATTTCCCCAAGGTTACAGAAACAATCCTAGAGGCTTAGATAGCTTGATTTACCCTCTGTGCAACATAGTATTTAAATCCAAAGAGAGAGTAGATTGGGGTAGGAGGAGGAAGGCGAACATAGAACATACATGGGGGATTTAATTTCACAGTCTGAAGCTATTTCACAGGTGAAATTTTTCCATTAACATTAAACAAAACAGTTTTCCTCCTCCAACTCATTGAAGGGTGGGGACATTTTAACCTTGAACTAAATGTGTGAATTGAATTTAGATAATATCATCTCAAATTCTACAGATGAACCTTCACAACATGTAAAAGAGGGGCATGGTGAACACCACTTTAAGATAAATTGTAGTAATACCATGGGTATCGAGGTACCACAAGATCCTTATTAAAAATTGGCAAAAGTAGGATTCAGGGTGTCCTCAACATTTTCATCCTTTAATGAATTTTTAACATTACATGTGAGCATAATTTGATAAATCTAATATGATATTCCTTAACCTTGAAAGGTACATGCTCCTCAAAATTTTTATCCTTAGTGTAATTTTCAATGTTAAAGATAGGTAGGATTCTAATAAAAATGAAATTATATTGCCGAACTCTGAGAGCAAGACACCAATTTTTATCACAATTTCAACCTGTTCTCATTTTACCAATGTTTCCATATAGCATAAGCACTCAATATTGGGGAAAAAAAATTAAAGTCTACCAACTATATTAAAAAAAGTTTGGAAACTAAGAAAGAAGTTTTTTTATAGGCTTATAAGATGACTTCAAAACGCAGTTGCCACCTTTGCTTCTCCCTATCTAAGCATTACTTTCACCCACTCTTCAGGCTGCATATCCTGGTTATTCGTCATTTGAAATCCACATCACATTTCTTTTCTGATGACTAGGAACACTAAAACTGCCTCACCAGGATAAATTAGAAAGTTGAAAACAACACGTCAAGACATCCAAATGGAAGAGTGAATGGGCTGCCATTTCTGGTAGGACTGTTAAAGTCTCTTATGCGTAAAGATTCTTCAAGACCTGAAGATGGAAACCTGAGGTGTGAGATGTCTGATTTTTTTTTTTTTTTTTACTTTCTTTCTTTCCTTTTTTTCAGGGCACGTGCGTTCACCAGAAAGAGACAGAGAGACAGAAAGCAAGAAATCACCCCCTTCCCCCCAGGGTTGATGGCCATAATGCAATCCCTTCTCCTCCATTCTCCTCTCTGGATCTTGGGCATGCATGCACACGCGCCCAGCATGAGTTTAAGCCACCGGGTCCGGGACTTGAACCACAGTCGACTACATGGGAGTCCAGAGAACTAGCCATTAGGCCAACTGCTGGTCCCTTGATTTTTTTCACTTTTTGTTGCCTTACATTTCTGTAACCTTTTTGAAATTTTGAAATAAAATTTACCAAAAGCCAATTAGGTTAATTAGATGAATGACTATAAAGCTCTTAAAATAGTGCATGACACATAATAACCACTCAATAAACATTAGCTATTTTAATAATGATTATTCTTTCTCATCATAGAAGAGAAAAGAACTCTACAGATGTGAGTGTGTGCGGATGGAAGGAGAGGAATGGGGGAGACAGATACACAGAGAAAAATAATATGAGTAACAAGTGTAGACGGACACAGGATTAAAGCAAAACGTTGCAGAATCATATGTGGAAGATGTAATTGAGAAAAAAAAAAATGGTTCCTTTTATTCCACCTTAACAAAATGATTTATTTACAGGCTAACAGCACCAATAGAAATCTGCATCAGAAAAGTTGAAATAAAAGGAAGAAAGATATGAAACACTTAAAATCTAATTTTCTTTATTAAAGTCTCTGTGATGTGGTATGGTGTGTGTGTGTATGTGTGTGTGTGGGGGTGCGGTAGAGAATATAACCTAAATACCATATGAAAAAGATTACTAAGCACTAAAAGTAGGAAATCACTTTCCAGGGTGGATGGCCACACTGCAATCCTCTCTTCTATTCTCCTATCAGAATTTTGGGCATGCCCGCACATGTGTCTGGTTTATTTTTCAATCCAGTGTGTCGGAACTTGAACTGCACAGTTGTCCATATGGGATCCAGCCGCCTTCACCGCCACACCACCAGCTGGCCCTGTAGGGCCAATTGTTAAGGTAATCTGGATGTTGTTGTGTTTACCTGTTAAAAATCCAACTATATAGGGAGGATGTTAAAACCTTTGATATTTTAAGAAGCACCTGAGAGCATGGATGAAACTCAGCATTTGTATTTTGGGTGATAATTAAGCACTTCAAACTTCTATCAAAATTATTGTCAACTCTTCAATGGCTTGTTGATTTTAGAAGCCATATCAGATTTTCCTCCCATTTTCACTGGATACTTATAGTAATGTAGAGTAATAAAAATTTAAGAACATGCTGAATTATGACTTTAAAGCAGCTATGCATTTTATATTTGAGGAAGACTAAAGGGACAGGAATGTAAGCATGTCCTCGGTGATGTTCCTACTCAACACTGATGTAGAAAGAAATCTGTCATATGCAAATCCTACCACAATGGTGAATAAAGGAATATTTAGAAATCCCACTGATCACATTTTCCCATGCAAATTAATACCATTACCTTAAACATCAACCCATTTCTTTACCAGTCTCTGTAACTCTCTAGGATATGCAAAACTTTGGGATTCTCCCATAGGATTGTGATAAAACATTATTAATGACATACTATTTTGATGGTATTTACAGAACTATATCATCTGATATTGTGAGTCTCAAGTAGCATAGAATATATTTTTCTTTACCCCATTCTTTCTCCTTAAGAATATCCTATTTCAAAAGGCCTTAATTCATAGACTCTCTGCCAAAAAATTGTCCTTTCCTTATAGGATTCATATGTAATGACTTTCATATATGTACGTATGAGCACAGCTTGAGGAAATGACGACTGACATCCTTCATTCTAGGAAGGAAGGTATTATAGGTAAACAAGACAGATGCCACCATTATGAAAATAAAGTTTAAGATTCTCTTTCCCTGATAGCTCAGAGGCCATCATTTACAACATTTAAAACATTCAGTTCCTGTGACTTCAAAGAGTATTCTAAGACTTCATTCCACAAACCAAGGAGAAATTTCAAAATATGTAAGGCACAACTTCCAGATCACAAAAGGTGCTATTTAGGTAAAGTTCGTGTCTGTCTATCATTCAGAAAACCAAAATTATGAAATGGATGGGCTTTCCAGGCATCTTATGTATGTTAGCTCTTCTTTTCATTCTCTTCCTTTGTCAGGCTTATCTGTATTTTACACTCCAACTTGTTCTATGATATTTTCCTGTCTCCCTGTAAACCTGATGTTTTATTCCTTGAATAGGCATCCCTTTGTCCTGTCATGCTTTTTGCATATAGAAGTTCAGACACAGAAGGCCTCTTTAGCTCCTATTATTTTTATTGGTGGATGACAGGCAGAACTTTAGGACCCTATTGAAGGACCTTTAACGCTTTGCATTTCTATTCTGTGCCGTTTCCTGCTTGCATTTATTCAATTTCACAGAGCTCTTGCTGCAATCTTCCCAAATTCGTTCTGCAGAAACTCATCACTTTTATTTTTACCCCCTTTGCTTTCACTTTGGTCCCAATTACCAACCTAACTAAGTTCTGATTTCTGTTCACTTCAGGAGTACCCTTACTTTTCACATCACATTTCACTTTTTTGATATGCAAACCTGAGCCTATGAATTGCTTCTGCTTTCTCTCCCCTGAGTCTACCTACTGTGTAATAAGAAAACCCTATGTTCTTGTCACATTGCTAAGTGTATCCATTTATTAAGAGCCCATGCTCAAACTATAGTCACCAAACCTCACTTTAAAAGATATACAATTCACGCATAAAGTTTATAAGAATCAATACTTGCCAAATGCCTTTTGTTTTGGTTTTCCCTCTAAGGAAGCAGTTACTTAACTGTTCTTGAGTCTCTTTGATGTGGGCTTTAATCAAGTTTCATTGTCTCCTGGTGAGCATGGTTTGTCTAGAAATCTCAAATAGAGATGAGTAAATCATATCTTTTTTAAAAAGAATTATTTATTTCTTATCATTATTTTTTAGATATGAACAGAGAGAGAGAAAATGAGAAAGCAAGTCACCAGGCCTGGGAGTCAAACCATAGTCCACCATGTGGGAATTCAGCACCTTAAACACCATGCCACCTGCTGGTCCCAAAAGACAATCATATTTTTTTTTTTTTTTTGGAGAGGTTTTTGCTATAGGGCGCGTGCGCTCGCCAGACAGACAGAGACAGAAAGATAGAAAGCAGGAAATCACCCCCCAGGGGGGATGGCCACGCCGCAATCCCTTCTCCTCCATTCTCCTCTCGGGATCTTGGGCATGCACGCACACGCGCCCGGCGTGAGTTTAAGCCGCCGGGTCCGGGACTCGAACCGCGGTCGACTACGTGGGAGTCCAGCGACATAGCCATTACGCTAACTGCTGGTCCCCCAAGACAATCATATTTTAATAAAACAAGTTTAGCCTCCTGAAGTCCAGGTTTCTCATCTTGATCTTTTTATTGTTTAATGAATAAAGCAGGAGAATTCAGTTCCTTTGCAAATGATTGCACTGATAAACTACAGCAAAGGGCCTACAGAGAATGACTTACTCTAGAATAAACCAAAGAGAAGATGTCCAGAATGCCGGAGACTAGATAGACACATCTGAGTAGCACAGGTATTCTGTACAGGTCACAACAAATGGCAATGTTAGGAAGTCTAATCAGATAGGCAAATGACATGAAGAAGATCCAATGTTAGGTAACAGGACATCCTAACAGATTGGTAGAGCCAGATTTTAGCTTTTGCTATAGGGTGTATGCACTCACCTGAGAGAGACAATGAGAGAGAGAAAGGGAGAAATCACGCCTAGGGGCGATGGCCATACTGTAGTTCCTTCTTTTTCATTCTCTTCTTGGGATTTTGGACATGCACACGCATACACCTGGCATGTTTGTCAAGTCACCAGGTCCAGGAGTGAAACCTCTCAGTCAGCGATGTAGATCCAGTTACCTTAACCACCACACCACCAGCTGGCCAGAGATAGCTGATTGTTGAGGTAGTATGGCAACAACAGGTTAATTGGCAGTGCTAGAAATGATTAGGCACAAGATAAGGAGCACAAGCAGTGGGAAACAAAAATAGGAACCCAGTTACTTAAACTTGGGTACAAGGCAGAGGTTGGTCACAAGGGACAATCAAAAAGGAGAATAGAAGAAAGGTAATTTGCTGTGGAACTGAGTGCTTCGGTGAGTCTATTTCCTCTGATTAGGGCTAGATTGATCTTCAGGTGCTAAAGCAATTCTGGGAGTTAAAATACCCCATCCATGGAGGTTGAAGGAAGGGAGGCAGTGAACTTAGCTTCTTATTACAGCTAGAATTCAATACAGACAGATTCTCATGCTTAATAACTCTAATTTAATTATAACCAGCCTGTAGTTATTTGGATTTTGTATAACTCATTGGGACTAGCATAATTGTTGTCAGCCATGGGCACCATTAATGTAACCTTTAATATTTAGAGTGTTTAAAAATATCAGAGATTAGACTTTCTTGAAAGCATTAAAAAAAGCTTTCTTAATTCAAATTTAATTCGATGCAATTATTGATTACATGGGAGTATTTCTTTAGAAAAGGATGAGGATCAATGAAGAAATCATCTTACCATTTTTCAACAGTAATGAAATAAGAACATTGATACCAACAGTGAGGCTGGAGAAAGATGATTGTACATATAATAAGTACCTTTAGACCCCAGGAATACTCTCAGGTGAGGTCCCTATCAACTTAGCAGAGGGCAAATAGACCCCAAAACCCCAGTGTCACCCATGAAAGATCTCCAGCTTGTACCTATCTTTATGCTTTTCCAATTTTCAGCTGAGTCACTAATACTATGTGATTGAATGTTTAGAGTTCTAAATGGCAAGTAGGCTTCTGATACCAATTCCATAGTAGTGATAGGTGTGCTTCCTCTGCAGTTTAAGTTAGTTCAAGAAAATAATCTGGGGGACCAGCAGTTAGCATAATGGCTATGTCGCTGGACTCCCACGTAGTCGACCGCGGTTCACGTCCCGGACCCGGTGGCTTAAAACTCACGCCAGGCGCGTGTGTGTGCGTGCCCAAGATCCCGAGAGGAGAATGGAGGAGAAGGGATTGCGGCGTGGCCATCCCCCCTGGGGGGTGATTTCTCTCTTTCTGTCTGTCTCTCTCTGTCTGTCTGGCGCGCGCATGTCCCCTATAGCAAAAACCTCTCAAAAAAAAAAAAAAAAAAGAAAATAATCTGTAGAGGGGAGCTGTTAAGAAATATTAATAAGTAACATGCATAGAGAAAATATTCCATATGAAAGAGCTCAATAAATAATATACCCAAATACGACATAGTAGGGAGTTAGTCTATATGAGAGTTTGAGAAGGAAAAAAAAAAAGGAGCTGAAGGAGGATGGAAGAACCAGAGAAACAGAGATTTTTCAAAGAATGAGAAATAGCAGAGAAATGTAACCAAAGTGTTCTGTGGAAAAGAAAAAGAAATGGTATGAGTGGGAAGGGTAATATTGTTGAGGTAGAAGATTAAATGGCAAAAGACTAAGTGGGAAATTGGAAACACCAGGCATGAAATTAAATGTTTGCCTTGTACATAGGGAAAAATGTCATTTGGCATTATCACATTGATCAGGCCAGAATGTACGCTACAACTAAAACAAGCTTGGGGAAAATTTGTACTCTCTACTTGGAGGTCTGATTTTCACATATTCACAGTGTGTGTGCTGTTGTGTAGGAAAGGGGATGACTATGAGCAAACATACAGGTTTCTCTTGCAATGGCCTTGCATAAGGGAAAAGGCAACAATTAGCAGTCCTGATTAAATAAACATTATGAAATATAAATAAAGTAAGCAGGGACTAGGTGGTGGCACAGCAATAAAAAGACACAATGTTCTCCAAGGCAATCCACAGAGGAAGGATGGGAAGGTTTCTGGTTCAAGTCCAGAGACCTCCCTGAGTACACCAGGCATGTGTTCCCTATGATCTGAGCTGGCTGAAGGCAGGGAGTAGATCATAGCATTGGGATCCTATTAGGGGTTCTCATCCTCTGTGTCTCTCACTCACAGAAGAAATAAATAAAGTAAGCAACAATTAGTTTTCTAGGAACTTAGCTTTAGAATTTATTAGGAACAGCTTCTTTTACTTTCTCCATTAAGTTCCAGAAAGTTGTTGGAGAAAACTATAAACTGTGTATATTGGCCTCACTTTGTTTATTTACTTATTATTTAATTGATAGAGGACATGAGTGCTTACCAGGTTGAGACAGAATGAGACACACAGAGAGAGAGGAAGAGACCCCTTCACACACAGACACACACACACACACACACACACACACACACCAAATGCAGTGTGGACACACCACTATCCTTGCTCATCCATTTCTCCATCCTGTTGAAATTTGGGACACACCCACAGCATATTTTTCAAGCTACCAGGGCCAGGATTTGAACCACAGACAATTATGGGGGATCTGGGTCCCTTAATCTCTAGGCTACAGGGCTGGCCCTCACGTTAAATACATGGCCACAATTCTCAAACGGCATACAACATTGCCCAGAAATGTTCCTTTCCTGCTATGTTTACTATTGCATTTTGAAAAAACATACTTTGTACCTTCTCTACTCTCTTCAAGTAGCTGCAATAGCTCATTTCCCTGTTCTCCCAACCCAATGCTCTACTCTCTCACTCCATGTGTACATCATCTCTTGCCACACACTCTGCTTTCCACTGCTACAATGCATGATGTATCCCTGTTCCTGCTAAACAGCTCCATCTAGATTTCTGAGGATGTCACTCCTACAATTGTCCTTTCTTTCTCTTGTATAATCAGTCCCTCCTCTCTATGGGATTATTCCCAGCATTTTTTTTTCTTAATTTGCCAGGAGGTATGTGTACTCTCCAGAGATAGACAGACCAGGAGATAGAGGGAGAGGAAAAAAATACTCTCCAGAGGAGCATTGTCATGCTGCAATCCCTTCTCCATCTCTCCATCCTGTTGAGATTTGGGGCCTGCATGCATGATTGTCCAGCATGTTTTTCAAACTCCTGGGGGCCACCATAGTTGGCTGTGGGGGGGATCTGGCTCCCTTAACCACCAGGCTGTGGGGCCAGCCCCCAAGAACATTTAAAATTCTATAGTATCTCCAATTTTAGTGAAACACACAAGGAAATTTCTCCCTGTTACCATATACTTTCCAGCTACTGCCCTATTTCTCTGCTTCCCCTCAGGGCAAATCCTTTTTATTTTCCTTAAATTTTTTTCTTTTAAGAATTATTTATTTTATTTAATTTTATTTGTTATTATTTTTAATTTGATCAGAGAAAGGGAAAATTAGAAAGCAAGCCACTAGGTCTGTGACTTGAACCACAGTTGGCCATGTTGGAGTCCAGCACGTTAACCACCATGCCACCTACTGGCCTCTCAGGACAAATTTTGAAAAAGTTGTCACATTTACCACATTTACTGTCTCTACTTCCTTGCCCACATTCTTTCCTCACCTCATGCCAATGTAGTTTCTGCCACCACCATTTCACCAAGATCACTAATGACCTCTATTTTTAAATACAATAATCCGTTTTCTGACTTCACTTTACTTGATTTCTCACGAGCATGCAACTCAGTTAACTACTCCTTCCTTGCAGTAGTACTTTCTGTGCTTATCTTCTGTGTTGTTCCTTTTTCACTTCTAACTCACCTGCTGTTCCTTCTCTATCTCCTTTGTAGAGTTCTGTTTTGCTCAATCTCCTTTTTCATTCATTCCCAGGACTCTGTCCTTGTCCCTTTTTTCTCTATAGACTATTACTAGGTGATAGTCCATTCCTACAGATGGTGCTTATATCTATTAGGTCATTGGGAAAGTCATAACATATTTTTCTATGCTTTTCTATGCAAAAATGCATTATGACTTTCCTGATGATTCAACACATGCTTATGAATCCTAAATTAATATCTCCAGCTCTGACCTCTCCCCCAAGTTCAGTTTTATGTTTAATTTCCTCCTTGACACATCAATTCTGATATCTAGATAGTTTCTTAAATTTAAAATTCCCCAAACAGAACTTTTGATTTCTATCCCCAATCTGAAACTATGTCTTTCATCTCTTTCATCTCACTAAATGGTATTACCACATACACAATTGTTCACGGTAAAAACCCAAGACTTAACTTTTTTGGGAAAGTTTTTCCATTTCATATTCTATTGCAAGAATCTCTTAATCCCTTTGTTTCTGGTATTACCTTCTTTCAATCCTTTCTCCATACAAAAGCCACAGAGATTTTCAAAACAGAAATAATATTGCATCACTCTTTTGTTTGAAACCTTCTAGAGCAGTGTTGTCCAATAGGAACATGAAAAACAAATATAAGCCACATATCTGATTTTAAAATTTCTAATAGTCACATTTTTAGGAGTATAGAGAAATAGGTAAAATTAATAATAATGTATTTTTATTTAATCCAATATATCCCAGATATTTCTGTTTAAATATATAGTCCATGTAAAATTATTAGTGAAATATTTTATATTCTGTTTGTCATGCTCAGTCTTAGAATACCACAATTTGGACTAGCCATGTTTTAAAGGCTCAGCAGCTGTATGTGGCTAGTGGCAACTGTAATAAAAAGTGAAGTTCCCCTCACACTTAGCATAAAATCCAAAATCCTTGCCTATGTTCATGTGAACTCCTATCTACTGCATCTCCATCCACTCTCTCATTTTGTCCACTGTGACCCAGACATAGTGGCCTATCTGTTCTCCAGCTTGCTTAGTTTTTGCTGTTACAGGCTTTTTACCCTTGACGCTACATCTCCCTGAAATGTTCTTTCCCCAATATTCACTTGTCTGGCTCCGTCTTATAATTCATGTCTCAGCTTAAATGTCATGTCCTATATAAGGAAACCCTCCAGTCTTTCTCCACTTAACTTTCAATATTTATCAGTACCTGATATTGTCATGGCCCCTATATCTATATTCTTTTCTTGCTGGTTTCTTTCTACTAGATATGAGCTGTTTTATCTCCAAGACTTTGTCTTCTTAGCTACTACATTTCTAGGGCCTAGAACAGTGCCTGGCATATAATAGGCACTCAATAAATATGTGGTAAATGACTGGATAAATTAATTTGAAGCATACTATTCTATGTTGGGTCTTTGTTACCTACTTAAGAAACAAACCAATAGATTTTGGCATGACTGTATGCTAGCATGTATGCTAGAACCAAAGACTATGTGATCCCTTAATGCAAAAATAGAGTAATCATTTTCAATCTGTCCATGGTCAATTTCTAATTAATTTATGACTTTCAGCTTAAATATGGCCTCCTCAAGAAAGCATTTTCCGATCCTACAGACTATTTTCCCCATGCTGTTTGTACTCATGGTACGCCGCATATTCTCATCTATATTATTTCTCATACCTTTAATAACTTGTTGCATACTTATGGACTATATTCTCTCTAAAGGCAGGGGTTTGTGCTCTTTTTTACCTGATAATATAGAACAGTGTCTGGCATGCAGTAAGAGTTTATTCAGTGTTTGGTGGAATGAATTAAAACTAACTGACTCACATTGACAATCAGACTGGTAAGCCTGAACCTCAGTATGTACTTGCTTATTGAGGGAATATAAGTTCCAGTTTTGAAGGGATATTGAAGCATCATATTTGTCAAATGACTCTGAGAGGAGGAAAAACTCGAGCATAACATTATATACCGTGCTAACAGCCTAACTTTCCCTTCTTTTATTATCCTGAATTAAGATTCTGATATTCAGGCATTTAATCTCAGAAAAATCTGAGAAAATTCAAGCCACTAAAATAGCCACAATGTTAGTAATTGGGTAGATATGACTCTACTTATATTAAAATTGTGTCTTGTTTGGAACCCTGCAGGTTGCTAGAAAAACGGTGAAATGGTGACACCCTTTTAGGAAGAGAGATAAGAGGGATCAAAGCCAGCTTATGGGTGGCAAAGAGGATAATCTTCTATCACATGAAGGATTGATCTCTTTCAGAATGAAAGGAGACTAGCTCTGACAGATGTCAACACATAGAAAAGAAGTGCTTTCTGCTGCTATCATAAATATAAATGGGAGCATGTGCCTTCACTCTTGAGACAGTTTGAACTCTATGGCCCAGGTGGCAGGAAAAAAAATGCAACTAGAATGCATCTCAATTCAGCTGATAGCCAGGTCTCTGTTTACCCTTTCTCAATCATTACCAGCTTTATTAGTTACAGTGAATACACCTTATGAAATAGGCCAATGTTTATGCGTATAATATACTCCAAGAAGAGAGTTGTATTCTTACACCATGTCAAAGACAGGTCCTACTCTAATTAGGATAAACATGCAGTATCTTTAAAATAACCTTTATTTTATTCATAAGAGAGAATGTGCATGAGAGTGAGATAGGCACCCTTGACAGGGTACAATCATATGATCCACTTCCCCCAGTCTTCCAACTTGTTAGGGTATTGGGCACATGCCCGTGTGTTTGCAGGGGTCTGAACATTCTGTTGACCATGTGGCTTCCAACACTGCAGTTTAGTATGCTGCTGCCTACACCATTGAGGTTGACCCTATTCTCTTACTTTTGTTAAGACGGAGTCTCACTATGTCATAATCCACTTGCCTCAACCTTATAGCTGGGACTACTGGAGCATGTCACAAGGCCCAGCATTTTTATAGGCAGAGTCTTGCTATATTGCCCAGGCCAGCCTTCAGCAGCTTGTGATTCTCTTGCCTCAGCCTCCTGAGTCACTGGGATTACAGGCACATGCCACCATGCCCAGACTTTAGGTTGAACCAGGAATCAAATCCAGGCCTCCCGTGTTGTCTCGTTTTGCCAAGCATAGTGTTCAGCAGCACATGCCACTGCAATTGGGCCCCTGCACTTTTTTTCTTTTAATTAGCAGGTCCTGTTAATATGTGACTTTAGGTCCAGTCAGTGGCATGGTGATTAAAGCAGATGGATACCACATGGCAGACTGCACGATTTCAGTCCTAGAGCCAGCGGCTTGGGAAACACAATGGACACATATGCGAGCATGACAAAAATCATGAAAGAAAGGCTAGATGGAGGAGAAAGATTGTAGCATGACCATCCCCATAGAGAAGTGGGGGGAGGGAGTTGTGCACTCTCACTTTTTCTCTCTTTCTTTTTCTCTGTCTCTCTCCAGTGAGTACACAAGCACCCAGGAAAAACTTTTTTTCCTTTGTGGGGGAATTATTTTATTTAACTCTATTTCTTTATTTTAATTTCACCAGAGAGGATAGAGTGAGTGAGAGAGAGGGAAAGAGAGAGGGAAAGTGAGAGAGCAAGCCACCAGGCCCAGGACTCAAACCGTGCTCAGCCATGTGGGAGTCCAGCGCCCTTAACCACCACGCCATCTGCCGACCCCAAGGAAAAAACTTATTTAGAAAAAAATTACTTTTAACAAATATGTATTAATTATTTACTATATGCCACTTCTCTACGCAGTGAACACATAGCAGTGAGCAAAACAGTCAAAGCATCAACCCTTAAGGATCTCATATTCTACTAGATGTAGACAGAGTAGCTAGCTAAATCAAAACCACAGGGGAATTTAAAAAGTTTGTGGAAAAACAAAACTAAAGTGCAAGTTTATTTTTTTCTTTTTATGTTTTGAGTAATAGATATCATGCACCATGATAGAGTACATGTACACATGGGAGATTAAGTTAATGAGAAAGAGAAAAGAGTACCCACTACAGAGCCTGGGCATACCATGATCCAACCCTTTCCTCCAGTCTTCCAGTCCCTCACATCCTGGGCACTCATAGAATATGCCCAGCATGTTTGAGGCAAACTAAGCCAGGGATGTGAACTGGGATCCGGCTTCTTGAGCAGCATATCACCGCTCTGCTACAGAGATGGCTCAAATATGCATTTATTTTGGTGTAAAAAAAAAATAAATGTCTTTTTTTTTAAGAGAGATCTTTGCTATAGGGCACATGTGCTCTCCAGAGAGACAGAAAGTGAGAAATCACCCCCAGGGGGAGATAGCCAGGCCGCAATTCCTTCTCCTCCATTTTCCTCTCAGGACTTTGGGCACGTACACACATGCACCCAGTGTGAGTTTCAAACTACCAGGTCTGGGGCGCAAACCAGAGTCAATTATGTGAGAGTCCAGTGAAGTAACCATTATTCCATTTGCTGGTCCAAAAAATTTAAATGTGTGCATACTTTTTCATAATCCATGTTTTGAAGACTCCTTTTATAGAGCTATGAAGAAAAATAAAGCAAGATAACAGGTCAGAGGGTGAGGGTAGGGGTAAATAGTGATTATTTTATGTAAGGGGATCAAGGAATGCCTTATTGAGTTGTTGTTATTTGAGCAGAGACCTAAAGAGAATGAAGAAGAAAGCTGCATGAATAGCTGAATAGTTTTTTTTTCTTTTTTTTTTTGGAGAGTTTTTTTTTTGTTGTTTGTTTGTTTGTTTGTTTTTTGCTATAGAGCACGTGTGCTCACCAGACAGACAGAGACAGAGAGACAGAAAGCGAGAAATCACCCCCCAGGGGGATGGCCACGCCACAATCCCTTCTCCTCCATTCTCCTCTTGGGATCTTGGGCACGCACGCACACGCGCCTGGCGTGAGTTTAAGCCACTGGGTCCAGGACTCGAACCGTGGTCGACTACGTGGGAGTCCAGCGACATAGCCATTATGCTAACTGCTGGTCTTGCTGAATAGTTTTTTGTTTGTTTGTTTTGCTATAGGGCACGTGCGCTCGCCAGAAAGAGACAGAGAGACAGAAAGCAAGAAATCACCCTCCCAGGGGGGATGGCCACACTTTAATCCCTTCTCTTCCATTCTCCTTTTGAGATCTTGGGCATGCACACACATGCACCTGGCATGAGTTTAAGCCACCGGGTCTGGAACTCAAACCGTGGTGGACTACATGGGAGTTCAGCTTCACAGCATTACACCAACTGTTGGTCCCCTGAGCAGGATGTTTTAGAAAAAGGAAACAAGCATGTGTGTTGACATTTTATTCAAGACTGAAGCTTTGAATGTTTTAGGACAATTTCCAACAGCATTTTGGGGACCTCCCTGCCTGCCTCCATGGCCCTTTTCTGCTTAGGATTCTGAAATATCTAGGCTTTTGCTATGTCCTTCTTGAATATAGTGCCCAGGAGAAATTCCTGTGCTTCTGGCATTGCTGCCAGCTGCGTCCTGCTATTCACTTTCTTCTTGTCAGTTCCCTAATGTATTGGGCACTGGCATTGCAGAGATGAAAAACCCCGGGACTTCACTTAAGGCGTTCACAGTCATTTTCTTGGAAGTAAGTATGGGTCCTGATCCTTCTTTCTCATATCTTTTTGGTGAAAACACTTAGCACCTCCTGGCTGGGCACATTCCAGCAATTTTGCCACGTGTATCCAAAGTCCCATAAGCTAGCTACCTCAGAGGAAATACCATTAATTGTGTATTTTTGGTCAGATAATGGAATAGACTTAACCCATTTGGACTATGTGAAGGTTATTTTAGGGGTGAATCTATTGTGCGTGTGCATGTGTGTGTGTGTGTGTGTGTGTGTGTGTGTGTGTTTGCTAATTTTACAAGTAGGGTACAATTTATGAAGAAGGAAATAGATCTTAAATGTACAGTTCAGTGAGTTTTTAAATATGCATAAGCCTGTATGTCCCACATCATAATCAAGTTAAATAGTATTTTTTTCACTCCAGAATATTCCATTGTGCCCTTTCTAGTCCATCATTCTCCAGAGGTAATCACTGTTCTGATTTTCCTTTTAGTTTGTTATAGAGCATGTGCACTCACCAGCGAGAGACTGAAAGAGAAAGGGAAAATGAGAAAGCACCTACCAGGGAGGATGACCATGCTGCCATTCCTTCTTCTCTCAAGATTTTAGGTATGCACTCACATGTGCCTGGTGTGTTTTTCAAGCCACCTGGTCTGGGACTCGCACCATTGGTCACATGGAGTCCAGCCGCCTAAACCACTACGCTACCTGCCTATTAAGTATCTAATAGCCTATTCCGATATTTTTTCACTAGTTTAGTTTTGCCTATTATTTAACCTTATATAAATGGATTCATATAATATGTACTCATCTGTGCCAGGTTTCTTTTACTCTGAGGAGTTCATCTCAATTGTGCATTATCATTAATTCAACTTTTTAAACTATTGAGTGGAATTCCAATGTATGAATATGCCACAATACATTATTGATTAATATGCTGATTGCCTGTACTCTATGGCCCAAACTGAATGACTAAAGGACATAGAAACATAGTAATTGGTTGTGAATACCAGATACAATGTGGGAAGAGGGAAGGTGAAAGAGTAGAGTCTGAGGAAGGACATTAAAGAGAAAAATACAGAGGCAAGGCATTTATGAGACAAAGAAATAGGTTATTATCTGTTGAGGGATAACCTTATAGTATTGTCAACTGGACCGGTGCGAAATGTACACATGTTGGAATATTCACTTTGCAAGCTAAGTAACGTGATTGAATGTATAAAAGAAACTGAAATTTAAAAAAGAATATTGAAAGTAATTTGGATTGTTTCCAATTCGGGGCTACTGTGAATAAAGCATAATAGCCAAATTAACATTCATGACCAAGTCTTTCTATAGATATATTTTCTGTAGACATATTTTCTTTTTCTGTTTTTTCTTTTCCTTATTTAGGGAGGTTTTTACTATAGGGTACTTGCGCTTGCAAGAGAGACAGAGAGACAGAAAGCAAGAACTCACCCCCCAGGGGGAATGACCACACTGCAATTCCTTCTCCTTCATTCTCCTCTTGGGATTTGGGCATGCATGCACATGCACCCGGTGTGAGTTTAAGCCACTGGGTCTGGGACTCGAACCACGGTTGACTACATGGGAATCCAGCAACATAGCTATTATGCCATCTGATCCCTGTAGACATATTTTCTCTTCAGTAGTTGGCAGAACTGGAAGTTGGATCCCAGGGTAGAAATGGATTAAGAGTTTTAATGTGCATGAAATTTTGGCTCTGAAATCAGAATATCTATTGGGAATAATAGTAATCTTCTGGGTATTAATGGTTTTGACTCTGATTGAAAAACACTGTGTGAGACAGTATAGCATAGTGGTTAAGTGTGAGATCTCTGTGCACAGACTGTCTCTAAGCTTACATCCTCACTCTACTACTTAAGAGTGTAAGGCCTTGGGTATGTAATTTAATGAGCCTAGATCTTGGATTCCTTATATGCAAAATATACTTCAATCATATGGTTATGTAGTGAAGATTCAATGAAATATCCTATATGAAAGTAGTTAGTATGGTGCCTGGCACTACATAAAGTGTGGGGACACTTAAGTCCTTTACGCACTTCCTTGAAAGCTTCAGTGAATATAACATCAAAATGAAAGACAACCCATACACCAAAAGGTATACAATAAATCACAATGAAGGATCAAACTCTGAGCTTAATAGCAAACAAAATTTAAGATAAATGATCCCCTTTAACAGTGTACAACCAAAGATTGAATAGTTGTTCTTTACTCTGTAGACAAACTTTGTCTTCAGCAACATTGTACTTCCTTGTTAAATAATATTGGCTTGTATACATAAATTTAATACATTCTTTCTTCTTTGCAAGTAAATTGTTGACAGTCACAGGGGGTGCCATAATAACAGCTGAACTTACAAAATATTAATAGGAGGACCAATTCAGCAGCATCATTAGAGACAGTTAATGTCAACTCATGCATAAAGATGCCTGAAGTATAAAAAAAAACTTTATGACTTTGCAATTACTGATTTATATATGTTTTACTTATCAATTTCAATAAAATCAATTTCCTGACTCTCTCTGCTAAATACAGTTTTGGTCAGCTCGCATTAGGCAATGAAAAAACAGATGTACAAATATCAGGGGAACTTTTGTTTCCTTTCAAGTGACTCTACTCCATTTGCAGTGTCAAGGTTCCTGGTCCTTTCATTTCCTAACTGTAGAAAATGCTTGGCTACACTTCAAAAACAGGTAATGATGACTTTCGTTTTCACTTCCAAAGCAAATATCAAGCAATAATGAAGCTGTAGAGTCTAACTCAAAGAGAAATTGAAAATCTAAAATCCAAAAATGCAGTGCTTTCTGCTTTTCCTCAAGCTGAATAATTAAACTTGCTTGAGCTAGGGGTGGCCCTGATGTTGGTATAACACTAAAGTAGTTTGAAAAAAAAAAAAAAGGTTGTTTGGATTTTTGTGGGCTTTTCTATTCTTTCAATAGGGAGAGCCAAATCTCAAACACTCATCATATATTGTAGAGAAGGCACAAACAGAAACATTAAATTCCTGATTTTCCCTAATAACATTGCTGGTGATGTACAAAGCTAGCATCCTGCCTCTGACAAAGCCACAAGGGCCATGGCGGAAGCTGATGTCTTATTTGGCATCATCCTCAAAGTGGTAGGAAAACTGTCCCTGCATTTTGGTAGTCCTCTAACTATTGGGTTGCCAGAAAAGTCATAATGTGTTTTTTCTATGTTTTTCTATGCAAAAATGTGTCATGACTTTTATGACAACCGAGTATATTATGCAGCTGTCATCTATGGATGTTTCTGAAATCACTATGCCCTCCAGAATGTGATGAAACCATCACATTCTGGTAAATGTACTGAAATCATGTAAATACAAAATTCTGGAGAAACGGAAGAGCTTAAATAACTCTGTATTTCACAAATGTGTGGGGCAGTTGTGCAAGCTTATTTAACTTGTCAGTTATTGACTGAGCTAGGTGCACCTTTCTGTGTGTCTCCCTGTACTTCTTTCACTCCCCCTACTTACCTCTATTTGGTACTTATCTCACAGACACCAGACTGATTTTTTCTAAAATGCAAATCAGTTTATGTCATCCTCTGCTTATTATCACTCAGTAGTTCCCTGTTGTTTCCAAGGTAACATCCAGACTCCATCATGGCCTACAAAGGCCCTTCAGATCTAACCCTTGTTTACCTTTCTAGCATCATTGTCAATTCTTCCCTTCCATATTCAGTTTTAACTAAACTGGCCTATCTATTGTTCCTTAAAAGAAGCCACACTTGCCTCCTTCAATACCTTAGTACATGTTGTTTTTTATTTTTTTTCCTGGCAATTCTAATGTCTACCCCCACCTCATATACCTGGCCAATTCTTATTTTTAAAGATTCAACTCAAGCAACACTTTCTTCTTCTAAGACCATTTTTGTTTTTCTTTACACATGACTTAAAACTCACACCTACATAAAAGGCAGAAATCCCTCCTTTGCTCTCTTGGGACCAGCAGTTGGCATAATGGCTATGTCACTGGACTTCCATGTAGTCGACTGTGGTTCAAGTCCTGGACCCGGTGGCTTAAACACACGCCAGGTGCGTGTGTGTGTGCCCAAGATCCCAAGAAGAGAATGAAGGAGAAGGGACTGTGGCATGGTCATCTCCCCAGGGGGTGATTTCTTGCTTTCTGTCTCTCTGTCTCTCTCTGCCTTTCTAGCAACTGCATGTGCCCTATCGCAAAAACCTCTCCAAAAAAAAATAAAATCCCTTCTATGCTCTCTTAGCTCTTACTGAATAATTTTATCAGAGTACTTAATGTTTTTTATAATCACAGATTCTTAGTTGATTCCCCACTATGCTGTGAACTCATTGCAGCCAGAATTCGTTTGATAAATTTCTGTACTCCAAGAGCCTGTCTCAGTGCCTGACTTAAAATGGATGCTCAACAAATGTTCGTTTATGGGACCAGCAGTTAGCATAATGGCTATGTCGTTGGACTCCCATGGAGTTGACCACGGTTCGTGTCCCGGACCTGGTGGCTCAAACTCACGCCGGGCGCATGAGCGTGTGTGCCCAAGATCCCAAGAGGAGAATGGAAGAGGGGGGATTGCGGCGTGGCCATCCCCCCTGGGGGGTGATTTCTCGCTTTCTGTCTCTCTGTCTCTCTCTCTGTCTGTCTGGTGAGCGCACACGCCCGATAGCAAAAACCTCTAAAAAAAAAAGAAGTGTTCGTTTAGGGCTAGCCAATGATGTGGGGTGTGCCTGGACCCCACATCGCTGCCTATGCAGTTCAAGTCTGGGGCCCTGTGTCTTGATAAATATGCTGGGTGAGTGTGCATGTGGATGTGCATGCACGCCCCTCCAAAAAATAAATATCCCAAAAGGAGAAATGGAGGAGGAGGGATTGCAGTGTGATCAAATATCATAGGGAGTTCTTTCTTACTCTCTGGCCAGTGCACATGCCCTCTAGAAAATTAAAAAATAATAACCATAAATAAATGTTGACTTAAACAGTACAGCAAAGGGAAGGCAAAACCTATGAAATTCCAACTGAAGCACTTAGTTTTTAAGTTCCTAATAGGTATAGCCTTGCCCTTACTTTTTTTTTTTTTTTTTTGAGAGGTTTTTGCTATAGGGCGTGTGCGCTCACCAGAAAGACAGAGAGGCAGAGAGACAGAAAAAGAGAAATCACCCCCCAGAGGGGATGGCCACACCACAATCATTTCTCCTCCATTCTCCTCTTGGGATCTTGGGCACTCATGCACACACACCCGACATGAGTTTAAGCCACCGGGTCCAGGACTCGAACCACAGTCAACTACATGGGAGTCCAGTGACATAGCCATTGCTCCACCTGCTGGTCCCATGCCCTTACATTTTTTAATGTGAGCTCAATATGAACACTTTGGGCCTAATTTGTTATCATCATTGATCCTCTAAACAATCCTCATCTCTTACATGCTTGAAGGCAGACTTCTGACTGCCCAGTCTTTTAAACGGCTTTCTGTCACCCAATCTGTGTTTTGGTTATTATCTTAATTTCCCGTTAGGGACTGATTCTAACACTTGCCCTTCTGGCCACTGTATGGACCTCTCCTGTGAATCTCTCTTTGACAAATCTTGTTTGTCCTCTGATGACTGACTCTTAGGCATGTATGCCACGAAATCTTCTTTTGCCTAGGCTAGTTAATACTTAAATGTATAAAACATTGAATCATTTATCATTTAAGCCAAAAGTAGTATGTCTAGAGACAAAATGATTAAGGTCTTAGGGAAAGGGGGTATTAAACTTTCTCACTACTTGTTTCTCCTTAGTAACATCATTTCCTCAAATCAGCATGAGAAAGTTCAGTCCTAATGCCCCCTGCTGGTAAGCAATTTCAGGACAATTCTCCTGTATTCAGTCACCTCAGAGTTTTTTCACTGGGCTTCACAAGGGCTAACAAGACCAAATATTCCTATGAATGTACCTCTTCTCTAATAGATCCTACACATTCTATACAGATAGGCTGGCATCTCCACAGTAATCACAATTTCTATTTAAAAATGTCTTTAAACATCTTCAAGAAGAGGTTACATCTGGAATAAAACAGCTGTTGACCTTTAAATATAATTTTGCAACATAGGTCTCTCTATGTATTATTTGATACCTTCTTTGGTATCAAATAATACATATGCCTTATTGAATAATAATTTGCAATATGCTTTAAAGGTCTTCCTACTCTCTTGGGCCACTGATATTTTAGTGCTTTTGGAGAATCTTCAATACCTGTTATATTTTTATAATCCTCAAGTCACCTTGTATTCTTTTGTAAGATTCACCGTATCTCATGATTTGTAGTGGAGATTAGCACGTTATTGATACTTTTACTCTCAGATGCCTTATAAAGGAAAAAAAAAAAATCAACACAAACTGTTTCAATGTCATTTTGAATTCCTTCATTTTGCTTCACAAAGAAGGTTACCATTGTTAAAAACACCCTTTAGGCCCCACCCCAAGAGAGGGAAGTACGTAATTTGTGAAATGTTATTGAGTTTGCCAGGGGACTTCAAAAAGGTAGTGGAAAAGTGAAATTGAAGTAGTTTATTTTGATGCAAAAAAAGTTGAAATCCATGCATAGGTTTTTTTCTAAAATACATACTTTCCATGAAGTTTTTGAGGACTCCCTCTTCCCATATTTGCATGAGACAAATGAAAAAGACTATCTCAATAATGAAGCAAAATAGTAATACTTACCTATCACTTTTTAAAAATTTTATTTTCTTATTTTTTTACATTTAATCTCTGTACTTTACAGCATACAAAATGAATTTTCCCAGCATGAATATATTTAGATTAGTCCAGTGAAAAATATTACCATACATATTATCATCAACAGATTTAAACCACAAACAAAATGATAATGACTCCAGATTTTTTCTCCCCATTTATGATAAAGTATACATGCTCCCAGTGTGGTTTCCCTCCCACACTCCCAAGTCTAGCTGGTCAAAGACTCACTCAGGCCAAGGATTTGAACCACTGAAAGCAAGTGGATTTCAGTTCTGCAGTGTGGTACACTACTGGCTGCACCACAGAGGCTGGACCTTACTCCAGATTTTTACAGTGTTTGCTGATAGAGAGAAGTCATCAAAACTTCCTATTATGAATAAAGAGATACACATTGGCACTATTTTTCCAGAAAATTACATAGATTTTGGTGACACAGGAGATAAAGTTCAACAGGGCTCATCTATCACCGGGCAACAATATTCAACTGCCTAGCACAGAATAATTGTGATCGAGAGACAGAACATATGATACTCAAGAGCCAAACTGATTTGAACTTCTTTACAGAAAGCAAGCAGTGGTAAATAAATTACCTAAAACATGAGCCAAAACAGGGAAAATTAAGAAATGCTTATAGCGTCTTCAAAGGCAAAAAGAAGACACATGAAAACAGAAAAGTATGGCAGTGGAATTTAATATTATAAATAACAAAATGAAAGCAATGAAAAAAGAATGAGAGAGAGAGAAATGGTATCATGACATGGTAAGTTTAAATAACTGTCCCGAAGTGATTCAAAAAATAGTTATAGATATGGTTTAATATAATTTCAGGGGGACTAGCAGTTAGCGTAATGGCTATGTTGCTGGACTCCCATGTAGTCGACCACGGTTCGAGTCCCAGACCCGGTGGCTTAAACTCACACCAGGTGCGTGTGCGTGCGTGTCCAAGATCCCGAGAGGAGAATGGAGGAGAAGGGATTGCGGCATGGCCATCCCCCCTGGGGGGTGATTTCTCGCTTCCTGTCTCTCTGTCTCTCTCTGTCTGTTTGGTGAGCACACGTACTCTATAACAAAAACCTCTCCAAAAAAATAATAATAATAATTTCAGGAATTACATTTGAAATCCAGAATAGAGAGAGAATATTCACACAGAGAACAGTACTGTGATGGGGAAATATGGTCATCTGTCCATGTTTTCCTTACTAAACTTAAAATATTTCAAATATTAAACAGAGACACCATGGAAGTGTACAGAATGGTGGGCCAGCCCGAGGAGTGGTGGTTAAAATGGTGGATCTCACATGGCTCACTTCACAGTTTGAATCCTGACTGGCATCTTGAAAAACACACCAGGCATGTGTGTATGCATATCCAAAATCCTGAGAGGAGAATGGAGAAGGGATTATAGTATGGGCAACTCCCCTGGGGGTGTATTCTCATTTTCTGTCTCTCTTTCTCTCTGTCTCTCTTCAGTGAGTTCCCTAGGCAAAATAAAAAAAAAAAGAGAGAGAGAGAAATAAGAATGGCATGATACCTATTCTATGAGAAGATATAGTCCAAGGGAGCAGAAGATGCCACATATGTAAAGACTGAGTACATGTTTGACAAGAATTAACCTTGCCAATAATACAATTCATTACCCTTTCACATAGTCATTTATTCACAGTAGCAGGTATAAACCACGTGTTTTGAGTTGGTCAGTTATAAACATAGGTTGGGCCATTCACATTCAGTCACTCAGTCCTCTTTGGGACTGTAAGTGCAGATTTATAAGAAAGATGGTCCATTGCAGGAGAAATTATAATGATGTTCAAGTATTCAATACCCAAAGTACAATAAGAATGGCCAAATTCACCACCTTATTCACCACCAGGGCTCAAGATGTTTAGCATGGTATGTCTATATAAAAGAATGAGTAAAAAAGCAAAGATATTTCTTTTCTTTCTTTTTTTTATTTTATTTTTTATTTATTTATTTATTTTTTATTGCCAGAGAGTGCATGCCAACAAAGAGAAAAAGAGGAGGAGGGAAAATACACCTCCCAAAAGGGCATGGTCACATCACAATCCTTTCTCCATTTCTCCATCCTGTTAGAATCTGGGATATACATGCACATGTGCCCAGTGCATTTTTCTTTCTTTCTTTTAAAAAAAATTTTGCCAGAGGGCATATGCACAAGCCAGAGACAGATGGAGGGGATGGTGGAGTGAGGAAGTACCCTCCCTTCCATGAGGAATGGTTATGCCCCAATTCCTTCTCCATTTCTATCTCCTTTTGTAATTTTGAACACACAAGCACATGTGCCTTGTGTGTTTCTCAAGCCGCTAGATCAAGTACTTGAGCTGTACAGTCACTCGTGGAATCCAGCCACTTTCACTGCCACACCACAGGCTGGCCACAACCAGCATGTTTTTCAAGTTGCTGGGGACCACAGACAACCATGTGGGATCTGGCTGTCTTATGACTAGGCTAGGGGACCAGTCCCAATTACATTTATCTTTCCTATATACTGCATTTCCAAAAAGGTACCCAGACTTTTCTGGGCGATGGTACATACAATTTGTTCGCCAATTGCTCATTGTGTCACCAAGGCTGAGCTGAAGTATCCACTCGCCTCTCCAGCCAAATGGAAAAAGAATAATAATAAAGTAATAAAATGAAAGAAATATAATTCTCTTCATGAAAACTTTTGTGAACAGCTCTGGATAAGCTTCTTTATTATCTTAAGTGTTGTACAAATAGTCTCAGAAACTGCCTTATTACCAGTCTATACACAGTGGAAATTTGGATCTATCAAGCCAGATTGTGGCACAGCAGTAAAACACAATGCTCTGTGGGGCTGACCCACATGGGAAGGTTTTCAGTACATGTCTGGAGAACTCCCAGAACACTGTCAGTAGGCTCAAGATCCAGGCTGGTTGAAGCTGGGGATGGATCATGATATTAAGACCCTGTTAGATATGTTCTCTCTCTTTCTCTCACTCATGAAATAAACTTTAAAAATAAACTTCACAGGCCAGCAGGTGGCATGGTAGTTGGGTTGCTGGGATCCCACATGGCTGACCACAGTTGGAGTCTTAGACCTGGAGACTTGCTTTCTCACTTTCTCTCATGAGCACATGTGCCCTGTAGCAAATTTAAAACAATAAAATGATGATAAATACAATTAAATAAATAGTTCTTTTAAAAAAGAATACTACATGTACAACTGAAGAGAAAGAGTAGCTTTCCTTAATCAGTAAATTTGTTAGACCATTTTCAAAGTGTTTCAAAAAGCATTTTAGTGTATGTGGAGTGTATGTCTTAATATTTTATAAAAAGATTCTACTAAAAGCATAATAAAGAGTAAAAAAAAATTATTTCAAGCAGTAATATTGTCATAGTACTTTCTCGGACATTCAAGGTTTAACTAAAATGAGATTAGCTATCATGTGCTAACAAAATACAGCAAAGCCTATACGTTGGCACCTTTATCAATAATGTATAATAGAGTGAACTATGTAGAAGTCCTATGAATTCAATCTTTGATGCACCCAGAAATAAAATACCACATCTAGTTTTCTCTGTGAAAAATTACTAATGGGATGCATAGAAACTACAGTGTCCCATTATTCATTTATACATACATAACAAGGCATTAGATTCTAACTATATACCACTCCCAATTTCTTACTATTTAGTGAGCAAGTAGAAAATTTAACCTTGGTCAATTAGGCTAACCTTTAAATTGCTACCTAAGCATGTTGGTGACAGCTGTCAATTGAGAAGCAGTTCATCAGAACTGAAAGATGACAAGAAAATGCTGAGTTGATACGACGGTGATGACAAAAATTTGCTAAGGCATGTATCCCTGTAGGAAATGTCTCTGTACCACAGCAGATGGCTAGTGTTCTGAGGAAAATCATTAAAGCCAGAACTGTGGAAACTTTAACTCCGCACTCTGGGAGACAAAAGACTTAGAACAACGCAAATCACTTTTCTAAACCTTTAAAAGCAGATCTTGGTCTTAGAACTTCTAGGGCTATGCTTTTAGTTGGCAAGATAAACTAAAGCATTTAGAAAGAAAAACATGGACAATTCCAGCTAACAGTCTACAGAATTTATCAGATATGCTTTGCTGAGGGCGCTATGCTATCATACCTATTGCCTGGGGAGAAATATATCACATAGGTAATTAATGATTCATTGTGAAGCATGCACATCACACCCATTTGTACTTGCTGCCACAAAACAGCTAAGGGCTGCTTTGTGTAACTCAGCAGAGGATACCTAGGTTCCCTGGACACCCTGTTTGGGATGAAGCTACAATGCAGGAGAGTAACCTTCCTGAGCAGAGGAAGGGGGAGGGCACAAAAATCTCAGAGACCACCAGTGTTCTAACCAACAATAAAGAGTGCCTGCAGATTTTCATTTCAGATCTAATTTGCTATAGGGTACAAAAAAGGCAAGGGAAAAACCTCACTGGTTAAATCAGTAAGAACCTGTTCGATACTTGGAAGTGGCATATCTTCTTATATTCCATAACAGAACTATCCATATTCTGTTTTAATCCCATATTCGGTTTTATAAACTACCTCAAAGCCTTCTAAAAGAAATCAGGGTATAAATTGCAAATACATAAGTCACTGCCACTACCCTGCATATTTGCCAGAAGCACACATCATGTTGAGTCACATTTTTAACAAACCTATTGCTCTCCCTTGGCCTTTTCAGAAACTGAGTTGACTCAAGTCCCTGGAGCACTATTTCCTGTTCTAAAAGGGCCATCCTCCTGAATAACTCTGACTGCTGAGTAAGATATTCACACACGGGCAAGGGCAACTGGATGCCTGTCATCTGTGTAGAGAACTTCAAAATATACTACCCCCAAATATACTGTCTTTGGCAGATTTCTGAGGTAACTATATAGAAGGACAATAGACACAAGATTTAACTTGCTAACTTTTGTGAAAGAAATTTACACCTATTTATATCAGTAAAGTCAGTAGACAGGCTACTCCTTAGCCCTCAAGGCATAGAGAGGACAATACAGGTCTGACACCTGAACCAAAAAGCAGTCTTTGTATCTTTGTGTTTTCTCCCATCAGTTTTTCATAGCTTATCCCCAAGCCGGTAAGGGACAAAACCTCCAATCATTTAGATCTTCTCTGAGCCACATTTCATATGATTTCTGTGTACATATGTATATGTTAAATATATCTTTATGTCTTTTTTTCTACTTTCTACTTACCAAAAATGTTTTACTAATTTTGTACACTTTGGATTAAAAAATTGTTCATTTTTAGGTTTAGTTGCCATATATCAGAGTTTTAAAATTTAACATCATTTTATAATATCTACAAATATGTGCTACTATAAATTTTTTAACAGGCATATATGTAATATCTTCTCAAAACTATATAAAACAGGATTCCAATGAATATATACTTAAATTTACATTTAATAACTAGTGTTCTGGTACTTAGAAATGATTCTGACATTAATATCTATTACTTAATTTAACATAACACAGGCTGTGTTTTTTTTTTTGTTTTTTTTTTTTTTTTTTTTTTTTTTTGGAGAGGTTTTTGCTATAGGGTGTGTGCACTCACCAGAAAGACAGAGAGAAAGAAAGTGAGAAATCACCCCCCAGGGGGGATGGCCACACCACAATCCCTTCTCCTCCATTCTCCTCTCAGGATCTTGGGCACACACGCACACACTCCCAGTGTGAGCTTAAGTCACCGGGTCAGGACTCGAACCGCAGTCAACTACATGGGAGTCCAGCGACATAGCCATTATGCCAACTGCTGGTCCCCACAGGCTGAGTGGTTGGTTAAGCACTGTGCACAGGGAGCCAGATCCCACATGACCAAATGTGAACTGAATCATAAACCCAGTGGCTTGAAAACAGCCAGAGTATGTGTGAATGAGTGCTTTAAATCCGGATAGGATGGAGAAATGGAAGAGAAAGAATCAGAGTATGACAATGCCCTACTGGGGGTGCTTTCCACCCCCCCCCCAAGTTTATACATCCTGTAGCAATTAAAAAAATAAATAGGGGCCAGCATGTGGACTGGTGGTTAAGGTGCTGGACTCCCACATGGTCAAATGCAGTTTGCGCCCTGGACCTGATGGCTTAAATTACTAAAAATTCTTTGAAGTTAATTTCAATTGGAATGGCAGCCACTTTTTCTTTCTTTTCTTTCTTTTTTTTTTTTTTTTTAAGAGAGGTTTTTCCTATAGGGCGCGTGCGCCAGACAGACAGAGAGAGACATAGAGACAGAAAGCGAGAAATCACCCCCCGGGGGGATGGTCACGCTGCAATCCCTTCTCCTCCATTCTCCTCTCGGGATCTTGGGCATGCACACACACGCGCCCGGTGTGAGTTTTAAGCCACTGGGTCCGGGACGCGAACCGCGGTCTACTACGTGGGAGTCCAGCGACACAGCCATTACGCTAACTGCTGGTTCCCAACCACTTTTTCTTTTTCTTTCTTTTTTTTTTTAAGCACAAAACAAGCTAGCCCTTTGTCAGGTGATTTTATCTTAACTAAAGGCTCTGGAGCACTGGACACATGTATTTTCCTTCATGTCTCCATCAGTTGTCCTTGGCCCCAAGTACCCATGTTGTACCCAGGATGGCCAGGAGAGATAGGGCCCATTTGGGTTTTTGATTCACCTGCTGACAATTCTAAAGACAATTTTATTTTACCAATGATTTAAAAATTAGATTTACTTGGGACGGTGGGAGTGGGGTGAATGTTAAAGCAGCTGGATCCCACATAGCCAACATCAAGGTTGAGTCCTAGACCCTGTGGCTTGAAAATCACACCCACCACGTGAGCATGCATGCTCAAAATCCTGAGTGGAGAATGGAAGAGAAGGATTGTAGTGTGGCCATCCTCTCTGGGGGATGAGTTCTCAGTTTCCCTCTCTCTCTTTCTCTCTCTTGTTCTCCATTTCTCTCTGGCAAGCAAACGTGCCCTACAGATTAAAAAAAAAAAAAAAAAAAAAAAAAAAACTAGCTTTACTTATCAAAAATTTTAACCAAGTTACTTGAGCAGAAAAGCATTCATTTTAGAATTTCAGCCATGTGATAGGTATAGCTAACTAGTTTAAAAGAACAGTTGGATTTAAAGTATATCTCTGTAAAAAGGAACAGCTTCATTTATCTGTCACACAGAGCTAAGGTCCTCTATCCAGTTCCAGAGGTGACAGGGTAGAAAATTTACATCTTAAAGGCACAGATTAAAAATGCAAATTTTCACTACAGAGTACATGGGGTGAGTGAGATGAGACACAAAGTTCAAAAATGAATGCCAAGAGAACATAAAATCATAGGAACTCACTGTGAGATTTTAGCAGGAAGTATACAAATGGCCTGGGAGGGGATTTAGAAGTCTGCTCAAAAGAAGTAGATAAGTGGTTTGGGCACAGAGATTTCCTTGACTAACTCACCCAATGATTTTTCTTGTAGCAAATTTCCATTTATTACCAGTTTCTGTACGATGCACTCAGACATCTGAGGCTTTACCTAACCGTTTAGGAAACAAGATAGAAAACTAAAATTTGCCATCTATACTAATAATTATTCATTGCGACTGCTGACAGTTACCTGAAAATTGCAACTTTTGTTAGTGACTTGTTAGTTACAGTCCACCCAAAGGTCTAGTATTCTTTCATATAAAGTAATCCTTGGTACCACAAAGGACAAAGAGAACAGGTAGTTTAATGCAAAAAAGAGCAGAGTTCTAGACATGAGGGGAAGCAAACGAAATAAAAAATTTAAAGAAGTCAGTTTGGGAGGGCTTAAGCTTCTCAAAAGAGCCAGTGAGGTTCTAGTTTGCAAGTGTTCAAGAAAAAGAACTCAGTCAATTGAAAAGTTCCATGGAAGAAATATGTCCAACAGAAAACAGAAGCCTTAAAAATTATAGCCTAAATATTAGTTTCTAATTAAGCTGACTTTAAAAATATACATTTTTCAAATATCGGGTTTTAGTCAGGCAAATAACAAGCATTTCTATTTTTGTCTCAATAAAGCAGTTTCTTTCTAAGTACATGATTCCAATGTTTCCTTTTCTCCCACAGGAGAAAACAAAATTAGAAAGCTAAACAAATATGTGCATGGCCTCTACATACATGTACATAAACAAACACACGCACACACACTCTTTTGTTATACCTTTAACAGAACAGTTTGTTTATCTGTCTGTCTGTCTGTCTATCTATCTATCTATCTACTGATCTGAGCACTGAAAATGACAATGCCTATGACTGGCATCCTCTTGTCCCCACTGAGGCCTTGTTCCCAAGATGGAGGACTTGGTCACTGGAAATGGGAATGCCCGAAGTTCTGAAGGGCACCCAGAACTACTGAGTCCATGATGGCATCTATAGGATGATAGGACTGACAGACCCAAGTCTTCAGCATCTTCCCTTAAGTATCTGGAAATCTTATCAGACCAGCCTCAGGTAACTTTTAAAGTGACAGATAAAATATATTCTTTAAAGATAATAATTTTTGTCTAAATCAGAGGTTAAACCTATTTCTAAAAGTAAACTTTAAAAAAGAAAAAAATCATAGTAAACAGAAAAGGGAGACATAAAAAGGAGGCTATAGCAATGAAGATGTATTTTTGGTAAAAAGTTAAAAGGAAAGGTTTTAGTATAGAAAGAATTTTGTGTGGTAACATTTTGTAGGGTAGAATGATTAGACTATCTTAGAATAAAAGAGAGAAAAAGGAATAAAAACTAAAAGTCTAAAGCATGTTGTGAAGGTTTGAGCTATGTTGGGAGAATCTAAGAAAGAATTTCAAAGATTAATAAAATTAAGGGTTTGCTGATAAATGTTCTAAAGCTGGTTGTGCTGATATAATGCCATCAGTTAGAAATCTGGTTGTTGGGCCAGCAAGTGGAGTGGTGGTTAAAGGCACTGGACTCCCACATGGCCGACCATGGTTCAAGTCCCGGACCTGGTGGCTTGTTTCTCACTTTCTCTCTCTTGCTCTATCTTTCTCTGATCAAACTGGAAAATAATAATAATAATAATAAGTTAAAGAAAATAATTCTTTAAAAAAAAAGAAATCTGGTTGTTATCTTTAAGCACTATCTGCAATAAAAACAACTAACTTTGTCTACTACATGATCAGTGTAATGACTATTTTAAATTTTGTCATCCACAGTTTCAAGATTGCTCCCCATGGCAAAAACTCTAACAAGTACCTAAACACAGGTTTCTGATAGTTAAAGGAAAAATTCTGATGCTATGTTAATCAATCAAGACAAGTTCAACAAGACATTAAAACTCTCCTCAAAAAGGTCACAAAAATTGAAAATCTGTAATTTTTCTCTTAGGACAATAAAAATTGGCTTTCAACCATCCTATTACCACTACTGGGCCTGCTTATAATGATTATCCTAGTTATTAGTGTTGGACTTCCTTTGTTCTAGGCTCTCACTAAGCTTGTTACCAACCAGATACAATCTACTTTCTTAATACAATGCTATTAACCAGTATCTAGTGATGTTCTTTCTCCTCTAGATGCAGCTTCTGCAGCTTTCCATGGTTCATATGATGGCTTTGCTGAAATCTTTGTGTAATCTTGGGACAGTCCTTACAGACAGTAAGGACTGAGGCTCTGACCCCCTTTTCTAATACCCATTTGTCAACTAGAAGCAGCTCCAGAAGATGAGATCTTCACTCTTTTTCCCCCTTAAAGAATCCAGGGCATCAAGTCCTTGAGTGGGGAATGTAATAGGTAGTTATTATGAGCAGGGAGTCCCAATATGCCAACAAAGGGGACATCTGACATATCAATGACTGTTACCAGTGGTCTACATCTTACATCCCACTCAGGGCATTAAACTGATATGGGCAGAATCATCTCTAAATGCATGCTCATACCTTCAAAGTCCACAGTGGGCACGTGTAATTGCATAATCAGATTCCCTACCTGGAAAAAAGTACACAAGTGCAGGTAGAAACCTGCAAATTTAAAGAATCCAATGACAGACCTCTCCTTCTAAATACTCTTGACAAGGTTCTAGAATAAAAGTAACAGCTAACATCATTCCCAGTGTAGCTGTCCTCTAACAGCTGCCCACTCAAATGCCTTTCTGGTGTTGGGTGTATTTTTTTTGTTAAAAATCTTCATTTTTCCTGTTAGAAACTTCTCTTTTCTTATTTTCCTCATGTTTGTGGCTTTATTCTGTGTCTCAGGGAGAGTCTCAAATCATAGAGATCTGGACTCAAAGAATAGAATATTTCACACAACACAGCCCATCTGCCCTGTCTGATAACAATCCTCATTGTCATAGGCTATTTAGGATGATGTTAGGTGCTCATGATGTTTCTGTTATCCCTATAGGCAAGTGCATAGCTGTGCCTCTGCTGAGAGCAACAGATCGATGACTTGATCTGTGTCTTTCCACAATGTCAAGACTGTATTTACGTCAAATGTCCTAACACACAAGAAAGCATAACAGGGTAAAGGACAGGGAAATGTGAGCCAGCTCGGGGCCAAGTACCTGCATCACTCCACAAAGGGGCTCTATGCTGAGAGTCCATCTGGAAGCCTAACTGGAATGCATCTGCCATCTGAGATTAGGACTTTCACAGGAAGTTCTCCAGCAACACCACACAGCACAAGTCTGCAGCCAAGCGTCCTTGGGACAACAAAAGTACCCAAGGCCTGTCTGATTCTGCAAGGCAGGGTCCCAGTTATTCTAGCCTCAGAGAGGTGAACTGCTTCTAGGTTAGCAAATTAAATATTGTGTCTGTAGCCCCTCTAAATACTTATGAGGTAAGGGACAGGGATCCTAAGAATATAGTTAGAGTATAGGTCCAAAATAGAATCACAAAATTGCTAAGTTTTAAGATGGAGACAAAACAGCTTGGCTGCTTGCTCAGGAAAGATGGCTTGCAACAGTGGCTCAGTAACTGACATAGGCAGCATGACCTAAACCTAAAACTAATGCTTTTTTTACAGGGCCCACTACATTCTAGGAAGAAGATAATGGTTTTGATGGCACAGAGCTTCTAGACAAAGAATCTCCTGACCCTCGTGTTCACTCCAAAATTAGGAAGAGAATAATTGGACCCATTCAGCATGTACCCCACCTAGAATAAGCCTGGATAAAGCCCTTCTTGACCAAAATACCCACCCCAGCCTCAACTCCTCCTTGGCAACCATTTTCCAGAACCTCTTCCTTCTTCTTGGGAGCTTTTTCCTTCCCTCTCTTTCAATAACTCTGTTTTGCTCTACCCTCTCTGTGTCTGTGCTTCTAATTCTTCATGAGCTGTAGACAAGAACTCAAGTCCTGCTGTGGATGCTGGATCTGATCACCCTGCACCACCGTGTTCCCAGCATCGGTTACTTCAGAAATCTGCCAAAGAAGTATATTTTGGGGTGGCATACTTTGGTTCCTCACACTGTACAGTCGGTGAAATCCATTTCAAAATGGAATATATTCTTACTACCAAAATATGAGGCGATGGGAATGCAGACAGATCACTATGTAGAAGAATAAGGATAGAAAGATCCCTATTTAAATAGTGCTGCTTTGTCAAGCAAAATGCATCGTATTAACATTGGTGCCTGTGAGACTGACATTGCATGTGCATTTTATATCATTTGTTAATACCTTTTTGCAACCAAAAAATTCCCCAAAGCGGGAGAATAAAGAGAGTAAGCATGGGTCTGTGTATTTGGTACTTTAAAGAAAACAGGACAGGACTAAAAGAGATTAAAGCTGTTTCTACACACAAAATCCCAGGCAGTTTCATCAAGTCAGAGAATCAACTGATAAAGTCAGAAATATTAATTTTTTTTTTAAAAAAAAAAAGACTGTCAAAATAGTTGCTTTACTGAGTTAAGTGGCATTTTATCTAAATGACTCACAGGCATGACTTTATTCACTGACTTATTTTTCTTAGTTGTGAGTTTTGTGGAAAATTATGTATTATGCACCTTTTCATGCCAACACACATAAACAGCCAATTATTTCACTCAGATAATACAGCCAAACCCATTATTAATGGCATATAGAGAAAGCAACTAGTTGATTGTATTTTCAATTTTTAACTCGTTGTTTTGTCTCTATAGGCATGGCCTGAGGCAACTTTTAGCAGACAAATAACTGTACTTTTTTAGAGTGCAGACTTGAAGCTTAATCAAGATAACAATTGTGAAACATTTACAGGGTGTGTAAAAACAATAGCTAAAGTTTATATAGGGGACTTACTGTGTGTCATACTCACATAATTAACATTGAGGACCAAATTTCCCTATTTCAAAGTTGTTTCCCAGGGACCTGAGAGTATCACACCTACAGACATTGACAGAGGCCTACTAACATGAATAGACCACTTTGATCCATTGATAGTGGGAGGCTACATCCTGTTTCAGGGGAACTGTTTTTATGATGCACTGTAAGCCTTTTTAGCTCTTAGAATAAAACACATTCTTTTGCTGATCTCTTTCAGGGGCGCAGACTCATTTTTTTTCTTTAACCAATTACTAATCTAAGAATTTCAAACTCACCCATAACCTTCAAGCCTCCACTTCCAGAAGTCCCACCTCTTTTAGGCTAGGCCAGTAAAAGACATGTTATGCTAATGGACAACTCTCCTGCTTTCAGAACCATATAAAAAGAACCACTGTATCTCAGCACCCAGAGAATTTCTTGTGTTGGTCACTCAATCTTGTGCTTAGTAATAAACTGCATTATTATTTCTGCAGAGTCGGTTATTTCCACTGACAACATGGTTTATCTCATTTACTCCTCCAAATAAGCCTTTAAGAGAGGCTATATAGGGAACCAGCAGTTAGCGTAATGGCTGTCGCTGGACTCCCATGTAGTCGACCACAGTTCGCGTCCCGGACCTGGTGGCTTAAAACTCACGCCGGGCGCGTGTGCATGCGTGCCCAAGATCCCGAGAGGAGAATGGAGGAGAAGGGATTGCGGCGTGACCATCCATCCCCTCTGGGGGGTGATTTCTTGCTTTCTGTCTCTATGTCTCTCTCTGTCTGGCGAGCGCACGCGCCCTATAGCGAAAACCTCTCCAAAAAAAAAAAAAAAAAAAAAAGAGAGGCTATATAGACTGAGGATCTCTTATCAGAAATGCTTGGGACCAGAGGCATTTCAGATTTTTCTGGATTTTGGAATATTTGTATAAATGTAATAAGCTACCTTGGCAATGGGACCCCACTCTATGGCAGCTGAAAGGGGCAAGGAGGATCTTTTTACCCCTGGGGACACTGAATAACCTGAGGATTATATACCTGTGTTTTGACTGTAACTTACCACATGAGGTCAGATGCAGAATTTTCCACTGATAGTGTCATGTTGGTGCTCAAAAAGTTTCGGGTTCTGGATCATTTCAGATTTCTGATTTTCAGATTAGGGGTGCTCAACCTATATTATCGTCTCTGTTATACAGAGAGACTGAAGTTCAGAGAAACGGCCAATCCTGGGGGAGCAGGCATGATGGTGTAGCACATCAGAATAAGAATCTATAGGCCAATATATCATTGAGTCCTCTATTCTACAGAAACATTTAAAGGATAAGAAGAATATGAAGATAAACCATTATAAAAAAGCTTTATAGAGAAGATGGAATTTGAGCAGAACCCTGAAAGACAAATTGCAAGAAAGCAGGAAAATACTATGAGCTAAGATGCCAAAGGCTAATTAGTGACATTGATTAATAAAATATTAACAGGTTGGCTTGAGTTTATAAGACTGATGATGGGGGTCTACTGCTAACTTTTTATTTCCTTTCATGTATTAGGAGTTTCTAAGACAAAATGCCAACATTGAAATATAGGCACACACAATGGAGTAGTTTTGTAATGCACCTGGGTGTCTAGAAAAGACAAATATTTGATAGCTCCAAAGACAGTTGTTAAATGCTTCACTTACTCTGATAAATGTTTTTTTTAAGAGAAAAAAATGTTATATATTACCTGTCTTTTTATCACCAAACCCAAATCCCCTTCATGTCCTCCATTATGACTTTCTTCACTAAATTCTGGGAAATCCACATGGGTAGGCTCTTTCTGACAAGAAATAGTAATTACAAACTGACATCTGTGAGGATAGTTACAAGTTGGAGTGAAACACCTATGTATCCCTTGCCTGTATAATGTTTATTATCTGCCATATACTTATTCAATTTAACAGCATAAAATGGGGTCTTTTTAATATTCCTTCCCGTAATTAAAAAATTCTTAACACAAGAGACTCCTAATTGATCATTATGATGTCAAACCATATATTTATTCTAGAATGGGATAAACCAGTATTAATGCTTTAATAAGATCACGGATTTTGGGAGCTAGCCTGTGGCATGGCAGTTAGGTGACTAGATCCCATAAGACAGATCCCATGGTTTGAGTCCCAACCCAGCAGCTTGAGAAACACATCAGACACATGCACATACAAGCCCAAAATTCCAAAAGGAGGGTGAAATACAGGGGACGTGATGGTGGTATGACCATTCCGCATGGAAGTGCTTTCTCGGTTTTTGTCTGTCTCTCTCTAAACAAGCATATGCACCCTATGGCAAATTAAAAATAAGTAAATAAAAAAAAAGTAAATAAATATGCCAGTCAGTGGCATGGTGGTTAAGGCAGTTGGAGCCCACAGGACCACCCTGATGTTCAAGTCCTGGACCTGGTAGGTTGAGAAGCTGGACAAGTGTGAATGTGTAACCCACTCCCCCTCAAAAAAAAAAATCCCAAAAGGACAAATGGAGGAGGAGGAATTAAAGTGTGATCATGTCCCATGGAAGATGCTTTCTCACTTTCCCTCTCTGTCTGTCTCTCTCCTGTGAGTGCATGTGCCCTCTGGCAACATTTTTCTTTAAGAGTTTACAGATCTCGGAAATAAAAGGTCATTTAATTCAATCTTCTGGCAACATAAAGAAAGAAAAGCTAGCTGTATTTGCTTGATATGGCATGCTTTAATCAGTAATGGTAACTTTTCATCAATGTTCACTTAAATATCACTTGTAATATTTTTTCACTATTTTCATTCTTATTACTTAACAGTCAATTTTCATCATTTTCTATTTAGTCTTTAAACTAAGTTAAAAATAGTAAGACATCACTTTCATCTCTCCTCTCTGCTGCTTTCCAATAATAAACATTAAACACACTTTCAAATGTATTTATTTTAAGACACTATTTTAAACTATTTTTTAGGTTAAATTCTATTCTGTACTTTGAGAATATTCCTTTGACCTCAATGAAGGATGGAATCTCTGACTCATGCTTAGCATTGTTCTCCACTATGGTGCTTGAAACAGTAATGTACCAATCTATGCTTAAAGGCCCACCTACTTCAAATGACCTGCTCTGTTGACCCCAGTCCACTTGAAACACCGTGCTCCTATCATACTTCCGTCAATAATAACACAATAAAGCACTTGTTTCCATATGAAGTACTGTCTCCAGAGCTAGCTTAAAAGCAAAGATCAAGTCTTACTCTACTTTTGGAGGCCTTTCAAATGACATCTAGCAAGATATAGAAGGAGTCTTCAAAAAGTGTACAGAAAATACACATTATGAGAAAATTATGCATTCATTTAAAACTTTTATTGCACCAAAAGAAACTCATAGTTTAATTCTATTTTTTCCCTGAACTTTTTGAAGTCTCTGCATAGATAGAAACAAAATGGTAAAACAGCAACCAGTAGGAAAGTTTGGTGGTAAGAGTAAGGGATTGTTGTGAGTCATGTTTTCTTAAAAGTATTTTTCTTTTATAAGATTCTTTTTGCTATAGGAAGTATGCATTTGCCAGAGAGAAACTGAGAGAGAAAAAGAAAATGAGAAATCATCCTCCAGAGAAGATAGCCACATCACAATCCTTTCTCCTCCACACATGCTTTCTCACTTTTCCTCTGTCTCTCTCTGGGGAGTACATGCACTCTACAGCAAATTAAAAGAGAGAGAGAGAGAGAGAGAGAGAGAGAGAGAGAGAGAGAGAGAGAGAGAGAAAGTTATCTTTATTTAGATAGAAAATATCTAGATGGCTAGTCAGTTTCAACATAATTTTTCCCACTCTTTTAATATGGCCCTTTAATTATATATGTTAGTGTTAGAGTCTATTTCTGGAATAAAAATCTTTCTCTGATCTGTCTTCCTATTCCTGTGCCTTTATTTATAGTAGCTTCTAATATATATTGTAAAGTTAATCCTTATTTATTACTTCTCATTTTAAAAATTAGCTTGACTAGTCTCACATGTTTTTTTCTTCTTTTTTATTATATTGTGTGTATATTTTGAAATTGTTACATGTAGTCCAAGTTCCCTCGGTATCTTAATTAAGATCTCATTGAATTTTAACATCTGTCCAATATTGTCTTCATATTCAAGAACAAGATATTTCCTTCCATCTATTCATGTCCCTCAACAACATTGAAAAATTTTTCTTTGTATAGGTCCTATAAATATCTTAAATTCATTGCCAAGTTTTATCTATTTTTATCTCATGTAATCTATTATTATGTGCTCTATAGATATGTACTTATATAATCCTAAAAACTTCCAGTTTATATTCTTGAATTTCCCAACTATACAATCGTATCATTTGCAAATGATGGTCATTATTTTTCTTTTTACAATATCTTACCTCTTTTTTTTAATCTAACTGTATTAGTTGGTACATTTAGAACTAAGCCAAATAATAGTGGTGGTATTGCCTTGTCCCCAACTGCAATGAGAATACTATTAAGGCTTCATAATTAACTATAATGCTTTTTTTCTTAATTTCCAGAGGGTATGTGTGCTTGTGAGAGAGAGAAAACACCCCCAGGTGGGGCACGATCATACCACAATCCCTTCTCTGTTTTTCCAACTTATCAGAATTTGGGGCATAGCTGCATGCATGCCCAATGTGTTTTTCAAGGTGCTGGGGCCAGAATTTGAACTGTGGTTGGCCATGTGGGATCCAGCACCCTTAATCATCAGGCAACATCACCAGCTCTATAATGTAGGTTTGTCTTGATATTTGTTAATATGTTTTATGACATATAAGGAATTATTCTGTTTTTCCACCAACTTTCCCAGGAATTCTTAAAATATGCTGTAATAGACTGATTATAAAGTAGTATAGATAATGGACCAGAGCTCAAAGAGAGTGGACTAGTCATTTTCAAATCATGGTTTTTGGACCAGCAGCATCATTATCACCTGGAAACTTGACCCCTTCACCATCTACTAGATCATAAAATCTGGAGGAGGTGCTCAACAATCTGTATTTCAATAAGCCCTCCACGTGATGAGATACATTATAGAATTTGAGAACAACTGACCAAGAGTAGGAGTCAGCAACTATAGCCCTTGGGCCAGATTTGGTCCTGCTTTTATAATTAAAGTTTTCTTTTTTTTTAATATAGCCATGCCTATTTGATGGTTGCTTTTAAACTTCAATGGAAAAATTGTATAGCTGCAACAAAGACTGACCTGAAAAGCCTAAAATATTTATTATGTGGCCTTTTATAGAAAATATTTGTCAACCTCTAACTTAGATCAATGGCATTTCACCTTGGCTAAACATCAAAATCATGTGAGATTCTTTACAAATACTCATACCAGAGTCCCATCACCTACCATTTAAATTGAATCCCTAGGGTTGACTCTAGGCATGAGGGTATTTTTTTTTCCTTTAAAGCACCCCACTTGATTACCATGTGCAGCCAAGGTTGAAAACCACTGGTCTAGAGGCAGCAGGACCAGTGAGGTGGTTAATACAATGATCACAGTGACAGATGACAAACAAGGGCAGTAGCAGAAGTAAAGGAAAAATAAAAATGGAGCAGATATGAGGACTTACAGGGAAAATGTGACAAGGCAGTTAACTGATTGTGGGGAGTACCAAAAGTGGAGGACCCTATGATAAAGTTGGGGTTTCAAGTGTAGGTAAATGGAAATTTTAAGAAAAATAGTTTAGAAGGAAATGCTAGTATAGAGTGGAGGTGAAACAGTAAGCTACTTTAAAATTCATTATGAAATATTTTAGACATTCAAAAAGATAAATATTCCACTGGTCCAGTAGCATAGCCATTAAGTGTTGTACATTTGAAGCTAGATTCCATATGGCCTACAGGGGCTCAAACTTCAGTCACAACAGCTCAAAAAATATTGTGTGTGTGTGTGTACATACTCAGAATCCTGATAGGATTGAGAAATGGAGGAAACAGAGGAAAAAAAATTCAGCAAGACTACATCCCATTGGGGGAGATGATTTTTGTCTCTCTGGTGAGCACACATGCACTCTGGAAGATTCCAAAAGAATTAAAAGACAAATACTAATATAATAAACCCCCATGAAACAATGTTCAGCTTAGAAACATAACTAATATAGTTGACATCCTTTGTATACTTTTCCACCACTGCATTCCCATTCCTTCCCTTCTACCATGAGGTAGATGTTTTTTTGCTTTGTTTTGTTTTTAACTATTTTTTTCTCTATAGGGTGTGTGTGCTTGCCAGAGAGAGAGAGACAGACAGAGAGACAGAGAGAAATCACTCCCCAGGGAGGATGCTCATATCACAATCCTTTCTCCTCCATTCTCCTCTCAGGACTTTGGGCATGCGTGCACATGGTTCCAGTGTG
The DNA here is from genome assembly GCA_026018925.1 of Tupaia tana. Classification (NCBI taxonomy): domain Eukaryota; kingdom Metazoa; phylum Chordata; class Mammalia; order Scandentia; family Tupaiidae; genus Tupaia; species Tupaia tana. The sequence goes on from JAKSZU010000009.1 coordinate 49,212,915, forward strand.
ATTTTTCAAGCTGATGAGACTGGACTTGAACAACACAGTAGGCCATGTGGGATCCAGCAGCCTTAACCTCCATGCCATCTGCTGGCCCCAGATAGACTATTTTTATTCAGGTTTTATCATTCTATTGCACTCTTTCATTTATTTTTAACTTGCCGTGGAGTGCGTGTACCCCCAGAGAGAGATGGAGGATGGAGAGTGAGAAGACACCATTCAGAAAGAATGACAATGCCATAGTCCCTTCTCCTACATTCTCCTCTTAAAAGTTTTGGTGTGCATGTACACACGCCTGGAGTGTTTTTCAGGCCACTGGGTTTAGGACTCAAACCATACAATTGGCCATTTGGAATCCAGCCACTCTAACCACCATGCCACCAGCTGGCCCTTATTTAATTTTTTTAGCTTGACAGAGGATATGTGAACTAGCTAGAGAGACAGAGAGAAACAGAGAGAGAGAGAAGGAAAGGAATAAAGCATCCCCCAGTGGGGCATGTTCATGCTGTGGCCTCTTCTCCTCCATTTCTCCATCCTATCAGGACTCAGGGCACATGTACCTGTTGTGTTTTACAAGCCACTGTGCCTAGATTCTAACCACATGGTTGACCATGTGGGATTGGCTCCCTTAACCAGGCCACGGAGCTAAGCCTACTTGTACTCTTTTAAAGATGCATACACGTATAGAAGTGTCATCAACATATAATATTATTTTACATGTTTTTCAAATTTGTGGAAATGGAGCTACTGTACATTACAATTGACAACTTGCTTTTCTTGGCTTATTATTTCATCAATATTATGTTTATATATTTAGCTCTAGTTTATTTTTTTTCACTATTTAGTGTTTAATTTCTGCTATCAATGGTAAGGATATCATTCAATTTTTTTCTTTTCTTTTTTACAAATCAAGACATTCTGTACCGTACATATCTTTTGGTATAAGTGTGCAAGAGTTTCTTGAGGCAAAGGCAGATATACCTAGAAGTGGAATTACTGATATGTAGAATATACCTATCTTCAATTTTACTAGATGTTGACAAATTACCCTCCACAGTAGTTGTGCCAATTTAAACTTTCAGCAGTTTTATGAGGGTGCCCATTCCCACACACTTTCACAAAAGCCTAGCAGAGTTAAACATCAAATTTTAACTAATCTGGTAGATGGAGAAATTACAAATCATTTTAGATATAATTTAAATTGCTCTAATTATAAGTCAAATCAAACATCTTTTTCCTGTGTTTACTGGCCATTCAGGTTTTCTCTTCCACAAATTGCCTGCTCATGGCCCTTAGCTAATTTTCTCTTGGGTTGTTTGTTCTTGTTGGTTAATAGAAATTATTTTTATTTTATAATGGATACTAATTAGTAGTCGATTTTATGCCTTTCAAATGTCTTTTCCCTTTTTCTGACACTTTTATTTTTTTAAATAGTGCTTTCAGTGATCAGAAGGTTTTAATTCTAATAGAGTAAAATGAATTCATCTTTTCCTTTATGTTTATGGATTTTTTTTAAATGTCTTTTTTTAAAATTGCTACGGGGCATTTGCACTCACTCAATTTCTCCATCATATCAGGATTTTGGACACTCATGCACGCACACTTGGAGTGTTTTTCAAGATGCCAGGGCCAGAATTTTAATTGTGGTTGACCATATAGAATCTGGCTCCCTTAACCATTGCACTATGGGGGTAACTTTATTTTTTATTTTTTTAATTTTTATATTTTTGCTATAGGGTGAGTGTGCTCATGAAAGAGAGAGAGAGAATGGGAAATCATTCCCTACTCCCTGGGGGATGGCCATAATGCAATCCCTTCTCTTCCATTCTCTTTTTGGAATTTTAACACACATGCACACACACTCAGCATATTTTTCAGCTGCTAGGTGCAGGACTCAAACCACACAGTAGGCTATGTGGGATCTAGCCACTTTACCCACCATGCCACCAGGTGGGCACCTGGGTGTGCTTTATAACTGCATTTATTTCATGTGTTTTTAAAAAATCTTTTCTCCAGCAATTTGTTATTTATTTTAATTTTGCTAGCGGGCACATGTGTTTGCCAGAGTGAGCGAGTGATTGAAAGGAAAGTGAGAAAGCACCCCACATGAGGGATGATTATGCTGCAATCACTTCCCCATTTCTCTCTTCTTTCAAGATTTTCAGCTCACATACACACACCCAGCATGTCTTTCAAGCCACAGTTGGCCATGTGAGATTCAGAAACCAGCATCACACTACTGGTTGGCCATCCAGTAAGATTTTGAACATCTTCACTAGATTTATTTCTGTGTACCTTACACTTGTAAGCTTTCCTGAATTTTTTCTTTTTCTAAATGTTAATTGCTGGTATAAAGGAATATAATTAATTTTTGTTTAACTATTGCTAATTCTAAAAATTTATAGATTATCTAAGATTTTCTATATAAACAAATCATAAAATCTATAAGTTTTAACAATATTGGCAATGTATTCCAACAATTACCTTTCACTTATTCTCTTTGTATTACTGCACTTACTAGAAACTGTAATACACTGCTGAGTAGAAATGATGATAGTGAGCAATTTTGTACTGTTCTTAATTTTCAAGGGGAATTCACCCAACATTTCACCATTGAGCATGATAGCTACAGCAGATTATTTTGTAGATTTACTTCATCAGTTGCTTTTATTCCTCATTCATTAAAAACTGTGTTTTGGCTTGATTTCTTTTTTTCATGAATAGGCACTGGCTCTTATTAAATCTTTTTTAGTGTTTTTATTGAGATGGTGTCATAATTTTGTTTCTTCCCATTAAGGTGATGATTTACATTAATATTTTCTCCAATACTCAGCCAACCATAGACTCTTGTGAAACTGAACTGGGTGAAATTATCATTTTTGCACATTGCTTGATTCTGTTTCCTAATATTTAAAGTAGGATATTTAGGGCCAGCAGGTGGTATAGTAGGTAAGGTGGTGACTCCCACATGGTTGACCGTGGTTCAAGTCCTGTACGTGGAGGCTTGCTTTCTCATCTTTCCTCTCTCTCTTTTTCTCTCTCACTTTCTCTCTATCACTTCCTCACTTTCTCTATCCCTCCTCTCTCTCTTGCTCTCCCTTTCTTTCTTAGTGAGTGCATGTGCTTTATAGTGAAATAAAACTAAAAGAAAAGAAAAACTACTTTAACTGTTTAATGATTATAAGTCTAGTTAGGCTTTCTGTTTCTTCTATGGTTAGTCTAGGCAAGTTAGGTTTTTCCTTTATAAAAGTGTACATTTTGTCTAAGTTCTCATTTACATTAATATAAAGTTCTCTTTTAGTATTTCCTTGTTACTGTATATCTAGCCATCTCACTTCTTTTAAAATTTCATTTTGCTATAGGGTGTGTGCACTTGCCAGAGAGAGAATAAACAATCACCCCACAGGGGTGACAACCACAGCACAATCCCTGCTCCTCCATTCTCCTCTTGGGATTTTGGGCACATATGCATAAACACCTGAAGTGTTTTTCAAGACACCTAGTTCAGGACTCAAACCATGCAGCCAGCCATATGGGATCCAGATACTTTGACCTCTTTGCCATCTGCTGGTCTACCATGTCCTCCTTTTTAATTCCTAATATTGTTCCTTGTCCATTTGCGTTTTTTGTCTCTTTGCTACTTTAATTTTAAATATTGCCAAAGGCTAGTCTATCTTATTAGTGTTTTCAGAAAACCAACTTTTGGCTTTGTTGATTCTCTCTATTGTATTTTTTATTTTCTGTTTCATTTATTTGTGACCACATCTTATTTTCTTTCTTTAAACTTTCTTTGTGGCTCTTTTTGTTGTTTTTTGTTCCTCACCTTTAAAATTTTAAAGGCATTGGACTCCCAAATGGCCAACTGCAGTTCTAGTCCTGGACCTGATAGCTTGCTTTCTCACTTTCCCTCTCTCTCTGTGTTGGATGCTTATTTCATGAATTTATGACCCTTTTCTAATATATTCAATGCTATGAGTTTCTATCTAAGCATCGTTTTTTTTTTATTTCACAAGTTTTTACATGGAAGTTTTCTCTTTACCTTTTATTTTAAATATTTTAAATGTACACTATAAGGATTTTTTTCTTTTACTGTTTTTTATAAAATTTTCCAGAGGGTGCACACTTGCCAGAAGGAGAAGGTGAGGGAGAAAGCATCCCCATGGAACGTGGTGTTACTACAATCCCTTCTCCTCCATTTCTCTATCCTGTCAGGATTTGGAGTGTGCATATACACATGCCCAGCATATTTTCAAGCTGTCAGGTCTAGGACTCAAACAGCATTGTTGGCCATTGTGGGATCCTCTCCCTTAACCACCAGGCCATGGTCTGGTTTAATATAAATTATTTTAAGTTTATTATTTTAATTAATTTCATGAAAGAGAGAAAGGGCAAGAGAGAGCAAGAAAGAACATGAAAAAGAGCATGAGAAAGAGATGGGCACCCATAACAAGGTCTCCTGAAGCCTTTGATCACCTCCCTCAGCCTTCCAGCCAGCCAGGATGATGGGTGCAAGCACATAGTATGTTTCAGGTCAATTTGGGATCTGAACCCTGTTCAGTCGTGTGGTTCCAGCATTGTGGAGTGACATGATACTTACTGCCTATTCCACTGGGTGGACCTCGAATGAATTTTTGACTCATGAATATATATTTACAAGTACATTTTAAATTTTTTCAAAACTTTGTGCATATTTTAAAAACAATCCTCTTCTTTATTTTTAAATCGATGGTACTGAGTTAAGAGAATATAGTAATATATGAATTCCTTTAAATATATTGCTTCTTCTTTACAGCCTAAAATGTTATTATTTTTATATAATAAATAGTTCATGTATTCTTGAGAATGATAAATATTTTAAAAAGTCTAGATGCAAAAATTTTCACATTAGGTTAAACTTATTGTGTATACAAATCTTTGACATCAGAAGTTGGTAAACTATAGTCTATAAACCAAGTGTGGCCCATTTCTGCTTTTTGACCTGTGGGCTAAAAATAATTTTCACTTTTTAATGTTTTTAGGTTTTTGCCATAGGGCATGTGAGCTCACCAGAGAGAGGCAGAGAGGGACAGTGACTGGGAAAGTGAGAAATTACTCTCCCCCCACCCCAAGAGGTTGCCCACAACCCAATCCCTTATACATTTTCCTCCTGGAATTTTGGGCAAGCACATACACCCACCAAGTGTGATTTTCTAGCCACCAGGTCTGGGGCTCAAACTACAGTTGACCATGTGTGAGTGCAGAGCCTCAAGCACCATGCCACCTGCTGGCCCCAATTTTCACATCTTTAAATGGTTAAAAATTAGTAAAAGTAGATTTTGTGACATGTGAAGATAATATGACAATCAATTTTTCAGTGTTTTTAAATGAAGTTTCATTGAAAACAGACATTCTCATTCACTTAAATATTATCTAGGGCTACACTACATTGGCACACTTTAGTTGTGAGAGATCATATAGTTCACAAAGTCTAAAGTATTTACTAACCAGCCCACTACAGAAAACGTATATTGACCTCTATTCTATGTTCTCACCAACTATTTTTGTCTGTTTAACTTATTTTTTAAAGAAATATTTATTTAATTTTATAGAATTTTACTATTACTTTTAAATTTTCTATAGGTCTTACATGCTTGAGAGAGAAATACAGAGAAAGTGAGAAAGCAAACTGATAGGTCCAGGACTTGAACTACAGTCAGCCATGTGGGAGTCCAAGTGCCTTAAGCACCATGCCACCTGCTGGTCCTCATCTGTTTAACTTATTACTTTGAATAGTGGGTTAAAATCTTCCCCCATAACTGTGGACTTGAGCGTTTCTTCCTGTCATTTGGTCCATTTTTACTTAATATATTTTGAGATAGAATTATTAAATCAATATAAATTTAAGAATTATTAATACTTTCCAGTGAATTGAATTGATTTTTTAAAACACCTTCTATTAACATAATCATACATATTTGAAGCAGTACAATATAATTTTTTCGTACAAGAATACAGTAATATAATGATTAAATCAGATTGAATCAGGGAAATTAACATATCTGTCACTATTTGTGCTCATTATTTATGTTGGGAACATTAAAAATTCTCTCTTTTAGTTACTTTAAGATACACAGCAATATGGGACCAGCAGTTAGCATAATGGCTATGTTGCTGGACTTCCATGTAGTTGACCGCGGTTCGTGTCCCAGACCCGGTGGCTTAAAACTCACGCCAGGCGCGTGTGCATGCGTGCCCAAGATCCCGAGAGGAGAGTGGAGGAGAAAGGATTGCAGCGTGGCCATCCCCCCTGGGGGGTGATTTCTCGCTTTCTATCCCTCTGTCTCTCTCTGTCTTTCTGGCAAGCGCACGCACCCTATAGCAAAAACTTCTCCAAAAAAAAAAGAAAAGAAAAGATACACAGCAAGTTGTTGCCATCTATATTTTCCTTACTGCATTTTGTAATACTAGAAAATATTCCTCCTATCTGCAGTTTTGTTTCTCCTAATCAACAGCCCCTTTTCCCTGCCTCCCCATACTTCTCAGCATCTAGAAGTCAGTGAATTGTATTGTTTATCTATGTAAGAGTCCTCTTAGTCCTCTTTTTCTTAGCATGCCTTTAAAAGAAAACCTCAAGGTCTTTTATGTCTGATATGTAATACAGCTATGCAAATATGTATGGAGTGCAATAGTACTTGTCCAGAAAATATTTACCTATTCTTGGGTCAGCTGGTGGCATGGTGGTTAGAGTGATGGATCCCAAACTACATGGCCTATCATGCAGTTTGAGTCCTGGACCCAGTCGCTTGAAAAACACATTGGGCACATGTGCATGTGTGCCCCAAATCCCACGACGAAGATAGATAGATAGATAGATAGATAGATGATGTATGATTATGATATATATATATATATATATATATATATATATATATATATATATAAAATAGTCCCATTAATGTCCATGGGAAATCCTTAGATATCAAAATATTTCCCATAAAGCCATAGTGATATGGGTAGGATATATTCAACACTCTTGAAGGAAAGAATCTCTTGTTGTGCAATATTGTTACTGTGAGAGGCATGATTACATAGGAATAATTAGATCTGTAGTGAAACCTCACAGTAGGAAGAGCTAATGTAAGCATTAACTTCTGCCTTAAGACTATTTAAATTTGGGTGGCCAACTTTAGTGGCCTGGTAGTAAAGTAGCCAGATCCTACAATGGTCAACCCCATGGTTGCAGTCCAAGACCCAATAGCTTGAGAAACACACCTGGTACATGTGTATGTTTACCCATTTCTGGGAAAAAGAGAGATGGAAGAGAAGGGATTACAGTGTGACCATTGCCTGTCTGGAAAGATTTCTCTTTTTCCTCTCTCTCTGTCTCTCTCTGGTGAGCACATACACCCTCTGACAAAACAAAAGGCAATTAAAATTACTTTCATTATCGAAAAAATGTGAAGACAATACTTTTGGTATTATGGTACTGCTGGTCCCAAGACAATATATTTTTTATAATTTAAAAAAAGGTGTGATGTACAACTTCAAAAACTCTGTCATAACTCAGTTAAATCCACATGTCACTTCTGAGGACCAGCTGGTGGCACAGTGGTTAAGGTGGCTAGATCCCACATGGACAATTGCATGGTTCTAGTCCTGGACATGGTTTGAAAAACACACCAGGTGTGGGACCAGCAGTTAGCATAACGGCTATGTCATTGGATTTCCATATAGTCGACCTCAGTTCAAGTAATGGACCCAGTGGCTTAAAACTCATGCTGAGTGCATGTGCGTGCCCAAGATCCCGAGAGGAGAATGGAGGAGAAGGGATTGTGGCGTGGCCATCCCCCCTGGGGGTGATTTCTCACTTTCTGTCTCTCTGCCTCTCTCTGTCTTTCCTGTGAGCGTATGCACCCTGTAGGAAACACACACACACACACACACACACACACACACCAGGCACATGTGTGTGCATGCCCAGAGTCCTGAGAGGAGAATAGAAGAGAAGAGATTATAGAGATTATGACAAGGCCAGTCCCCTTGGGGGTTGCTTTCTCTTTTTCCCTCTTTTTCTGTCTGTCTCCAGTCAGCACACATGCCCTGTAGCAAACTGAAATAAAATAGAAATACATAGAGAGAGATATCACTCCTGAATTACTATGGCTACCACAAAAAGAATACTGCCAGATTCAGCAAACTATTTGATATCAGGTTGCTGAGACCTCAACAAGTATGTGTACTTTGATTCTGGCAGGTAGAGACCTAAAATGTAAACTGGTTACTATTAGCGCCTCTCAGGGATGATGAAACCCAGGTAAATGATGCTCATTAACAGTGGCCAAAACCATACCTAGCACTTATATGAACTATTAACCAGATAGGGAAAATGAGATTACAGCCATCTAACATTGCTTTTAGGGAAAGAGATCACAAAGTATCAGCCTCATTGTCCAAATAGGGGAAGCAGAGGCCCAGAGAAGATTAGTGAATGATGAAGCTGAGAGACAGAGATTGTAGAGGCATCCCAAAATTGTGGAGAGAAGTAATTTCAACAGCACAACTAAGGTTTTTAAAATGGAACCTTTCAGTGTCCCTAAACTGGGACGATGATGTGTCTTATTACAGGAAAAGCTATACCTAATGACATAACAGAAAAACATTAAGCCATTTCAGCTTCGACCCTAAAATGTCCTGCTTTTCCTTAGAGTAAGTACTTCAAAGCATCTAGCACTCTGCTGTTATACAGCGAGCTATGCACTGACTGGCCTTTCTGGTGGTTGTCATGACTATCAGTTGCTGACTTAAGTATTTCTTTTCCTCTGCACTTGGGGCAAGTTAAGCAAGCCAAACTATACCCTTCATCTCTGAAGAGTGCCTTGGAAGCATCTTGGCCAGTGAAAGTCTAAAACTGTTCCTGAACTGCCACATCTGTGAGAACCACAGTGACAGTGTAACCCAGCCATAAGAGAACCAAAGTGATTATATTATAATCAGTCTTAAGCATCTACCTTAACAGATTAAACCTTAGGAAAATCAGTCTTTAACCTCTGTCTTTTTCACTTCACAGAACTTAGCTTTTACCTCCCTCACAATAGATGGAAGCAACTGCCTAACTAATGGAAGTTAACGTAACAGTATCCTCACCAAGTCTTTAAACATGCCTGGCTAAGGAGACCAGAAAGGGAGAGATTATGGGAAGGGGGAGGGGAAGCCAGGTGGCATGGAGGTTAAGGTCCCTGGATCCCACCAGGCCAACTGTGCCATTAGCATTGTTTGAGTCTAGACTTTGAAAAACATACCAAGTACATGTACAAAATCCCGAGAGGAGAGCAAAGAAGGGATTGTGGCAATTGTGGAGTGGTCATGTACCCAGGTACGTTGTCACTTCCACTTTCTCTTTCCAGCAAGTACATGTGCCCTATAGTAAACTTCAAAAGGAGAGGAGCAGATGGCGTAGTGGTTAAGGTGCTGGACTTCCACATGGCCAACCATGCTTCAAGTCTTGGACCTGGTGGTTTGAAAATTATGGCAGGTGTGTTTGCATGTGTGCCCAAGATCCTGAGAAGAGAATGAGTTGCAGCATGGCCATCACCCCTAGGGATGATTTTTCACTTGCCCCTCTCTGTCTTTGTTTCTGTCTCTCTCTCCAGCAAGCATGCCTTAAGACAAAAACCTGTAAAAAAAAAAAAAAAGGAATGATGCCACTAGCCCATTTACACTGAGATTTGCTCTGCTAGGACAGAGACGGAAACTGGCTCCTAATCAGTATGATAGCCACCCCTTGAGGTTGCCAGTCTCCTTGTGATCCCGTGGAAGACAAGCCTCTTCAGTAACTCACCCTTTGTTTCTTCCCCTACATAAGCTCAGTGTCTTGTCCATATAGCAGAAACGATATAGACTCAGGTCTACCCTCTCCTCAGTGTTGGCCTCACTGAATATATTTCTTCCTTTCTTTTAAACAAAAAAATTGTGCCAGAGTGCATGTGCACTGGGTGTGGAGTGGGAGAGTAAGAAAGTACACCCCTCCCCATGAGGGATGGTCACATGGTAATCCCTTCTTCACTTCTCCTTCCTTTTGTGAGTTTTGGCACTCATGTCTATGCACTTGGTGTATTTTTGAAGCAGCAGGTCCGGATTCAACCATGTTGGCCATATAGGGTGCGTGCGCTCGCCAGACAGACAGAGAGAGACAGAGAGACAGAAAGCGAGAAATCACCCCCCAGGGGGGATGGCCACGCCACAATCCCTTCTCCTCCATTCTCCTCTCGGGATCTTGGGCACGCGCACACACGCGCCTGGCGTGAGTTTTAAGCCACTGGGTCCGGGACGCGAACCGTGGTCGATTACGTGGGAGTCCAGCAACATAGCCATTACGTTAACTGCTGGTTCCCACCCTCGTTTCTTTATTCACCAAGTTTTGTCTCTTTGTGGCAGGTGGCAGGGACCTGATTTAGGGCTCCATGAATGAATATCTATACCCATTCCCACAATAAGAAACACAGTACATATTACCCTTTCGAAGTCTTGCATTTCTGTTGGTAAATGCTCCAGGAAGCTAGTGGCATCTGTTCTCCAAAATGGGTAGCTATGTGATGAGCATATATTAGATATTCAATAGGCATTTGCCAAGATCATTCATTCATTTATTCATTTATCTATCCAGTAAATATTTACTGAGCACTTATCTATTGAGCCTGGCACTATGCTAGGAGCTGGAATAAAAGTGCTGAATGTAAGGCAGATAAGTCTACTTTCACATCCCAGCAGGGGAGATCAGACAATAAACAACACATGAGGTAATCTTGGTTAATAATATGTTCCATGGAAAAAAGAAAACAAAATAAGGGGATTGAGAGTTCTTGCAGCGATTGGGGGAGAGGGGAGATAATTTATATAAATAGATCAGGGAAGCACTGTAGATGAGGTATCAATTGAGCTGAGACTGAAAGGAGTCTGGAAATGTATCACCTGTGGTAAAGCAAGCCAACTAATGCTAATGGTACCGGCCTCAGGACAGAGTTAGCAGCAAAGAAGACAGAACTTCATAGGGTGACTGGAGACAAGGGAAACGAGCAACTTAGATCTGAATGGCATATTCAAGTCTGTTCAAATAAGACTCAAATTATCTATATCTGTCTGTCTGTCTGTCTATCTATCTATCTAAATAATCAGGTGAGGGTTTAGGATCCGGAAGGTCAACTCAAATGAGCTGACTTCAAGGCAGTAATGTTTAATTTCTGGCAGCTTTCCATGTTCCTTCTGAGCCTACAGGTCACGTGAATGGCCCCTGTAAGTGTCAGGAAGTGACAGAGGCCCCCAGATTGCTCTAATTTATACCAGAGCAGGTCGAACAGACTAGAGTTCTCAGGATGCTTTTATTAACTTTTTCGTACCTTTTCCTCAGTCTCTCAATCCCAAATCATTTTTTTTTCTGTTACTGTAGCAACACCTTTTCAAGCATTTATTTTCAAATGCAAAGTAATCAAAATATGAACTGGTATCATTCTAACATATGTCTCCTTTTCAAATACAAAGTTAGAAAAATAGCCAACATCTCAGAGAAGAGCCAAGTAAAAATGCACAAGATCCTGGAACTGCAGTTACTGAATTTCGAGAATTTTTTTCTTTCTCCCATTCCCCTAATATTTTGGTGTTGCTATGGGAATGCAATGCGAAGAGGCATTCAGAGCTCAATTCCATAAAATTGGTGTAAATTCCAGGTGTGAACATAGTAGTACGTAGTCTGTAATTTTTCTTGCAAAACTGTAATTAGATACTTGGAGAGAAGAGGGAGGATGGGAAATGTGAAGAAGAGTGAGATGGGAGAGGGGAAGACTTGTTAGAAGAATGAGGGGGAAGATGAGGCAATATTAACTATACAAATTTTAATTCATATATTGCAAGTAGCCAGAACTCAAATTTCTTTTTTTTTCTTTTTATCATTTTAAAGAGAGATTTTTGCTATAGGGTGCATGACCTCACCAGAGACAGAGAGAGAGAGATAAAGTGAGAAATCACTCTCTAGTGGGGATGACTACCCTGCAATTCTTTCTCCTCCATCCTCCTCTTGGGATTTTGAGCACGCATGCACATGTGCCTGCCATGAGTCTAAGCCGCTGAGTCCAGGATGCGAACCACCATCGACCATGTGGGAGTCCAATGCCTTAACCACTATGCCACCTGCTGGCTCCCAGCACTTGAGTTTCTAAGTGAATAGACAGCTATTCTCTCCATACCTCCCCCCTTCATCTTCCTCATACTCTCCTAGGTTGAAAGACAGGGAAAGTGAAGGACCTACACCTACCCACTCAAGGATGCCAGGATACCCTGATTCATAGTAGATAAGACCATAGTATTTAGTGAGAGGACTTGTGTCAAAGTTTTGGTTTTGTCGATTACTAGATGTGCAATCCTCAGCAAATCAGTTAATCTTTCTATGCCAAGTTACTCATTTTAAAACAAGAATGATGTCTCAGCCTGGTGGCAATTGGTTACAAACTGAACTGCAATGCTGGAAGCCTGTGTGTTTGGATCCCCAGGATAGTCTGAGAACATACTAGGTGCACACACACGTGCACATGCCCAAGATCTTGATGAGCTATAGGGCCAAGGAAAAGGGATCATGGTGCAACAGGACCCTATTGAGGCGGCTTCTCTCTCTTTTTCTCTCTCTGGCATGAATAATATGAACTTAAAAAAAAAAGATGATCACTTTTTTGATAATTATTTTGAACCACACCTTAAATCTCTTCCCCCTCTCTCTCTATCTCTGTCTCGCTCTCTCTCTCTCTGTCTCCAATACACTACCCCAACCTCTATCCTAGGGTTAACCTTATAAGCTAGTCTGTGTGAAGGTATAAATGGCTTCTCTGCTCATCTTAGATAACATTTACTTTTTTTTTTTTTTTTTTTTTTTTTTTTTTTTTTTTTTTTTTGCCATATAGGCCTGTACTCACTGGAGAGAGACGGTGAGAGAGAAAGTGAAAAATCACCACCCAGAAGAATGGCCATGCCACAATCCCTTCTCCATTCTCTAGACTTGGGGCATGAATGCACATGCACTCGGCATGATATTCAATCCTCTGGGTCCAGTACTGAAACCACAGTTGGCCATGTGGGAATTCAGCGCTTTAACTACCACATCATTTGCTGGCCCTAACAATTACATTCTTAACAAGGCCATCTGAGATTGAACCCTTGCACGGACTTAATAACTATGTATTTATTAAGTGCTGATAAAACAGGTATTTCTGTCAGGAAATATATGGCTAACAAAACTCCAAACAAGAACCAGAAAGGGGAATTTAAGGTATAGGATAACTACATTGAAAATATTATGGTATGAAGATTAAATATGATATGAATTTCAAGAATGGGATGATGAGTTTGAGATGAAATACTTGTAGAAGGCTTCATAGAGATAGTGGTGCAAGGCGTGCATAGTGTTATGAAGGACGCCGTTGGGTAAGGGGTGAGAACAGAGGGAGTCCTTCTGATGAAGGAGAGCAAAGGAATCAAAACAAAGGACAGGCTTGAAATGGACTTTCCCAACATTGGAACAAGCTAAGGTCAATGAAATCTTAAGGCAGAGGGGTATGACCTTTTGTTGTGGCTTGTCACTCACTGCACCCACACACATGGTCAGCTGTGTTTGTGGGACATAATTCCCACAAACTAGGAAATAAGTCAACCAAACCAACATCATATTGGCAAAGAGGCCAATCTTTCGGGCAGCCCTTAAAAAAAAAAAAAAAAAAAAAAAAAAAAAAAAAAAAAAAAAAAAAAAAAAAAAAAAAAAAACCTACTCAAAACAAACAAACCCCCATGTATTTCAACTTTAACTTCTTTCAGTAGAAATCAATAACTGTAAATGACTGTAGGAGGAAGAAGCGTAAACTGGTGCCCCATTTCAGGTCAGGGTTGATTTCAGAAGCTGGAAGAGACCACTATAAGTCCCTGAGCACCAAGCATACATGCTAGTAGAAGACCCACACACTAACTAACTCTGCTTGTATTAAATGTAGAACCTGCTTAGAAATAAGAAGACACATGAGAACCCCTTCCACGATGGGGCAAGGTAAGCTGTAAATAACAAAGGCTAACACAATTAGACTTCACTAACCTGAGGTACTATTCTTACAGCTTTTGTTACTAATATGAGAGAAGTTAGGGGATATGCACTTTCTTTCTTTTTGTTTAATTCGCCAGAGAATATGTATGCTCACCAGAGAGAGACAGAAAAACAGAAAGAAAAGGGGAGTAAGCACTCTCCCAATGGGGTGTGGTCACACTTCAATTCTTTCTACTGCATTCTACATCCTTTTGGGATTTGGGGCATGTACACACAAACATCTGGCATGTTTTTCAAACCATCAAGGCTGGGATACAAACTACACATGCAGCCATGTGAGATCCTTTTTCTTTAACTAGGCCATGGGGCCAGTTCTCTTTTTACTTTTTAAAAAATTTCAAAGCTTATTTATTTCCTCCATTAGAGGGAAAGAGAGACAAAGAGATAGCGATCCCGACACACTCCCATCACCACAATCTACCCGCCCCCGTCACAGCCAGCCCCAGATAATGGGCACAGTGGTACCCAGCATACTTAAGGAGGTCCCTGCATGCAAACCTGGAACTCCCTCTCCCCTATCTGGGTCAGCCTTGCAGAATGCTTTGTGCTGCCACTGTGCCACCGTCTGGCTCCCCAGACTGTTTTTGTTTGTTTGCTTGTTTGTTTTTTGTGGTTTTGTGTGTGTGTGTGTGGTTTTTTTTTTTTTTTTTTTTTTTTTTTAGTAGACCAAGACAAAAGAGACAATTCTGCACCTGGTCAGAAGAGTCCCTAGCAAAGCCCTGGTTACTGACTAGCAAGGTAATTTGCCTTAAAACTTATTGGAGCCACAGATCAACCCTATATACCTTGCATCTCTCTGTCACTGACACCAAGGAGACCTTAAAAGAAGAAAGGAGACCCAATTTTCTCATGGTGAACTCCTCAGAGTATATACCCTAGTGATGGTGGGTCAGTCACTAACAACTCTATTGGTATCATTATCTCCAGTTGAAATGGGCTTTTAATCTGCCATGCTTGTTAGCTTGGTGCTTATCTCCAGGTGGCTAAGCCTGAGATAGCATTCTCTCTGCTGGCCACAGCACTGAATGTTAACTATCATATTAGGCCTCGTCCTGAGGGCTCAATGAGAATGCTATAAACAACAGCAATAAATACTCTCAAAGATGGCTCAACATCTTTCCTATGGAGGAGCCTAAAGTATGTGCCAGCATTCACTTATCAA
This sequence comes from Tupaia tana, assembly GCA_026018925.1. Lineage (NCBI taxonomy): Eukaryota > Metazoa > Chordata > Mammalia > Scandentia > Tupaiidae > Tupaia > Tupaia tana. Next base: position 49,228,178 of record JAKSZU010000009.1, read on the forward strand.
TCTGTACCATACACAGCATTCCAGAGTGGTAGGAAGCTGCTAACAGGGTCCTCCTCTTATCTTATGGCAGCAATAAATCCTACTAAGCCTTGACTTTGTGGTTAAGTTTATAAAAGAGCTCACATGAGACACTTTAAAAATAACTCACATATGGCAGACATAAATATCTAAGCAGCAACCTAGATATGAATCTATCTAGTCCTCAGGGAACTTACCACTCCACCCCCAATCCCAAGTACCAGGGACATCTCGATTTCCAGCCAGTCTAGCCTAGTGGTGAAGCTCAATGACACACTCTAGATGTCTGGGACCTAGAACAAATCACATGGCTCCCTTTCTGTTCATAGTACTATCAGCTAAATAGGAAACTTAACAAGAGTCAGAGTTGGTTTTTGCCTTTTCTTTTGTGTGTGTGTGTAGTAGAAGCTTTTGTCTTAGGGTGTATGTGCTCACCAGAAAGAGAGACAGACACAGTGAAAGGGAAAGTGAGAAATAACCACCCCCCAGGGGGATGCCCATGCCCCAAACCTTCTCCTCCATTCTTTTCTCAAGATCTTGGGCACAAGCACATACACACCTGGCATGAGTTTCAAAGCCACTGGGTCCAGGACTTGAACTGCGATTGGCCATGTGGGAGTCCAATGACATAACCACTGGGCCCTATGCTGGCCCCCTGAGCTGAATTTTTAGGAACAACATGTTCTGAAAGAGGCCTGGAGATACAATCTGACTAGAATCAGTTATGATTAGATATTGAACTGAACACCCTGACCTTCCTGACTTTTGCTGACCTTTGCTCATTATAATACTAACATTTCTGCTCCAGGAGGAGCTAAAGCTTCATTATCATGGCATGGGATGTAGGGAGGAGTATGATTTTCTTCTGTGCATATACTAGAGACTCTGCCTGTACATGATATGATCTTATCCACTAGATTCCAGACCCTAATAAAAAGACTGATTCTTCTCACTTTGGGGATACAAATGGTTTTGGGAATGATTGTAGAATACTCTCTTTACTTGAATAAGTAATAAACCCTGTCCAAACTAATGATCTCAGCTGCATTATTGGCTTATGCCTCAAAGAGGTAGACCTATTGGGTCAAGTAAAAGTATCACCTATGGACGATATAAACTAGTAAAATTAGGATAAAATGCATAATAAAAACCAGGACTGGCTATTTAATGGGTGAAGCCTAGTGTAAAACCAAATGGCAGGATCCCTTGCTCAAAAGTTAGTAAGAGTTTCAAGACAGTCAACAGCAGAGCATTAAACCAAGTAACAGTGCGAGTCACACACTTGTGGCACCAGTCTTGCAGAGGATATTCCAAAAGAAATGTGTATCTTTTGGAACATAATGAAGGCATGACAATTTCAAAACAAACTTTAGCAAACTGAATGGGAGACTAAGTGAAATAATTGGTATAATAACAATAATATAAAGTTTCCCAATTCCAAGTTTCTGATATTAAAAATCTCACATAAAGGCATATTGGATGTTTGCTGGGGTCTTGAAGCTCTTCAAAATCCCTAAATGATCATATTCTGATTAAATGGGATGGGTTCATAGAAGCAGGTCTGCTTTCCTTCCTCCACACGCCTCTCACTCTCACGGCCCCAAGGTGTCATTCTGCCTTGATAGTTTTTCAGAACCAATTTCCCTGCTCTGGTTCCACCCAAAGACAAAAGACACTTCCTTATAAACTCAAAGATTTCCCATGCTTGTTCCTCTCTTACTCTCAGGGACTTTGCATTCAAAATTCTTGTCCCCAGGCTTTTCTTAGCTCACTGAACCCATAATTGACACTCCTGGAGCCGCTACTCTTTAACATAGACCTTCCCATGCTTAGACTGTTAGCTCTGCCCATTTCATTTCAAGGGGAACACCTCTGGATACACTCAGGGGGACAGTCTATTTTATTTCAGCATTAGCAAATATTAAGGGATGTCAAATATTTGTAGAAAAATCGAATTAAAGTATAGGCATATTTTCTTTTTCTTTTCTTTTTTTTTTGGAGAGGTTTTTGCTATAGGGCGTGTGCAGTCGCCAGAAAGACAGAGATAGGCAGACAGACAGAAAGTGAGAAATCACCCTTAGGGGGGATGGCCATACCGCAATCCCTTTTCCTCCATTCTCTCGGGATCTTGGGCACGCATGCACACACTCCCGGCGTGAGTTTAAGCCACCAGGTCCAGGACTCAAACCGTGGTCGACTACGTGGGAGTCCAGCAACATAGCCATTACGCCAACTGCTGGTCCCAGTATAGGCACATTTTCATGTAAAACATTTGAAATCCATGCATAGATGTTATAACACACATTTTCCACGAACTTTTTGAATATTCCTTGAATACATGCAAGAGGAGGAAATGATTTCTTGTAAGAGAACTTCACTCAATTTTAAATTCCACTAAGGGAGGAATCATTTTTGCACGTCTTTTCTTCGGAGAAATAGATTAAAAGTCCAATTTCCAAGGGTTATGGGCAGAGTTATGCCACTGAGAAGCCATGTTCTCAACAAATGTATCCCTCTTGGATACATTTGCTAACTGAGTAGAAGAGATACATTATAGTGGGACAAATAGATAATGAGCAATAGTCTTTACAATCAGGTCTGCTGATGTTGTATAGGTAGATTGTGATAGGGCAGTCTCTTAGCATTTGTACCCATAATTAAAGTAAAGAAGATAAGATTTGCTCATCTTTTCTCCTTCTTTCCCCCAAAGTATTGATATTTGTTTAAAAGCGAGGAGCAGATGACAAGACTAGAAAGCATAAATAGCTGCTCTCAGTTTGCAAGATGCACGTAGGTTAACATTACTTCTTCGTACTGATGTTGTTTTTTATTAATGTAAGTAGTCAACAACATTAGTTTTTTGTTTGTTTGTTTGTTTATGGTGAAAGAGATGGGCTTCTGTTTGGGTATCTTAAAGACATTTTTATTTTAAAATATACATCCATTTGTTCAGATAGGTGAGGTCCAAGACCACCCTGATTGGTTTAAAGAATGATTAATCATTGCCTTTACTCAAAAGCCCTGCTCTACTACTAGGTTGTAAGTTTAATTTCGCACCATTTTCCTGCTCAAAAAAGGTCTTAAAGTAGTTAAGGGATGCCAGCAGTAGTGTGAATAGAATTTTACGCTGTCTTCCTAATAAAAGCACCTAGTGAAGCATGAAAAAAAAAAAAAAAAAAAAAAAAGAAGAAGAAGAAGAAGAATTTCAGGGATTTATAAGCACCTTCTTGCTAAGCCACCTTCTCCCACATCAGCTGGTTTTCTAAATTATCCAGAACAGGAGAGCCCCTTAGAGCAGGGTATCAGAAGTAATCAAAAGTATTGTACTTTGGGTTGGCTCTGTGGTACAGAGGTAATACACTGCTTAAGAGAAGCCAGATCCCACATGGCAAACAACTTTTGAATCCCTGGTCCAGTCTGCCTGAAATACAATAAGCATGTGTGCAAATGCCCAGAATCCATTGGGCTAGCAGACTATACAGTAAGGGGGTCATGATATGACCAGACCCTGTGGGAAGTGTTCATCTTCCCCCTGCACCCTGCTTTGTGTGTGCCTATAAATACTCAATCATGAATAAGGAAAGATAGCATACGTATTAAAAATTATTTAATATAATGATTTATCATTGTTTTTAAAAGATATGGATCACTTTGGTCAAGTGAAATCATGTGAAAATGAAAATACAAAAGTAAAGCAGAGCTGTTCTTTTTTAAAAAATAATTATTTATTTAATTTTTATTTATTCATTCATTTATTTTAATTCGACCAAAGAGAGATACAGAGAGAGAGAGAGAGGGAAAATGCGAAAGCAAGCCACCAGGTCCAGTATTTGAACCACAGTCAGCCATGTGGGAGTGTCCAGCACCTTAACCACCAGGCCACCTGTTTTAAAAAAAAATGTGGTAGGGTGAGTGGGGGAAACACTTGGCCCCCATAATTTCTCCTAATGGTGCTTCCGTAGAATGCCTATGGCTGTGAAGAAAGCCACAGAATTATAGTTGAACTCTCTTGTTTTTATAGATGGTGAAACTGAGATCCAGAAAAGGGAAATACATTGTCCAGAGTTAATGTCAGTCAGTAGTACTGCTGGGAACATTAGAACCCAGATCTCCCTCCCTGATTCAGCACATTCCAGACAGAGATGCCTTTTTCTTGCCAAGTCAGCTAAAGAAGAGAGCAAAGGAGAAGGGCTATTCTCTCCTGTATGTCCTGACCTTCAGCCACACAAGACAGACCTTCAGGACTTCTAAAAATTGTAGCAATCAGTCCATCATTCAAATACATTATGAAAAACAGTTTACTAGACTTTCTCCAGAATACTTGTGGAACAAAGAAAAAGTAACAGTCCCCATCTCTTTGTTATATATGCCCTTTCACCCCAGAGAGCAACTCAGAATCATTTTGGATAATTTTGAGAACAAATACTGTTGGATTTCATAGTTTTCCCACCCCTTAATTTTTCAAATTACTTTGCAGCTCACTGATGTTTTTTGCTTTTTAATTGCAAGAGGGGAGGTGTGCTTTCCAGAGGGAGAGAAAGAAAGACCCTGGGAGAGGGAGAAAGCCCCACCCCCACCACACACACAGAAGAACATGACCACATCATAATCCCTTCTTCTCTAATCGTCAATTTGGTCAGTATATTGTGTGTGTGTGTGTGTGTGTGTGTGTGTATGTGTGTGTGTGTGCGCACACACCTTGCATGTTTTACAAGTCATCAGGTCCAGGATTTAAACCTCATGGTCTGCCATGTGGGATCCAGCTCCCTTAACTACCAGGCTGTCCTGGTGGGTTTGTTTTGCTTTGTTTTTAATTTGCTACATGTGCTAGCCCAGGGAGAGAAAAACAGAGAGAGAGAGAAAGTGAGAAAGTACCTTCCAGGGGCTATGGCCACACTGCAATCACTTCTCCATTCCCTTCTTGGGATCTGGGATACACATACACATACACCCAGCTTCTTTCTTTCTTTCTTCTTTTGTTTGCTATAGGCCATGTGTACATTCCACAGAGAGACAGGGAGGGAGAAAGGGAAAGGGAGAAATCACTCCCCAATCCCCAGAGGGGGAATGGCTATGATATAACCCCTTCTCCTCCATTCTCCTCTCAGGGTTTTGGGCATGCACACACACGTGCCTGGCATGATTTTCAAGTCACTGGGTCTGGGGCTTGAACCGTGCAATTGACCATGTGGGATACAGCTATCTTAATTACCATGCCACTGGCTGACCCTGGCCCAGCAGTTTTTAACTAATAGGGAAAACTATTGGGTTGTCTGAAAACTCAGGATTCATTTTTGCATAGAAAAAACACGTCATGACTTTTCCAACAACCCAATAGCTCCCACTCACAATGTATTGGTTGGCACAGAAGACTCTCAACAAATGAACTATAGAAGTGGCTAAGACCAAATGTAACTCCTTATGTTTCCCACTGGGAGAGAAGCTTCTGAAAAGCAAATAGAAGAATGATAAAGACATTGTGCTGAGTCTGAGAACAACATAGAATTGTTGGAAACCCTTCTAGAAAGTTACAGGGATACAGAGAATGGGGAGTTTAACACTAAGCTGAAATAACTTCCATGATCTTTTTTTTTCTTTTCTTTTCTTTTTTTTTGGGGAGAGGTTATTGCTACAGGGCACATGAATTCGCCAGAAAGACAGAGATAGACAGAGAGACAGAAAGAGAGAAATCACGCCCCCCTGGGGGGATGGCCATGCCGCAATCCCTTCTCCTCCATCCTCCTCTTGGGATCTTGGGCACGCATGCACATGCGCCTGGCATGAGTTTAAGCCACCAAGTCCAGGACTCGAACCACGGTTGACTACATGGGAGTCCAGCAACATAGCCATTATGCTAACTGCTAGTCCCACTTACCATGATTTTTGAAGGAGTGGTAAAGAGCAACCAATACCCTAGCTTAGAAACAAATACCTGTGGGACCAGCTGTTGGTGTAATGGCTATGTCACTGGACTCCCATGTAGTCATGTGGTTCGAGTCCCAGACCCAATGGATTAAACTCACGCTGGACGCATGTGTGTGTGTGTGCCCAAGATCCCAAAAGGAGAATGGAGGAGAAGGGATTACAGTGTGGCCTTCCCCTCCTGGTGAGGCTGTGATTTCCCTCTTTCTGTCTCTCTGTCCTCTTTCTGGTGAGCACTTGTGCCCTATAGCAAAAATATCTTTAAAAAAAATAAAAAGGAAAGAAGGAAAGGAAAGGAAATAAGGAAAGGAACAAATAACTGTGCAAAGTATGTGAATCAGGTAGGACTTGTTCTTCCCTGATATTCCCTGGAGTAAATGTCCCAGTGATGCTGAGGCACACATTTCAGCTATACTGAAAATTACAGACAAAGGCCAGAGGCTGACTATTCTCTCTTCCTCCATCTCACCTCTAAGCTATGGCTTAGAATGTAGGTAAACCTCTGACCACCTACCTCTACAAGGCTAGGTTAGGCCTCTCTTAGACTTCTATAACCTGGGACTTGCCTTTTCAGAGCAATCATCAAACCCATATCTACTCGTGCAGTATATATCTTGCCTCACAGACTGGAAGCTCTTTGAGGGCAGGAGCTATGCCTATCTTGTGTATCACTATAGCTCTAGCACACAGCACCTAGCAGAACTTTAAGAAATATGTGTTCTGTTGAATTGAATTGCTATTATACTTTTAAAAATATGTAGGTAATGCCAGCAAGAAGGCAAAAAAAATTATGTCCCTGTATTGCTTACTTATGATTTGAAGACTTATTATAATTAATGATGTAAAAAATCACTGGTTTTCCTCTTCTCTAGAGTCAGTGTCTGCTATGTGAAATATATCTGTGAAGTGCTTTCAAAATAGCAGCTTTTTTTAAATACCTTTCACATACATGGCATTTTTTAAACAGCTTGCCAGCTGAATTAATTCAATTGGACCTATTGGCCCAGGGCAGAGAGGAAAAATATCCCCTCAACTCTGTCTTCAGTGTAATTGTCCCTAGATACCTTTTGATTTCCATAGCCTAATTTTGTCAGTTTAGAACACTGCCTAACTTCCATCCGCCTCATTGCTGTTCAGTTCACTGTCCAAGAAGAATAGTCATACAATGGAAATACAAAGAAGAGAAATTGAGAAAAAGAAAATTATAAAATTTGCTATGTAAACATATATTAAATATGCTTTTGCCCAGGGTAGTATGCTTGGTTGTTGACTGGAATGATTGAATGTATGATTTACATGACCAGGAAAATTGTGAACACTTTAGAATAGCTATTATGGCTACGGTTTATGGGATAAAAATATCTATATTCATAATGACAAATATCTCTGTTCCATCTAAAAATTTAACTCTATTTTCTTTCCTTTTTAAACATTGCTTAATTATCAGAGAGCCCATGTGCTCACCAGAGAGAAACAGAGAAGGAGAGGGATAAAGCACACTCAATGGGATATGGTCATGCCACAATCTTCTCTTCTCCATTTCCCCATTCCTTTGGAGTTTTGGGGCTCACAGGTTTATGTGCCTAGCATTTTTTTCTTTAGATTTCTGCTATAGGGCACATGTGCTTGCCAAAGAGATAGAAAGACAGAATACAAGAAATGACCCCCCTCCAGGGGGATGGCCACACTGCAATCCCTTCTCCTCCATTCTCCTTTAGGGATTGTAGGCACACATGGACACATGCTCAGTGTGAGTTTTAAGCTGCTAGGTCTAGAACTTGAACTGTGGTGGACTATGTGGAAGTTCAGCAACATAACCATTATGTCATCTGCTGGTCCCACCTCGCATGTTGTTCAAGCTACCGGGACTCAATCCACAGTCGGCCCTGTGGGATCAGATCCCTTTAACCACTGCCACAAGGCCTGCCCTTAACTCTACTTTCTTGATTCATTGTTCATATTACACTAAGTTGGTTTGTTTGGTGTCATGGTATAATAAAAAAATAGAGTATATAAAGTTTCTCAACCTTTTTTTCTGAGCTTGGATGCATGAATTCCTTGGAATAGAGAAAATGAAACAATCCTGTAACTCTTTATCATCTAGAATGTTTAGCTAAGGGTTTAACCACTAAAAACAATGTCAAAACATGACTTATAAATATAGATATTGTAACATAGTATGTGACATGTATATCTCAGTACGTATCTGTCCAAATGTCTGTTTTCACACCAGTTTACTAAGACTTCTCTAACTTGGTTATCTGCTCTTGCTCTCCGTTCCCCTAGCACCTGTTTTCTTCTATCAGCACACTTACCACACTGTATCTAAACACCTATTGACCTTTTTTCTTTAATTTTTATTTTTTGCCATAATGTGCATGCACTTGCTGGAGAGAAACAGAGAGAGAGGGAGTGATAAATCACCCCCTGGAGGGATTGCTACACCACAATACCATCCCCTTCATTATCCTCTCAGGATTTTGGGCACACATTCACATGTGCTTGGCATATTCTTCTAGGTCCCAAGGTCCAGGACTTCTTCATCTCAACTAGACTGCAGCATCCTTGGGGACATGGCAAGGGCTTCCTCACCTCTGTAATCTCTTAGTCATGAACAAAGTAAATGTGAAAGTCAACTTTCATTGTGGTAGGCATGGGAGGTTAGCACACATTTCTATAATGTTGGAGTTACTGAAGATTTTTGTTGTTGCTATTGTTATAGGGCATGCGTGCTCACCAGGGAGCGGGAGAGGGAGGAAGAGAGAGAGAGAGAGAGAGAGAGAGAGAGAATTCAGTGCCCCCCCTTACAGGGGATGGGCATGCTACAATCCTTTTTCCTCCATTCTTCTCTCGAGATTTTGTACATGCATATGTGCCCAGCATGATTTTCAAGCTGTAGGGTTCAGGATTTGAACTGTGCAGTCAGCCATGTGAGATCCAGTGCCTTAAACTCCACACTACGTGCTGACCTGAAGACATTAAAAAAAATTTTTTTTGCAATTGCCTTCAGAACTCCTTTATAAGGCAACAAAAAGGACCAGATATAGTAGTCACAAATCCCACCTAATACACCATCCAGGAATGATGATTTGCTAAAGAACAGATCAAAATATAGGCCATACTTTAATATTACACCAGACATAAATGAATCTTCTTTTGATTCAGAAGAACCTTGCTGAGCCTTGAGGGTTAGCATTATGAGCTCTGATAAGAATTTGGCAAGAATGTATTGCTAGTTGACAGCTGTTTCTGAAAATAATGCTAAATTAATTGGAAAACTGAATTTCTAGGCTGAACATAAGAATGCTTTGGCATCCTTCTATTAGAACTCCATCAGTACAGCTGATAAGTGCAGGAGGGGAATAGATGATATGGAAAACACCTGTATTTTGCTTACTTTCCATATAATCAGCTATCAAGATAATATCTTAAACTGATCAGGGCTTATGGAGTACCCCAAAGCTCTTCTGAGAATTAAAGCATAACTTTCAATAACATACAACATTATTTTGTGTGTTGTTTCCTTTGTTAAAGTAAATTAGCTCTTTGCATGAAAATACAACACTCTGGTGATTTCTTACACATTTGACTACAGTCTGGTGAGCTTCCTCTTTTAACTATAAAGCAATTTACTGGTATTGACCAACAAACCTGTAGATGCTTGAGGCATGTTCTTTTGGCCTAGTGCAAATTCTTTTTTATTTTTTAGAGGTTTTTGCTATAGGGCGCGTGCACTCGCCAGACAGACAGAGAGAGACAGAGAGACAGAAAGTGAGAAATCACCCCCCAGGGGGGATGGCCACGCCGCAATCCCTTCTCCTCCATTCTCCTCTCGGGATCTTGGGCACACACGCACACGCGCCCGGCGTGAGTTTTAAACCACCGGGTCCAGGACACGAACCACGGTTGACTACATGGGAGTCCAGTGACATAGCCATTACGCTAACTGTTGGTCCCTTGGCCTAGTGCAAATTCTTCATGTGAAGATTCTGAGGGGCAAAAGGATACCTAATTTCTAAAATGTCTATTTTATTTTAAAGTTAGTTACTTTAGAGCCAAGTAAACTTTTCTATTTTAAAATGTTGATCTTGGGCCAGCGGATGGTGTAATGGTTACATCACTGGACTCCCATGTAATTGACCATAGTTCAAGTCCTGGACCCAGGGGCTTAAAATCAACGCTAGCGTGTGTGCGTGAATGTTCAAAATCCTGCATTTATCAACTGTACTGATGGAGTACTATTAGAAGGATGCCAAAGCATTCTTATGTTCAGCCTAGAAATTCAGTTTTCCAATTAATTAAGCATTTTGCTCCCAAGAGGATAAAGGAGGAGAAGGGATTGTGGAGTGGTCATCCCCTTGGGGGGGGGGGTGATTTCTCACTTTTTGTCTCTATGTCTCTCTCTATCTCTCTGGCAAACCCAAATGCCCTATAGCAAAAATCTCTCTCTTAAAAAAATGTTGATCTCATTCTAAAGTTATTAAGAATACAATGGATTTCTTCAAAATACATTTTATAACTATGATATTTTATACTGTAAAACCTTAGACATCTTGGGCAGCAGGTGGTGTGGTACAAGGAATTTCTTCAAAATATATTTTATAACTATAAAATTTTGTACTTTAAAACCTTAGCCATCTTGGGCAGCAGGTGGTGTGGTTAAAGTGCTGGACCACTGTCCCGACCCGGGGGGACAGTCAAACAGGTTTCCTGAGGGAAGGAGTGAGAGCCGGAACAAGCAGCACAGTGTCACAGCACAGAGACGACACAGTGTCGTCTGTTTATTGTGGGCAGCACGGTACAGCACGGAGACGACGCAGTGTTACAACTCTTTAGGGTTGCATCGTCTGTTGTGAGCAGCACAGAGACGATGCGGGATCACAACTCTACAGGGTCGTCTGGAGACTGTGCAGTGTTTCAACTCTTCAGGCTCTCCAGGGCGTCTTCATTGTCTTCCTGGTCGTCTGGCTATTGTGGGCCAGGCATCGGTGGTTATATACATGCTGGTGGGCTGTGATTGGTTGAAAGAAGGATCGTAAAATGTGGGTTATGATTGGTTGTAAACGGTGGGCCATGATTGGTTGTAAACGGTGGGCCGTGATTGGTTGTAAATGGTGGGCTATGATTGGTTGCTTATGGACCAATCATGAGGTGCCAGATATGCAAATCTGAGGGATTCTAGTGGCCAATCAGAGCAAGGTTTCGAAGGTCAGGTTTTATGAAGAGAACCAATCATGGCAATTGTTTGCTCTCTGAGAAACCTCGGCAGACTCGCTGGTGCGCAGCCTCCCACATATCCCCCTTCTCTGTTTTAATTTGAGAGATGAGGTAAAGGCCTGGGCGAATCATGCCTGTCTTAGGTTGGAGTCATTTATGGAACCATAAGTCCATTCTTTCCCGTCACTGGAGAGTCCCATAGCTATGATGGGCCTCCTGTCTTAGGTGGAAGGACTGAAGAGTTATTGGGTTCATCAGACTCTCTTACCCGTCTTTGGCTAACCGATTCAGCACCTCAGGCGAGACCAGTATAGGGGTATTGGTCTTCCGTAAGTGAGTCAATCTGCTGTTTGAGGAATGACATGTACCTATTAAATATAACAGGTCCCAGTGAGCAAACAATTAAAAGGCCAATGAATGGGCCAAGGAGGGGGAGTAGGAAAGGGAGGAGACCATTCCAGGCAGACCATTCTACATTGTTGGAGAGATTGTTGGAGTTGATGCATCTTCATTTCGTTGATCTGTGGAAGGAGAGAGAGACCCGACCCGGGGGGACAGTCGAACAGGTTTCCTGAGGGAAGGAGTGAGAGCCGGAACAAGCGGCATAGTGTCACAGCACGGAGACGACACAGTGTCGTCTGTTTATTGTGGGCAGCACGGTACAGCACGGAGACGACACAGTGTTACAACTCTTTAGGGTCGCGTCATCTGTTGTGAGCAGCACAGAGACGACGCGGGGTCACAGCTCTTCAGGGTCGTCTGGAGACGATGTAGTGTTACAACTCTTCAGGGTCGTCTGGAGACTGTGCGGTGTTTCAACTCTTCAGGCTCTCCAGGGTCGTCGTCTTCCTGGTCTTCTGTGTCATCTTTGTTGTCTTCCTGGTCGTCTGGCTATTGTGGGCCAGGTATCGGTGGTTATATACACGCTGGTGGGCCGTGATTGGTTGAAAGAAGGATCGTAAAATGTGGGTTATGATTGGTTGTAAACGGTGGGCCATGATTGGTTGTAAACGGTGGGCCGTGATTGGTTGTAAATGGTGGGCTATGATTGGTTGCTTTTGGACCAATCATGAGGTGCCGGACATGCAAATCTGAGGGATTCTAGTAGCCAATCAGAGCAAGGTTTCGAAGGTCAGGTTTTATGAAGAGAACCAATCATGGCAATTGTTTGCTCTCTGAGAAACCTCGGCAGACTCGCTGGTGCGCAGCCTCCCACAGACCACCACATGGCCAACCACAGTTCAAGTCTCAGATCCAGCAGCTTGAAAACCATGCCAGGCATATGTACATGCATGCCTAAAATCCTGAGAGGAGAAAGGAGAAGGGATTACAGAGTGGCCATTCCCTCTGGGGGGGTGATTTCTTACTTTCTCTCTCTCTGTATCTTTCTGTCTCTCTCCTCTTTGGTGAGAACATGCACTCTATGACAAAAAAAACTAAAAAACAAAACAAAACAAAACTCATAGCCATCTTATTCTCCACTGGGAGTTTTACATCAGGGCTAAAAATCTTCAACATTCACACGTATAGAGCACATTTGTCATCACTTGCATAGTACGTATTTCCTATAATATATGCAATATAGATTAAGTAATGTGGCTGATTAGAATGTGTTATTTGTCAAGCCAGTTATATTACAGTCATGTCTGTATATATAACACTTCTTACAGTTTACTCAAAACTCAATATCAGATAATGTCTTTTTTATCTTTTTATAACAAGCATATAGAGTCTGGCACATACTTTGTATCAGTAGTTACCATTTATTTGAGTGCTTGCTATAGCCAGGCACACATACACGTGTTTCCTATTGAATACTCATTATGTCCTTGCAAAGAAGGGTCTTAGAGTTCAAGTGCACAGTTTAAACTAAGGCAGTGGTTGAGTAACTCTCTCAAAGTCAGAAAGTAAACTGTGGTACAGAAAACAAAACCCAGGTCTATTTGATTGCCAAGTGCATGTTTTTTGTTATTTTTGTTTTTGCTTTCTTTTGATACAGGACACATGTGTTTCCCAGAGTCAAAGAGACGAAGAGGGAAAATGAGAAAGCACCTACTTGGAGAATGGTCATGCTGCTGTAACCCCTACTCCTCCATTCTTCTCTGGGCATGTACATGCACCCAGCATGTTTTTTAAGCTACTGAGTCTAGGACTCAAACCAAGAAGTCAGTCGTGTGGGATCCGGTCACCTTAACCTCCATGCCATCTGCTGACCATCCATGATCTTTATGACTATGGTAGTCTGCTCACAGTAAATGTTGACCTGAACTGTTCAGTTAACATGCAAAAATAAAGTCACTTATGTTTTCTAATTTGCAAGAGGACATAGGCACTCATCAGAGAGAGAGAGAGAGAGAGAGAGAGAGAGAGAGGAAGAAAGTACTCCCCCCATGGGGCACCATCACATCACAATCCCTTCTCCTCTATTTCTCCAGTCTACCTGGATTTTGGACATACATGCACATTTGCCAAATGTCTTAAACAAGGACTTAAACTGTGTGGACAACCATATGGGTTCTGGTTCCCTTAACTACAAGGTCATGGGGCCAGCCCAAGCCACTTTTATTAAATGAGTTTTATTTATGACTTTCTAATAACAGCTAAACACTTGTTATCCAATTTTTTTTTGGTAACTTCAACTCATAAGGTTGGATGCAAATGACTGTATTTACCTCAAGTGAGTTGTGCCTTTACATCTTAAAAAAAGAATTGAAAAAAATGAAAAAAAAAAAAAAAGAATCCTGACCAAACCTTTTGTTTCCTTTCCTTTCCTTTCCTTTTCTTTTTTAATTGCCAGAGGGCTCATGTATTCACCAGAGAGAGAGAGAAAGGGAGGGAAAGCAAATACTTCCTCCCTTTGGAAGGTGGTCACACTGCAATCCCTTCTCCATTTCTCCATCCTGTAGGATCTGGGGCCTGTATGCAAACATTCTTGGCCTGATTTTCAAGTTGTTGGGGTCAATATTTGAACATGGTCAGCCATGTGGAATCTGGCTCCCTTAACTACTAGGCTGGGGGTCTGGCCCTTGATCAATTTTTTTTAAACCAAAACTGTAGGTCCTACATTCCCTATTTGGTTATCCATTTTCTCACCTACTTATTTGTGGTTTTATAATGAGGTATTTATTATATTGTACTCATCATATTTTGACAAATAGGTATCTATTGATTTCCAGATCTGGAAATGCTCTGTAATTATACATTGTACTTTTCAGTTTAATTGTATAAAGTCAAGGGGCTAGATGATGGCATGAAGCTTAAGGCAGCTGATTTCACATGGCCAACCGTGAGGTTCAAGTCTCAGACCCAGCAACTTGAAACACACACTGGGCATGTGTGTATGTGTGTGTGTGTGTGCGTGCACATGTGCACATCACAAGACAATGAGAAGGGAAGGGATTGCAGCATGACCATCTACCTTGAGGGGTGATTTCTTTCTCTCTCTCTCTTTCTCACTAGCAAATGTGCCCTATAGCAAACTTAAAAAAAAAAAAAAAAAAAGAAGTCAGCCTGCATCTTACTTTGAAGCCATATTTATACATCTTTTAAAAACCTAGAGGAGGGACCAGCAGTTAGCATAAAGGCTATGCCACTGAACTCCCATGTAGCCGACCACAGTTCAAGTCCTGGACTCAGCGGCTTAAACTCACATCGGGCTCATGTGCGTGCGTGCCCAAGATCCCGAGAGGAGAATGAAGGAGAAGGGATTGTGGCATGGCCATCCCCCATGGGGGGTGATTTTTTGCTTTCTGTCTCTCCATCTCTCTCTGTCTTTCGGGCAAGCACATACGCCCTATAGCAAAAACCTCTTAAAAAAAAAAAAAAAAAAAAAAAAAAAAAAAAAAAAAAAAAAAAAAACCCTAGAGGAATAGGATGACTCTTAGGATCTTAAAAAAGAAATGAGTGTTATTTGTTCATTTGATTCTTAAGTAAAAAGAGAGAAATTAAGTTGTATGACATTCTAAAAATATGTATATAGATTAGAGAATATTATCACTCACCCATAACTAATAACAAATTGGATCAAGGCCAGATGTGTTAAAAACATGGTGGTAAAAGTGGCTGAATCCCACATGGCCCATTCAGCAGTTCAGATCCCTTACCTGGTAGCTGGAAAAATATTCCAGACGTGCATGGATGTATGTCCAAAATCCCGAGAGGAGAATGGAACAGAAGGGATTGAGGCATGGCCATCCCCCCCGAAAGTAAGTTCATGGACCCAATAGCAAACAAACAAACTTACTGCAACAAAACCATAGTCAATGAACTTACTAATTGGTCTTTGTTCCTTAAGACTTCGGCAAACATTCATCTTTTGTGTTCATATACACTATACTTTTCACTTTGGGAGCATGTAAATGAAGGCACACATGAAATTGTTAAAATTAACTCTTACCTATTTATAAAGACACACATTCCCCTAAGATTCTTATTTCCAAGGAGGTTAATGAGCCCTGTCTACCATACATCTGATTCCAATTAGAGACAGATAATGCTCTAATTGTTAAACACACTGGGCAAGGTACTGGATTTGTAATGTAAACATTTTTCTTAGTTATAGGTCTATATTATATATTTTATAAAAAATCTTTTTAAAAATGTATGGTTTAGTAGCATAATGGGCTTGTCCATGGAACAGATACTTTACTTTTTGGATATTTTAAGTATTTGGGAAGGTAAATACTATCAGCTAATAGGACATTACTATAGGAATAATTATTATGTTACTAAGTTTTCGTATTTTCCTTTAAAATTTTATTTTCCTCATTTGTTTTTTCTCATGGTTATAATATTCACCTTCCTTATTCAGTAACTTCAATTACTATACAGCACATCTAAGGAAACTAACATTTACAAAGTACCTACTAAGCATCAGGCACTTTATAAATTTATATATATATATATATATATATATATATATATATATATATATATATAAAATTTAATTCTCCAACCACATTTTACAGCCAGCACAAGGGCAGGTAGAAGAGGTAGAAAACTGAAGAGGTAGGCCACTATGCTAGGCACTTTTCAAATTATTATCTATTCCTCACCTTGTAAACTAGGTCTTATAACCATTTAACAGATGACAGAAATAAAAACCAATAACATTGACTTTCGTAAAGACAAAAAGCTAATTGGTGGCTGAGGCAGAATTTATGACTCTAAGAACTTACTCCATCTAGAACACATAATGTCTCCTTCCATAAGGTACATACAGGAAAAGAATATTACTCTGAGTCCTTATATTTTAAAAAACCCCAAAGCACAGAAATTAAATAGTCTGAGATCACATAATAAGTTAATGAAATAACTGGAAAAAGATCCAAGGAAAGAAATCCTAAACTAGTGTTTCCCAATAGACATCACATAACTTAATAGAGTCTACGTGCCAGTTCTAGGAGGCAGCACAATCATCATAAATTAAATTTAAAATTTAGACTAATGATACTCTGAGGCTGACAACTTAAATATAACAGTCGTTTAGTCCTGAATTTTAAAATTAAACTTCTCATTGCAAGATCAATTTGTGCTAATTGTGCACATACATTATTTTGCTTTCTTTGCTAGGCTGTAAACTATCTACTTGTAGAGACAAGCTAATACTGATAAGAGAAAAATGTCATGTGAAATTTATAAAACATACTCAATGTGAAATATGAGTGATTATTATTAAGTGTTATCATAATACAAACTTTAATACAGGTTGTTATTGTTTTTTTTTTTACTCTGTGAGCTGTATAGTGGAAATGATTAAAAAAGAAAGAAGAGAACAAGAGAACAATCCAGAAATCAAAGTCTTTGCCGCCTTTCTAGTGGAGCAGATAAAAAAAATTAGTAATGTTTTTCAGTAAGTGATGAAAATTACAACTTGGCACTTAATTAGCATTGGAGACGGCTGTGGATAGAGAGGGCATGTAGTTAGGAAACAGCTGTTCGGTGACTGTTACAAATTGTACATGTTGGTACAGTCAGAAAACACACACCATGTATCCTATGAAAGGAAGTGTGTTGTTCACTTGTTTTGGAAAATCTACATCTTGTTAGTCACTTCTAAACATGAAGAACCATTTTTACGGCTATTAAAAATAACAGAGACCATTTGCTTACATAGTGTAATTTGCTTATCAAGCAAATATATATTGAGTACTAACTTTGTACTATGTAATGGCACTGTGGATGTATAAAGTGAACAAAATAGACAAAAACTCTGTCCTCATGAAACTTAATCATTTGTTATAAATATTTTCACAGTGTTCTTGAGATATAATTCATACAATATACAATTAATCCATTCTAAGTGTGCAATTTAATGTTTTGTGTTTTGTTCTTTTTTTTGAGGGAGATTTCTTCTATAGGGCACATGCACTTGCCAGAGAGAGAGAAAGTTAAAGAAAGAGAGATAGAAAGCAAGAAATTAGCCCCCAGGGGGGATAACCACACCACAATCCCTTCTCCTTCATTCTCTTCTTGGGATTTTGGGCACACATGCACACGCACCTGATGTGAGTTTAAGTCGTCAGGTCCGGGACTTGAACTGTGGTTGACTACATAGGTGTTCAGTGACGTAACCATTATGCCATGTGCTGATCCCAATTCAATGGTTTTTAACATATTAAAAGATATATTGAACCGTAACTATAGCCAATTTTCCAGCATTTTTATCACCTGTTTATTTTTTACCTCTGACCCCGCTACTTGCCCATCTTCCCAGCCCTAAGCAACCACACATCTACTTTCTATCTCTATAGATTTGCCTATTATGGGCATTTCACATAAATTAAATCATATACTATATGGTCTTACGTGACTGGCTTCTTTCACTTAGCATATTTTCAGCATTCATCCATGCTATAGCATATATCAGAATTTCATTTCTTTTTATGGCCAAATAATAATCTATCATATGGATAGATTTTTTTTATCCATTTATATGATGATGGACACCTGGGTTGTTACCATCTTTTGGTTACCATGACTAATGCTGCTATGACCATTCCTGTGGAAATTTTTGTTTGAAAAAAAGTTCTGATTTTTTTTTGGTATGTACCCCAACTATAATTATTAAAACAAAACTATTTTTGCTCTTAAAAATAATGTAAGCATTGGGATCAGCAGGTGGCATGGTAGTTAAGCCACTGGATTCTCACATGGCCAAACACAGTTTGAGTCCTAGACTTGGTGGCTTGAAACTCATGCTGGGTACATATGTGTGAATGTCCAAACTCCCAGGAGGAGAATGAAGGAGAAGGAATTTTAGTGCAGCCATTCTTCAGGGGTTGATTTCTCAGGTTTTTCTTTTTTCCTATAAATATTTTTGCTATAGGGTATGTGTACTCGCCAGAGAGACAGAAAGTGAGAAATCATCCCCCGGAGGATGACCATGCTGCAGTCCCTTCTCCTCCATTCTCCCCTTGGGATTTTTGGCATGCATGCACACATGCATGATGTGAACTTTAAGCTGCCAGGTCCAGGACTCAAACCACAGTCAACTACGTGGGAGTCTAGTGACATGACCATTATGGCATCTACTGGTACCAGATTTCTCACTTTCTCTCTCACTGTCTCTCTCTGTCTCTTAGGCAACTGCACACGCCCTGTGGGAGAAAAAATTAAAAATACAGAAAACCTACAACCATTATTTTTCACCTGGCTTTTGTAAGAAAAAATGGTTGGGTGGAGTTCTAGGGATTGGGGTTAATACCAAAACAAAAACAGTTGCTTTAAATAAACTGAGATCTCTAGGTTAAAAATTCAAATAGGTTTCCTAACTAAAGGATTTCTCAAATTCTTTCAAATGCTAACACACATTGTGATTATCTGTGAGAGAAGAATCAGTATTTACCTAACTTATTTGCTTATAGAACCCTTTCTTGTGGTGTATTTCACAGTACTAATATTTTCATGGAGCACATGTTACAAATACTGACATAAAGTAATCACTAAGTTCATAATGGTTATTTATCAATTATTTTTTAAATGAGCAAAGGCTATTTCCCATGTCACCACTTTTCTTTTTCCCTTGGTCATTTGTTAGAAAAGAATCAACACTCAAATGGTCAGATTACACAAAGAAACCAACAGTTCCCATGCCTCCAATTAAACATCCTGGCCAGCCTTCTACTTGTCCATTTAATCAACAGTGTGGATGCTATTCCCTTTTTTGTATACTCTGGCGAATTTAATATTAGCACTTAATTAACCTGCTCACTAAACTAGAGCAGGAAACAAAAGGAAAAGAAGAGAGAGTAATTCATTATATAAATTTAGTGTTAAAATTATTTCAGTGAAGGAAAGTCATTTTATCAGTAGTAATTGAACAAATCTCCTGCATTCATTATTTTTGAAGATATTTGCATATTGCATTTCAGACATAGACTCTTGCGTAGTCACACAGGTATCATACAGAAAACACTAATTGCTATTAAGAGGATTCCAAATTTCAATACTTGGTCTTGATTATGCAGAGGAAAAAAAATAAAGAGATAATCGAATAATGGCACCCTACTGATATTGGGCAAGAATTCTAATAAAGCAATAATGCATTTGCCAATAATTGTTATCCAAAATTGTGAACTATTTTGATATTCAGAAGCTTTAATAAAAATCTTAAGAACAATTTCTAAACAAGTACCTTCTGCTCAAAATAAATGTTTATATTCAATTTATTTCAGATGATTGTTTACCTAAACCAGATTGTAATGTTTTCAATATTCCTGGCTTACCATTTAAACCTTTCCAAGCTTTCTGTTTAATCAAAACTTAGAGCCATTCTACTGCATCCAGATATCACAAATCATATAATGCAAAGTGCTCTGTCTGGTCAACCAAATGGAAATCAGCAGCTGAATAAATGAGGTAGCTGCCTACAATTTAGGATTTACTATCTTATACACTTCATGCTTGCCAACTACATTCATTTTAAACTAAAAGTAATATGCAGCTGAATGTGAAGATACCCAAATCACTACCTTAGTAAGATAGAAAATGAAATGGCTTATTTTTATCCAAAAAAGTATAGATGCACCAATGCTCACACAACCCTGTCACACTGGAAAGAGCACAGAGACAGTAAAGAGAGGAGTAATGTGTTCTAAAAACCTGTGTTGGCAATTTCTAGAGACACCTTGATGAGCATTATACCTTATTATGACCAAATCAGCCAGATGTTCACCAAAAATTATGCCCACCCTGTATCATTTAATGATGCTGTTTGGAGGCAGCTGGTTGCTGGGAATGACATTTCCCAGCCCCTCCTTGGATCTATATTTGGTTAAGTATCTAGATTTTGATAATGGAATGTGACAAAAATGATGGGCATCACTTCCAGATGGGAGGTTTTAGTGAGTGTGTCTTCTCTACTCTTTCCTTTCTTATCCTTGGGCTGGATGCAGAAGACAATGAAAATCAGATAGCGGAAAGGATAAATGTAGATACCAGAGGCTGTAAGGGAGGGGAGTGGGTGGTCGGGAGTGGGTGGTAGAGAGTAGGCATGAGGGGCAAAGGGAAGAATCATTTAACACCAAAAAACTGTAGAGTTCTCTGTTGAAAACTATATACATATATGTATATTGTATACATCATAATGGGAACTTTATGTAAAATGTGAATTTAATTAATCTGAGAAAGAAAAATAAAAGACAAAAAAAAGTAAAAAAAAAAAATCCAATGGGAGAGTCACAGCATGGGTGAAATCTGGGTTCCTGAACTGCCTTTTAGGGGAAAGCTATTCACTTAAGTGCCCACACTCACAGTGGATTATTACATAAGTAAAAAGTAATCCATTATTGTGCTAAGACTGATTACATTTTACTTGTTACAACAACTATTATTATTATAATAAATATATTTCATTTTTGTTTTTTGTAATGTCCAATAGCATATATGTACTCACCAGAGAGAGACAGGGGTTTGGGGGAGAGAAGGAGAAAGCATCCCCCAATCGAGCATGGTCACACCATAATTCTTTCTCCTCCATTTCTCCATCCTGTTGGGATTTTGAGCATTTAAGCACTCATGTTTGGCATGTTTTTCAGGCCACTGAGTTGGGGATTGGAACTGCAGAGTTAGCCATGTGGGGTCCAGCTGCCTTAACCACTAAGCCATGAGGCCAGCTGAATGCATTTCTTACTATAGCAATTTTTCTCTCAAGTTAAGGCCTTCCTGGACTTGAGCCAAGACATATGAATAAGCTCGGCAGGCCAATAATTTTATGCCCCTTCTAACGACTTTTTAAAATATTTGTTTGACATTTACTGAGAAGGCAGACTGAGTACTGTGTAGAGATGGAGGAAGAACCTGAAGGAAAAAAGGACCACCAGAGGCAGGATCCAGACTCTCTCCCTGATGCTGTGATACAAGTTCATCCACCTTACATATACCCACACTGCTCTCCTAACCAAGAGTCTAGTAAACAGAGTTTTCTCCTTCTGCTTATATCCCTAGTGATATTTTACTACCTGTAATTTTTATTTTACATATACAGATTTGGCACCCAGGGCAGCTGCCTGACTGGCAGTCCCTTCAAACTGACTCTAAATCTATGACTTGCATCCTAAAATGTGTTTATACCTCTGTGTTTCTCAAACATGTTTCTCTGTATTTCTCAAACATTTAAAAATGACTCAGTATATGCCTATGTTAATTTCATGAAAAAAATCAATTGCCATTCTATCAATATACATGATATACTCTAATATATTATATTTTATGTCTTTTTTTGCCATAGGGTACATGTGCTTGCCAGAGAGACAGAGAGAAAAGGTGAGAAGGAAAGTAAGAAATCACACCTCAAAGGGAGATGACCATGCCACAGTCCCTCCCTTTCCATTTTCCTCCTGGGATCTTGGGCACGGGCACACAAAAGTTCAGCATATTTTTAAAGCCATCAGGTCTGGGAATCAAACCGCAGAGTAGGCCATGTGGGATCCAGTCACCATAACAGCTACACCACCTGCTGGCCCATATTTTATGTCATTTTGAAAGTGCTGGTTACAACCCACAAATGGGCCATAATCTACAGTTTTAAAAATACTCTATATGGATCCCTCTAGCTAGTATTTGGCTTCATCTTCTGGAATGGGAGAAACAACATAAATTAGGGAGTGAAATAGAATAAGAAAGGAATGGTAAATCTTAAAAGAGAAATTGAAAATTATACAAAAAAGTGGAAGGACATTCCATGTTCCTCTATTGGAAGAATGAACATAATCAAAATGTCAATTCTACCCAAATTAATTTATAAGTTTAATGCAATCTCAAATTACCAGAGACATTCTTTACAAAATTTGAAAAAAATCATAAAATTTGTCTAGAATCATAAAAGGCCCTGTATCACTAAAGCAATACTGTGCAAAGAGAGGGGAGTAGGAGACATCTCATTCCTTGACTCCAAAATATATTACAAAGCTGTGATAATCAAAACAGCATGGTACTGGTAAAAAAAAATAGGCATGTAGACCAATGGAACAGAAAAGAAAATCAAGAAATGAACCCCAAAACATACAGCCAACTGATTTTTGATAAAGGGCACCAGTTAATCCAATGAGAAAAAGAAAATCTCTTCAGCAAATGGTGCTGGAAAAACTGGATATCCTGCTGAAGAAACATGAAAATGGACCCCTGTTTCTCACCATTAACAAAAATCAACTCAAAATGGATCAAATATCTAAACACAAAACTATAAAACTACTGGTGGAAAACGCAGGGGAAATTCTTGGAGCCATCAGAGTTGAAAAAGACTTTTAAAATGAGACCCCTAAATCACAGGCAATAACCTCAAGAATAGGAAAATGGGATTACGTCAGGTTAAAAAGTTCCTACTCAGGGGACCAGCAGTTAGCGTAATGGCTATGTCTCTGAACTCCCACGTAGTCGACCGCCGTTCGTGTCCTGGACCCGGTGGCTTAAACTCACGCGGGCACGTGTGTGTGCGTACTCAAGATCCTGAGAGGAGAATGGGGGAGAAGGGATTGCAACGTGGCCATCCCCCCTGGGGGGTGATTTCTCGCTTTCTATCTCTCTGCCTCTCTCTGTCTGGCGAGTGCACGCACCCTATAGCAAAAACCTCTCCAAAAAATGAAAAAAAAAGTTCCTACACAGCAAAAGAAACAATAATAAGAGTGAAGAGACAACCCTTGGAATGGGAGAACATATTTGCAAACTATGCCTCAGTTAAGGGACTGATAGCCAGAATATGCAGGGAACTCAAGCAGCTTACCTGAAAAAAAAAATAATTAAAAGATTGGAAAATGAGCTGAACAGACAATTCTCCAAACACATATGAACAGCCAAAAAAGCATATAAAAAATGCTCAACATCCCTTACTATAAGAGAGATGTAAATCAAAACCACAATGAGATACCATCTAACCCCAGTAAGAATGGCTAAGATTAAAATAATATAAAACAATAAAGGCTGGCTAGGCTATGGTGAAAAGGGAACTTTACTATACTGTTGGTGGGAATGTATTTAGTATAACCACTGGGGAAAACAATATGGAGAGTTCTCAAAAACCTACAAATAGAACTACCATATGATCCAGTAATTCCACTCCTCAGTATCTACCCAAAGGATAGTAATACACTCAGAAAAACACTTGCACATCCATGTCTACTGAAGTATTATTCACAATGGCTAAAACATGGAATCAACCCGAAAGTCCAGAATAGATGAGTGGATTGAAAAAGTGTGGCACATATACACTACAGAATACTACTAAACCATAAAAGAACATTGAGACCTTGGCATTTGATAAAAAGTGGACCAATATGTAAGATTTAATGCTGAGTAAAAGAAGCCAGACCATGAAAGAGAAACATTATGTGTCCCTGCTTAAAATATACTGAATACCTGTACTTGGTGACAGAAATGGAAAGACTGGCATTGTAATCAGTAGAGATACAAAGGAGAAACCACACCAGAGGATTATCTTGAGAAAGACTTTGAAGGAAGAAAAAGACTGACCTTTGTCTCCAGATGGTAGATCACAGAATATTTGGTAGGCAGGGCTGAATTGAGAAAGTTTATGTGTGACTAGTGTGCTGGGCATTTGATTTTTAGCAATTGGAGTAGTTGACATGTAAATATTTTCTCAAAAATATTTAAACCATACTGTTTCTGCTGCTATAGAGTCACAAACAAAATTATACAAAATTATAAGAAGTATTTTGAACATTATCTTTAAAATTCAGTATTTTGAAATTTTGAAAGTTGTTCATTAAGTGTCAAGAACTATGGAGTATGAGCAATTTTTTTTATATGTAAAGTAAATGTTTGTGGAAAAATGGAAAAATAATTAATTAATTTTTTTTTTAAAAAAAAAAAAAAGCTCTTTTGCTTGAGGATCCAGAACTTGGAAGCGTTTCTCTGCTTTTTGGCCACTACTGAAAAGAGAAATAAAAATCCTAGCCAAAAACTCAAAAAAAAAAAAAAATGGAAAGACTGGAAGGTATAAAAACATGGAGAGCAGCTATAGATAGCAGAGACAATGCAGGAGGAGGATGGACAATGAGTGGGATGGGAGAGTGGGAATCAAGGGGAAAAAAAAGGCAAAATTATTTAATGAACACAAGAATAGAAAATTATCTGGTGACAATAATGTATATTGTAATATCTTTGACTGGACAAACACAGTGTATTCATGCTGAGAAAATCCATTTTGAGTGCTGTAAAGATGTACACTGATTGAATATAAAAAAACAAGAAAATAAAACCGAAAATTATTAAAGATAAGGGAGAAGGAAAAATAGCACTTGTAAGAAAGGAAGGAAAAGAAAACATAGTCTCAACAAATGTATAACACACCATTAGCTACACTCAGTGTAGAATATGCTTTCAATGGCCAAGTCTGGAATCTGTTTGTAGGAACTAGAGAGACTGAAGAAATTCAACTGTGGAAGAACAGAAGCATGTTGCTCCAGTAAGAGAAATGGCAGAGGTTTCAGTTCTGAATATATGCATGGAGATGTTGAAAAACGAGGAAAAAGAGCCAGCAACACCCTAATTGAGAATTTTATGCTCTTACTAGACTACATTCTTGCCCTGTCACAATAGTTACATACACATTCACAAAATTTTCAAGAACTGAGATCCTGTAAGATCATGTTTAATTTCAGCCTTGGAAAGTGTCCAGTCCATTCTGGGCCTGCTTAGAAAGGAGAACAGAACAAATGAAAGAAACATTTTGGCTCTGCATGTATGGCACACTCCTCAAGTGAAAATGATTGCAGGAAAGTATATTTGTGGATTAAAGCAGATGATATGTTAATTTTCACATGTTTGAAGGAGAACCTTGGCTAGAAGTCACAAATTCTTTCAAGAGGAGCATTTATATATCATTTTATGAAGCTTTCTTTCCATTTTCTTGCTGCTGCAGAAATTATGGTCTCTGATCTCACTAGTCAAAAATAATGGGATCAGCAGTTAGCGTAATGGCTATGTCGCTGGACTCCCATGTAGTCGACCGCGGTTCAAGTCCCAGACCCGGCGGCTTAAACTCACGCTGGGCATGTGTGTGTGCGTGCTGAAGAGCCTGAGGGGAGAACGGAGGAGAAGGGATTGCAGCGTTGCCATGCCCTCTGTGGGGGGTGATTTCTCACTTTCTATCTGTCTCTCTCTCTCTCTGTCTTTCTGGCGAGCACACGTACCCTATAGCAAAAACCTCTCAAAAAAAATATATTGTAAACTTTGGGATCAGTAGCTGGCATAATGGCTATGTCACTGGACTCCCATGTAGTCGATCGTGGTTCAAGTCCCAGACCGGTGCATGCTCGTGCATGCCCAAGATCCTGAGATGAGAATGGAGAAGGGATTGCGGCACAGCCATCTCCCCTGGGGGGTGAGTTCTTGCTTTCTGTCTCTCTGCCTCTCTCTGTCTTTCTGGTGAGTGCACGCACCCTATAGCAAAAACCTCTCCAAAAAAAAAAATCGTAAACTTTTACACACTATAACAGTTTTCTTGTTATTTTAATACGTAAATACCTTTAGATTACATAGCATTTTTCCAAGTCATAAATAACAGATTAAACAAAAAAGGCAAAATCACACGTGAACTATTCACAGTGGAGGAACTACAACTGGCCAATAAAAATTTAAAATAAATGTTCAAGGTCATCATATGCAAGTAATGAAAATTAAAATAACAACTAGTGTCCGCCACATTGGGGAAGGAACAGGAGAGTACTGCTGTGTCGGCTGAAGTCACATGGGTGGTTTGGCTTTGTTTCATGGTCCAGCATGTTGGTGCATGCATATGGTCCTAGCTAACTGGGAGGTAAAGCCAGGAGAATCACAGTATGGGCATAGCCTTCTCCAAATATTTATCTTCCTTAATCTCTCCTGTGCATACACTCTTTCTCTCAAATAAAAAAAAAATAGAAACAAAACAAAAACAGAAACACTCCCACACACCTAGGCCAGTCAGTAGCACAGTGGTTGAGATGGTTGGATCCCACATGGCCAACTGTGCGATTTGAGCCTCAGACACGGAGGCTTGAGAAACACAAAGGGCATGTGTACATGGATACCCAAAGTCCTGACAGGAGAGAAAAACGAAGGAAAAGAGATTGTACTATAACTGTTCCCCATGGTGTATGTGGGGGTTATGCCTTCTCACTCTCTCTCTCTCTCTCTCTTTCTTTTTCTTTGTCTTTCTCAAGTGAGTACATATGCTCTCTAACAAATTTAAAAAAATCAACATAAAAAATACAAAATCATCCAAACAAACAACAACAAAACTTCAACTAAGTTATATTTTTGTTTGCAAAATGAATATAGAATTAAATATGAAATGATGTTACTGAGGGAATGCTATACTGGAGAGTTAAGGAATTGTTTGGAAGAGGAGTATAAATTGCCATCATCTTTCTGGAAACCATAAAGATATCTTATGAGTCTTTACAATATGCATCCCTTTTGGCCTTGTATCTCTACTTCCAGAATCAATTTTTAAAAAATGATAAATTCAAATTAAGAGTCATACACATGTATGTTTGTTGGAGGATCAAACGACAAAAATCACAAACTAGGTATATCACAATTGTAGAATTGGTGTCATCTGAGCAATTATCAAATGTATATGCAGATTTCAATTGCATGAATAAATTTTCTCAATAAAATATTAGGTTACAAAAAGCCAGATGTGAAACTCTATCTTTGATATAATCTCAATAGTGCCATAAACATGGATGGAAAAATGTATGCACAACAATGGTCATTTCTTGATATAAGGGACACTGAACACATACCTTTTTTTTTTTTAAGAGGTTTTTGGGGAACCAGCAGATGACATAATGGTTACATCACTAGACTCCCACATGACCATCCACGGTTTGAGTCCTGGATCCTGCAGCTTAAAACTCGTGCGAGGAGCATAGATGTGCCTGCTCAAAATCCTGAGAGAAGAGTGGGAGAGAAAGGATTGCAGTGTGGCCACCCTGCTGGGGGGTGATTTCTCACATCCTGTCTCTCTGTCTTTCTCTGTCTCTCCAGTGAGTAAACATAACCTATTTTAAACTCTTTCTAAAAACAGAGGTTTTTGCCTTAGGGCACATGTACTTGCCGAAGGGAGACAGAGACAGTGAGAGGGAAAGTGAGAAATCATCGGGGTGTGTGTGTGTGTGTGTGTGTGTGTGTGGCTACACTTCATTCCCTTCTCCATTCTCCTCCTAGGATCTCAGACACGCACACACACACAAGCCTGATGTGAGTTTCAAGCCACTGGGTCTGGGACTCAAATTGTGATCACCCACGTGGGAATCTAGTGACATAACCGCTACGCCATCTGCTAGCGTCTGAACATACTTTCTTAAAGTCCTCTACAAGGTCACGACCCTCTCTACAATGAGCATATGTAGCTCATGTACCTTTTAAATAAAATTAACTTTTATTTATTTATTTTTTGCTACAGGGAGCATGTGCTTGCCAGACAGAAACAGAAAGTGGCAAATTACCCCCGGGGAAGGAGGATGGCCATACCACAGTCTCCTCTCCTTCAGTCTCCTCTCAGGATTTTGGGTATGTACTACAGCACATGCACCTGGTATGATTTTCAAGGACTTGAACCACACAGTAGGCCATGTGGGATCTAGTGCTCCAGCTTCCACACCACCTGCTGACCCTAAATAAAACAAGCTTCTAATATAAGATAAACATTTGAATAAGACTAATACATGTCTGTTTCCCCCAAATTAGGAAAACATTTTTTAAAATTATATTGCTATACATTCTGTGGTCCTGTAGTGCCTCTGTCTGTGTTTTCCCAGCTTACTATATAACAACTTGTATATAGTTATTTTTAAATAATATAATTTTATGATTATAAAAGTAATACACATATATTTAGATAATTTTGAAATTACAGAAAATAACAAAAAATTAAAAACTGTCTAAAATCCTACCATCAGTGATGATGATGATATTAATAATATCAACCACAGACACTGACTTCTAAGTACCAGGCCTTTTACTGAACATTTTACATAAACTATCTCATTTAATTTTCACAAAAGTTCTGTGAAATAGCTATGAATAGCCCTGTTTCAGTGATATGAAAACAGATTCAGAAGGGTTACTTAGCTTGTCCAAATCTTCACAAGTACTAAGGCATAGGCCTGGCCTCAATCCATAGCACAAGTTCTTAAGCACTATATGCTATTTCTGCATTATTGTTTATTGTATAGGCATATACATATATAAATAATTTATATACAAATATATTATCTATATCTGTATGCCAAACAAATCTGTGATTATGTACAAAGATGCCACTGGACAGTAAAATCTATTATTTAAAAATAAAAAACTTTAGAAAGTATGACTCTTTTTGTTTTTCCATATAAATGAGAGATTATAATAAGCCTACTCACGTCATTTTACAACTCAGGAATTTTTCTTTCTCCATATACAGGCGCTCCCCACTTCATGATCCAGTTCTGCTCCTACGACTAGGTCGCTAAGCAAATTGACCAATAAACGAGGTGCTTAAAGGCAGATGTCTTGTAGTGTGTTGTGGCACCATGGGGCATGTACTTTTCAATAGATATCACATGGCACCCCATTAGAATAATGTAATTCTATCCCTATAAAAAGCATATATTAGATAAGCACCAGAAAACAACAAGACACACCACAACAAGATTATATAAATCCAGGATACTACTAAGGTGCACAATAAAGTACAAATTTATAAACAAAATATACAGCCTGGAGTGATTGTGAATGCTTCTTGTAGTGAATACTAACCAACTACGGAAACAAGACAAAGATTGAGAAAGATTTCCCTTGCTGGACAACTGGTCATAAGTCTAAGTAGTCATCAAACAGGTAGGTCGTTAAACGAGGGGGGAGAGAGAGTGTGTGTGTGTGTGTGTGTGTGTGCGCGCGCACGCACGTGTGTGTGTGTGCGCGCGTGTGTGCATGTGTGTGTATAATGCAGTACATCATTTTCATTTTAATTGTTTTTATTTCTTCCTTAGGAACACTTAAAATTATTAGACTGAATATCCATTCTTCAAGTTTATCATCATCTGTCTCATGAGTCATCTTTGTCTTTTTCACCACTGAGATTATTTTTCAAGTGTATGAGACATTCTCACTGATTTGATTTTCAGCACTGTCAATTCTGGTCTCCACAGACTCCATTGATAATACAAATCTGTGGTTGAGTTTTAATTTACTGTAATCTTTTCTTATTTTGATTATCTTCTATTTTTTTAATAGTCTCATTCTATTGTCTTGTCATTTTCATTTGTTCTTTGATTATGGCCGAGGTTCTTAAAATGAAGATCATAGACTTCAGAGGGTATGTGAAACTTCAGAAACCAAATGCAAAAAAAATATCATGAGTAAATTTACAAATTTGTTTTATATGAGAAAAAGATCCAGGATTTTCATCAGATTTTAAAAGTTTTCCATGACTTCAGAAAAGGTTATGAAAACCTGCCATTTTACATTCTGCTGCTTTTTCAGAAAAGCTATGTCATCTTGCATTTTAGCTAAAATAACGAAAAATAGAATATTTTTCTGATTCCTAGAAAAACTCATTTTCAGAAATGTGTTTTCTTTGAGTCTACAGAATAATTTTGCCTTTAGTCTGTTGGCAGTTTTTCCATATGTTACACATTGTTTTTTCTTCCATTACTTATTTCTAAAGGAGTTTCTATCTATCTTGATTCTGTGTCTGCCAATAGTTAGGATACAACAATTGTCTCAGGCTAAGCTCAAACTTGGTGTTAGATAAATGCTTTTCGTAGTTACACAGCTGGTCAATGGGTTGATAAACAGACTTCTTATTCTCAACTGTCACTCTCAGTATCCAAATTGATTTTATCTAATGTATCTCTTTTGGGTTGTTTCCTGACTTAACTGCCTACCTTCTTGATAATCTAAACTGATTGAATTCATGAAAAACTAGAATTCCTGGAATACATTCCTACCAAGGTTCTTCTTTTCTCTGCTCCCACCTACAGCAAAGTGTTTGTAGTGACTGACACTTGAAAATTCAATTCACCACTGCTTCATATTTGAAATACCAAAGCCACTCCCATTGCCTACTTTTCCTAATTGTTTTCTATAAGGAGTCTTTAAAAAAATTCATGGAAAATTCATGTTATGAAAAAACTTCATACATTTCAAAACTGTTTTGCACCAAAATAAGCTCATACTTTAACTTCATTTTTTTCCACAAATGAAATTTTCAATTTCTCAATCCTCTTTGTATTTTAGAGAGCAGAGTCCAGTCTTCTAGCCACTTAAAAATGTACCTTCTGTGCAATAAGACAACTATTCCTAATTTTGCTGGGTTCAGAATTCGTGTTTTGGAACCAGGATTTGGACTGTATGGAAGCAAAGCTGAGTTTTTCTACCTATGTTCAATACATTGGCTTATCAAATTTCTAGAAGCGTAAGTATGAGTGTTTCACTGATAGAACTTTTCAGTCCATTTCTCCTTGATTTTTAGCTAGGGGAAATTTCTCTCTAGTTTTTAGCAATAATTTGTCAATTTAAATGATCAGTATTGTTGTGAGTGCTCATCATTTTTCTATGTCTTTACAGGAACATTAGTGGAAATTCAAGAGTGGTTGTGTCAGGAGCTGCCAGCCAAGTGCCATTTTTCAAAGTTAGCATTTCTAGGGCTGTGCCAGTTGAAGAAGATTCCAAGAGAAGCCTGGCAGTAACTTCTAAATCCCTGCTAACACCAGTATGTGGAGAAGCAGAAATTTACCAACCTAAACTCTAGTATTAAAATGAAGGTCTTTTCTTTTCTTTTTGAAATAATGTAAACATTTTCAGAAATAAAAATAAATAACCTAAGGGACCAGCAGATGGCTTGCTAGTTAAGGTGCTGTTCTCCTACATGGCTGACCATGGTTTGAATCCTGGACCTGGAAGCTTGAAAATCACACCAGGTGAGTGTGCATGCATGCCCAAAATCCCAAGGAAAGGGATTGCAGTGTGGCCATCCTCCCTGAGGGGGGAGGGGAGTGATTTTCCACTTCCCTGTCACTGTCTACTTCTGTTTCTCTCCAGTGAGTGTACATGCTCTATGGCAAAAACCTTTAAATAAATAAATAAATAACTTATAAAATTAAGGTCAAAATTCTGAAGTAGATAAAATCAGCATCTGAGTATTTTCTTACCTTTTCAGTGGCCTTTTCACAATTAATGCCACATATTACTCATCTACCCAGGGCCTTCACACCCCCCACTGTGGAAGTCTAACTTGGCCTGCCTTTGGATATTAGCTCATACTCCTAAATCATCACTCTTACCTTCTCCAATCAAACACTCTGTTTCTTCAATGCAACAATCACTCCTCAACAAATAAGCAGATGGAGATAGATCTTAGGAGCTCACTGACTTTTTCAATGGGGGAAAGGAGGCAAAGGGCTATGGTAACAATGCAACCCCTTCCTTCATACTTTCTTTTGCTATGCTGCTATTCCCACTGTAATATACATTTCTATATATTCACTCTTCCTAAGGGTATCCACCATACTGTATTGCATGCCTTCTTAGTGCCCTTTTTGGACTAGATAATCTGGCATTCTTTGATAAATGAATCTCATCACATGAGATTTTTTTTTTTTTTGAGAGGTTTTTGCTATAGGGTGCTATAGTGTGCTCACCAGAAGGACAGAGAGAGATAGACAGACAGAAAGCGAGAAATCATCCCCCCAGGGGTATGGCCATGCCACAATCTCTTCTCCTCCATTCTCTTCTCCAGATCTTGGGCACACATGCACATGCACCCAGCATGAGTTTAAGCCACCAGGTCTGGGACTCAAACCACAGTCGACTACATGGGAGTCCAGCGACATAGCCATTAAGCCAACTGCTGGTCCCGGTAAATGAACTCTCTTAACAAATAAAGATAGTGTTTCTCTGCTCTTTGGGATTTTTCTATCATTTTTTTTAATCCCAGGAATAACTATACATCAATTATTGATATTGATGATATCCAAATATCTTCCATTTAATAGGTACCATAAGAAGAAAGAATAAGGTATAAGTTTTGCTTATGACTATCATAATTCATACTCTGTTAATGCATTAGTTTTTAATCCTTTATCAGTATAGTATGGCATCGTAGTTAAGGATTTAAGTTAATTTTCTATCTTTACTACTTACTAGAATAATAACTTTGGAGATACTACTTATTTTCTCTAAGCCTCAGTTTCTTTACCTGTAAAAGAAAAATCATGATGTCACCTGTCTTCAAGAGCTGATAAAATTATTTAATAAACTAAAGAATACCTGGTGGTTGAATATACTGCATGCCTGGTTCATCACTGTGCACAATGAATGTCAGCTATCATTATAAGAAGGCAGAATAGTATGAAGGTCAAGAGAAATCTGTGCTTTGCAGTTTTAAAGGCTAGATTCAAATACTGCTCTATCACATCCTGGTTATATGTACCTAAACAAGGCATTTACCCACCTGATTCTCTCTTCAGTCATCTGTAAAACAGAGATAATAATAGAGTCTACTTTTAAAAGTTTACTTATTTTTCCCATTAGGGAAAGAGAAAGACAGACAGATATACAAACACAGAGAGATAGCACCCCAACAGGGTAATGATGCAGCAGTCTACCTTCAATCCCAACTAGCCCTGGATCACAGGCACACACCACATACCCAGCATACTCAAGGAGGTCTCTAGACATGAACCCAGAACCTTTCCATGTGGGTCAGCCTCACAGAATATCACATTTTACCACTGTGTCACTATTTGACTCCTGAAGGGCTACTGTGAGTATTGAATGAGATACAGGTTGAGTATCTATTATTCAAAATAAATAGGACCAGAATTGTTTCATATTTTGTATTTTTATGAATTTGGAACTATTTACATATACATAGTGGGATGTCTTGGAGACAGGACCCTAGTCTAACCAGGAAATTCATATATGTACCTTACACACATAGTCTGAAGGTAATTTTATACAATATTTTTGTATCGTGGCATTTTCACTGTGATTTATCACATGAGATTAGGTGTGATATTCCATTTGTGGCATGAGTTGGCAGTCAAAAAGTTTCAGATTTTGGAAAATTTCAGATTTGAGATTTTGAGATTAGGGATGCTCAGTCTGTACTTCATATAAAGCAATTAGCAGCGTGCCTAACACATAGTGAACACTCAATAGTTACTAACAGTTGTGCAACACTGGTGACAATTATGTAAACAAGGAAAACCAACAGCTCTCAAGTCACATAAACCAGATCACATTACTTACCTGTCAATATAGTTCTGCTGGGGTTCCCTGCTCACCTTTTCTTTCTCTTTCGTTTTGCCAGAGGGTGTGCGTGCTTGTCAAACACAGAGGGAGAGGGAGAGGGAGAAAGCAACCGTAATGGGACATGGTCATGCCACAATCCTTTTCCATCCCCTTTGGATTCTGGGCATGCACACACATGCACTAGGCATGTTCTCCAAGAGGCCAAGTCTGGGATTCAAACCACAGCCAGCCATGTGAGTTCTGGCTCTCTTAATCACTATGTTACAGGTCTGGCTCTCTACTCATCTTTAAGTAAGAAATCATAGCACCTGATTACAAATATTAAATTAATTATGTAAAATTAACAAAACTATATTATCCTCAATGTAGATTTTCTAAACATCACTAATGTTTAAGCATAGGAGATGGTCATAGGATCAAAAAGTCCACGGTAGAAGAAATTTTGTGATAGACATAGCCCCAAACTCAATGAACAGACACAGAGAAGAAGCACTCTCCTGAGGCATCAGCTCAGCGGAGTATGATGATTTGAAAGGGCAATAAAAGCAGTGGTAAGGGGGTTGTAATGAATGTCAAAAAAGAACACAGGAGTACAGCAAGTAAGCAATAACATTGGAAGAAGTTTACAAGCCCTAAAGAAAACATTTCAGGAAAAGTGTAAAAGCGTACAAGCTGACTTAAAATTTGTGAGCGGTCATTGACAAGCTATGTTTGGATACAGATCTAAAAGGACATCATTTCTATAAGGCATATGGTTTTCACTGTAGAACATGTGAAATATCCGAAATAGTGACATTTACAAGAAACATGCTTTGTGGCAAAGAACTGGATGCAGAAGGAATACAGAGACACCAAACAAATCTGGAATCTGAGAAATTTGTGCTGGGCATTAATGAAGATGTCAGGTGTGGATGTCAAAATGGATGAATGGATTGCTGCCCCAAACACAGATGCTGGTTAACAACCTGCCAGAGATTGAGCAAAAGCTACCTGGAGTTGAGTCAGATAAATAAAAAATGATGAAGCAGTGACAGCAATAAACACTGTAATAAGAAAGCCTGGGCTGCACAAGTGACACTTGAGGTACGATGCTAGATTTCTGGAACTGAGAATGCATCCTGACATTGGCAAGCCAAGCTCTGGGGGCTAACGTTGCTAGAGAGGGCCCAAGTGGGCCAGTGAACAGTGATGGTAGGGAATATAGATATGAGCAAGTAGCACAAAAAGTAGCCCGCCTGTAGGGTGGCTACAGGGTGTCCTCTTGGGCTTGCTAAGCATAGTAAGTGCTCTTACTCTCAGCTTAGTCTCTTGGGTCAAGAGAAGTCAGCTTATAAACAAATAAAGGCTAAATAAGGAGTTTATTGATGGAGCCTACATTGTCATAACCACAATGAAAAACAGTAAGGCAATTGAGGAGCATGATACACCTTTCTTTCTAGTAAGATTAAGAGCAAATTATTCCTTGCTTTCCTGATATACCTGTGGGAAAGATTACTGTTTCCTTAAGCAAATGTAGTAGGAATTAATCTAAGAACAAATTGGTTTATTTTATTTTTAAAACTCCTTTACCAGGAATATATTCAGTTTGTGTTATCCCCATCAATCATGCCTAGGTGGTGCCAACTCACTCTCCTTGCCACCATCACTATTACCTATCCAATGAACCCACACAAAGCAGCTCAATTTTTTCCTATTCCTTGAAATACTAAGTCAATGCAAGCCTTTCCTATTCTGTCGAGTAATATCCCATAGCACATGTTTAAGTTCCTGTCCCTCAACCAGATCCCAATTACCATCTCGTCTAAGTACATTTTTTGGCAATACTTATTTCCATGGCTACTTGAGCTCTGGGAGTTAGGAACTTTGAAATTTCTTCAAGCAACATCAACTTTGCTTATTCTCTGGAGTCTCATTCTGGTACAGAAAAGGAAAGCGAAAACAATTTTGTTAGGATAAGTAATTTCTCTAAGTGTGGCACAGCCTCAACCTGACAGAGAAACAACATGGCTAGCTCAGCATGAGGACTAAAGCTAAAAGGTTTTTTCAGGTCTCCTGGGCCAGATGAATTTTGAGCTTCTAAGCATCGCGTTCCAATATACTCTCTCTACAGGCAAAGAAAGAGAATAAAGCACTGACAAGACACCTGGTCTCAAATTCTCAAAGAATTTGCACAAGCTGGGTCAATTATAAGGAATCTAATCAAATTTTGACATAAATATTGTTTGACTTTGCT
Organism: Tupaia tana; assembly: GCA_026018925.1. Taxonomy (NCBI): domain Eukaryota; kingdom Metazoa; phylum Chordata; class Mammalia; order Scandentia; family Tupaiidae; genus Tupaia; species Tupaia tana. Next base: position 49,264,311 of record JAKSZU010000009.1, read on the forward strand.
CCTTTCCACAACTATAGACTGAATATATGCCTTGTGGTAGAAATGTTACCATCTGTTTCCATGAAACACTAGAGAGATGGCTCCAGTGTTCGCAAGTAACCAAACATTCTCCTGAGCGATGACAATGTCATTTTTCAAGTTTCCTAAGATAAGGTAATAGAAAATAATATGCCAGTCATACACTGGCTGATCAAATCATGTATTCTATAGAATATGTTGAGGGAAACAATGCTTCCATGGCTGGGCACTCAAAAAGGCAGTATTCTTGATTTTATGGAGGTGAAAAATTTAGAGACTATAAGAGAAGTGATTTAAGGTAAACTCCAAATTTTATTTAATATTTTAAAAGATATCTACAAAATTATGTGCCTTTGTTAGGAAATATAACTGGGAAAAATTCAATCACACTTTGAATTGTGAATTTAGGACAACAGGTTCAACTTTTCTTTTAAGCCCTTGTCAGAAGGTGTGTGTGCTCACCCAAGGGATGGGGAGGAAGGGTATAGAAATCACTCTTCGTGGGGGATGGCCATATGTCCATGAGCAATCACCTCTCTTCGATCTCTACTTCCTATCAGGATTTGAGGCATGTACACTTACACTCTTGGTGTTTTCCAGGCCACCAGTTTCAGGACTTAAACCATGTAGTGGGCCATGTGGAATCCAGTGCCTTAACCACCACACCACTGACTGGCCCTCAAAATGTTTTTAAACTCTTTTCATCCATTCAACTTTTATTCAACATAACTAGAACCTCTATTATGCATACAAATTACCAGACAATGTATTTGGGGGACTAATACAGGGTGACAGAGACAGCTAAGTTTTGTGATGATAACAAATACTATAATTGAAGAAAATAAAATAAAATAAGACACTTGCTATGGTTTGACTATCTCCCCAAAATTCATATGTTGATATTTGGTTGCAATGCACATAATAGGGTAAAAACTTAATTGGACTTTGGTGTTAAACAGTGGGGCCATTGAGTGGAGATAAGGATTAAGTAATTACTCTGGGTCCCCATAACTGACTTCTAGTGGGTTTATAAGAAGAAATGAGACCAGAACAGAGACACACGAACATGGATACATGCACTCCTGACCTCCATCACATTGCAACGGAGCCAGAAGACTCTCACTAGATGTGACACCTAGACCTTGGACTTTTAAACAATGAGCTGAATAAAACTCTATTTTTATCAATTGCCCAGACTCAGGTGTCTTCTGTCATTAGCAACAGAATAAACTAGGACAATATAACTGGGGGTTGCTGGTATGACCAAGAAAGGCTTTATGGAGGTGAAGAAAACTGCAGTGGACTTCCAAAAATAGGCAAGATTTAAGTTATTAAAGAGGTGGGGAGAGGGGTGGGCTTAGGAATAGTAATATTTCAGCTTTGTTTTTAATAGGTGAAATGAACTTGTTTTAATTTAGCCAAATTATTTAGCTTAGATTTCCTTGTTTGTTTTGTTAGAGTCATAGAACACATTTTAAAATTAATTTATGAAGAAAGAACTTTTGTACATATTGAAAAAAGAGTGTCACAGAGATATCTATATAATAAAGAGTATTAATTTTATATTTCTGTTTTACTAGTGCCACAGACTTGCCAATGGTAACTTATTTGTCCATTTCAAGATAACAAGTTTTCTTTCCTTGGACTTGTTGTTAAATACCAGAAAACATTTTGAACTGTACATTTGATCAGATTCTTAACTTTTTCTGTTTTCTTCTTAATCTTCTTTAAATAGAAAGCACCAGAAATTTCAAAAAAAAAATGCTGGAGGTGTGTGTGTGTGTGCACTTGCCAGAGAGAAATGGGAGACCGTGAGAGAGGGAGAAGGAAAAAGCACCTTCCATGGGAAATTATCACCTCACGATCCTTTCTCTTCCATTTCTCCCTTATTTCAGGAATTTGAGCATGCATACACACACATATGCACACACGTATGCACGCACACACACGCGCGTACACACACACACACACACACACACACACCTGGCATTTTTCAAGCTTCCAGTTCTGGAACACAAACCATGTAGATTGCTATGTAAGATCTTCACCCTTAGCCACCTGGCTGGCCCTAGAATCACAAAATGTTAAAATTAAGATCACCAAGTAGAAATGTTTCTGTTTACAAATAAGGACAATGAGGTCCAGAGAAGTCACACACAGCTAAGTTCGAGGTGAAGCCAAGGCTAATTTTTGATCTGGTGAAACCCAGAAAACAGGATAGAGTGAAAAGACACAGAAAAATGAAACTCACTGGTCTTCAATCAAATTAAATTCATTAGTACCAGATAGGTCATCCTGGTACTTATGTGACACAAAGAATCCTGCACAATGAGCAATTAAAAAATAAATTAAAAAGTAAATGACAGAATAGTGTGTCAAATAAGAATTCAAAGACGAGTAAAGCTTTAATACTAACAGAAGGTTTATAGGTCTTAAAAATATTCTCATGTCATCGGATGCATCAACTGTAATGTATTCAGAGAGGGCAATGATCATTTCAACATAGTACAGAACTCAAATTATTTAAGAAGATGTACTTCATATGTTGAAGTATATCAGATCACAATGCCTCCAATGTATGACCCAGATTGGCCAAATTTAGGGCAAACTAATCTTCACACTAAATACTGCAGTGCAGTAGAGTTTGATGCACCAAGATGATATGAACTGATACCTGGACTATATTTTTCAAAAGCAATGACAAGAAATGACTAATTCTTATTTAAGTAAACCATGAACAAAAAGTCATTTCCATACAATTAGTTTCTCTATGTATAGTTTGAAAATATAGAGATAACCCGTGTTAGAATTATGTCATGAAATCAGACCAGCAGTTAGCGTAATGGCTATGCCACTGGATTCCCATGTAGTCAACCGTGGTTCGAGTCCCGGACCTGGTGGGTTAAACTCATGCTGGGCGCATGTGCATGTATGCCCAGGATCCCGAGAAGAAAATGGAAGAGAAGGGATTGCGGTGTGGCCATCCCCCTGGGGGGTGATTTCTTGCTTTCTGTCTCTCTGTCTCTAACTTTCTGGCGAGCACACATGCCCTATAGCAAAAAAAAAAAAAAAAAAAAAAAAAAAAAAAAAAAAAAGAATTATGTCATGAAATATACCTGAACTTCAACAACATATCCAGTATATCTCAAGCAACTTAGCAATTATTCCTAGGAATGTTTGTAGGTTTGCTTCAGAAATTGGAAATTTTTCTTCAACTAGATTCTAAACATTTCTAGCACAATAGTGACCAAAGGGTCATATTTGTATTTTTACCCAATATTTCTCTGATAGAGATAAGCACACATAAAATGGTCAGGAAATACTGGTTGCTCATGTTGTTGCTGTTGTTTTAGTTTTTGCTGTAGGGTACATGTGCTCGTCAGAGAGAGACAAAGAGATAAAGAGAGATGAAAAGTGATAAGCCACCCCCAAAAGGGATAGGCATGCCAAACTCTCTTCTCTTCTACTCTACTCTTGTGGTTTTGGGTGCAAACATACATGTACCCAGTGTGATTTTCAAGGAACTGGGTCCAGGACACAAACTTTACTGCTGGGATCCAGTGCCTTAAACGCCACACCACCTGCTGGACCATTCATTTGTTTTTAAATGATTAAGAGTTGGCATTCTAAACATTCGCACCAACTAATATGACTTCATTGATAGAAGATATGTGTTATTAAAATCTCATCACCTATTACGATTCTATGATTTTGTTGGACAAATCAGTATATGCTGCATATGCTATGCATCAATTCTGTCCTCGAGTATCAGTGGAAATTTTAGAGCTGGAAAGGATAATAAAGATCATTAGATTGGGCTTTCTCTTTTTGGGAATAGAAAGTCCCCAATCTTCAAATATAACTTACTAATGTGATCATTTAATATATTCCATTGAGAGTGCTGGTCAAAATACACTGCTAATTAAATTCTCCTAGTCAAAAAGTTTTCCCTGGGACTGAATCAAAGAAAATAGCAAAGTAAGGACCCCCCCAAATCATCTTTATCATTAAAAAAATGACAATACTGGCAAAAATTGTCAGAATTAACTTTTTAAGAACTCCAGAAATTAATCAAAAGCTGACAATAATATGGGAAGGATTTATTCACAAGAAATGGCTAAATCTCAATAAAAACATAAAGCTGTATGGCACTTTGTCCTATTCTTATGACCCTGTCCCAGCTCTAATGTAGCATTGCAAAACAAGAGCCCCAAATCAGTGAAAATTAGCAGCTTAGCAGTTAAAGTTAAAGATAGCAAAATGAGTTTGAGCTTCTTTAAAGTTGCATTATCAGACAATTCAGCCAAAGGAAACTAGAAAGATGATGTCTTATCAAATAGACAAAATCAATAAAAAGGTATAAATGTTCAAATGGACTAGACAGAATTTCTGGAGCTGAAAAATGCAATAACTTAAATTAAAAATTCACTGGAGGGGTTCAACAAAAGATTTGAGTAGGTAGAAAAAAGAATGAGCAAACTTTAAGATGAACCAATTTGAAATTATGCAGCAAGGAGCAGAAACAAACAGTCAGAAAGAAATCTCAAGGGACCCCAGATAGCTAAAATGATCTTTAAAAAGGGGAACAGGACAGGAGAATGCTTAGTCAGAAAAGTGCTTGCACATCTATGGTTATTATGGCATTACTCACAATTGCTAAGACATGGAACCAACCCAAATATCCATGAACAGAAGAATGGATTGAAAAAGTGTGGCACATATACTCTATGGAATACTACTCAGCCATAAAAAAAACCCCTCTGGCTTTTGATGGAAGGTGGATGAATATGGAAGATTTATCGCTGAGTGAAGCAAGCCAGGCTATGAAGGAAAGAAATATGTCTCCACTTAATATATACAGACTGTCAGCATTCTATGGCTGAAACTGAAAGATTAGAGGATATAGAAACGTGGAAAATTGGTTATAGATACCAGATATAGAGTGGGAAGAGGGTGGGCAAAAGAGGAGAGTGTAAGGAAAGACAGAGAAAAATAGATAAGCAAGACATTTATGGGACACAGAAATAGATTATTATTTGTTGATAATAACGTGTATAGTATCCCCACCTGGACTGGTGTGAAATGTATTTATGTTGGAACATTCACTTTACAAGCCTAGTGATGTATAGTGATTGAATGTGTAAAAGAAATTAACATAAAATAAATTTTTAAAAGTGAGGAACAATGATGGAAACTCTCACTTTATTTCAAAACTTACTGCAAAGTTACAGTGATTAGAATTGCATGCAATTGGCATATAGACATTTAGAACAACAGATCAACATAAATAGCCCAGATATATTGGGTCGTCAGAAAAGTCATGATGTATTTTTTCATGTTTTTCTATGCAAAATGCATCATGACTTTACCAAAGACCTAATAAATCCTCACTTATATGGCCAAATGATTTTGACAGGAGTACCAAGAGCATTCAATGAAGAGAAAAAAGGTTTTTTCAATAAATGGTGCTGGGAAAACTGGATGTCCATGTGCAAAGGAATGAAGTTAGAGGGCCAGCAGGTAGCATGATGATTAAAGGTGCTGGACTCCCACACAGCTTACCATGGCTCAAATCCCTGACTTATTGGCTTGAAAATCATGCCAGGCACATGTACATGCATACCCAAAATCTCAAGAGGAGGATGGAGGAGAAGGGATTGAGGTGTGGCCATCCTTCCTGGGGGGTGATTTCTCACTTTTCATCTCACTGTTTCTCTCAGTCTCCCTCTGGTGAGCATACATGCCCTATGGAAAAATACCTTTAAAAATGAAGTTGGAGCCATATTTAACACCATAAAAATTAACTAAAAATGAATCAAAGACCTAAATATAAGATCTAAAATTATAACACTCTCAGAAGAAAATATAGGGCCAAAACTCCATGCCTTGGATTTGGCAATAAGTTCTTGAATATGGCACTAAAAGCACAAGCAACAAAGGACAAATAGACAAATTGGACTTTGTGGATTTTTTAAAAAACTGTATACCAGGGGCAAGCAAGTGACCTGGTGGTTGAGGTGGCTGGATCTCATGTACCTGACAGCAGTTTTAGTCCCAGTAGCTTGAGAGGTGAGTCAGGTGCATCTGTGCACGTGCCCAAAACTACTGAGAGGAGAATGGAGAAGAAGGGATTGTGCCATGGCCATCTCCTCAAGGAGTGTCTCTCTCTCTCTCTCTCTCTCTCTCTCTCTCTCTCTCTCCCTTTACTTCCCTCCCTCCCTCCTTATAAAAAATTTAAAAATAATGTACATCAAATAACAACCTCAATAGAGTAAAGGTTGCCACCCTTGATATGGAAGAAAATATTTTCAAACCATATATATAATAAAAGAATGATGCCATAGAATATATAGAGCACTCCTAACACTCACCACCTAAAAAATATCCCAATTAAAAAATGGGCAAAGGACTTGAATATATATTTCCCCGAAGAGGGATACACAAATGGCTAATAAGAATATAAAAAATGCTCAACATCACTAATCATTAGAGAAATAAAGTAGAAACTACAATGAGATACTATTTCATACTCATTAGGATGGCTAATAAGGGAAGAAAGCAGAACTAACACATGATCCAGCAATTCCACTCCTGGGTATCTGCCCAAAGGACAGGAGAATCCTCAGCTGGAAAAGTGCTTGTATGTCTATGTTTATTGTGACATTATTCACAATTGCTAAGATGTGGAACAAACCTAAATGTCCACAAACAGGTAAGTATATTGAAAAAATATGGTGCACACACTATATGGAACCTACTCAGCCATAAAAAACAAGACCCTGGCATTTGATAGAAATTGAAAGAATATGAAAAATTTACTGCTGAGTGAAGCAAGTCAGTCTATCCACTTAATATGTACCAACTGTGTACTCTATGGTGGAATCTAAAAGATTAGAGGATACAGAAGCTTGGAAAATGGTTATGGATACTGGATACAGTGTGGGAGTGGGTGAGAGAAGGAGGAGAGTATGAGGAAAGACATTAAGGAGAACAATAAAGAGGCAAGGCTTTATGGAACACAGAAATGGATTATTGTCTGTTGATGACTACAGCCAGACTGGTGTGAAGTGTATTTATGTTGAGAGAATTCACTTTACAAGCTAAGTGATGTATAGTGATTGAATGTATAAAACAAAAATTTTACAAAAAAGAAAGAAAACAGAAAATGATACATGTGGCAAGCATGTAGAAAAACTGGAATTGTTTTGCACTGTTGGTGGGAATGTAAAATGGTACAGCTTCTATGGAAAAACAGTAAGACAGCTTCTTAAAAATTAAAAATATAATTACCATATGATCCAAAAATTCTAATTCTGGGCATAGACCCAACATAATTGAAAGCATAATCTCAAAGAGATATCTGTACACCCATGTTCTTTACAGCATTATTCACAATAACTAAAACACAGAAGCAACTAAAATGTACATTAACAAATGAATGGATAAACAAATGTGGTGCAGAAATACAATGAAATGTTATTTAGCCTTAAAAGGGGACAGAATTTTGACAGAAGTTTTAAATATGTATACTGTATAGGTAAACTTTGAGAACATTTTGCCAAATGAAATAAGTCAGTCACAAAAAGATAAATACTGTGTGATTCCATTCGTATGAAGTATTCAGCATACTCAAAATGTTAGAGCTAGAAAGTAGAATTATGGTGGGCCAGCTAAGTGGTGTAGTGGTTAAGGCAGCTGGATCCCACATGGCCAACTGTGTGACTGAAGTACCAGACCCACTATCTTGAGAAACATGCTGGGCACATGTTCTTACATGCCCAGAATCCAAAAAAGAGAATGGAGGAAAAGGGACTATGGCAATGGTCATCCTCCTTGGAGGGTGCTTTCTCACTTTCTCTCATTTCTCTCATTTCTCTCATTTCTCTCTCTCTCTCTCTCTCTCTCTCTCTCTCTCTTTCTCTCTCTGTCAAATGCATGTACCCTACAGCAAAATTTAATAAAGAAGAAAAAAGAAAAAGTATAATGATGGTTGCCAGAGACTAGGAGATGGTAATGAGGAGCTACTGTTTAATGGATATAGAGTTTCATTTCTACAAAATAAAAAGAATTATAGATAGTGGTAATGGTTGCACAACATTATGTGTATCTAATACCATTATTATATACTTTAAAATAGTTGAGAAGAACATTTCATGTTAAGTGTATTTTATTGCAATAAAAAAATTGGAGGAAAAAAGAGAATGAGGCCAGCCAGTGGCATGGTGATGAAGGCATCTGGATCACCCAAGGCTGATGGCACAGTTTGAGTCTCAGCCCTTGCGACTTGAAATATATACTGGGCACATGTGTATGCATGCCTAAAATACCAAAAGAAGAAATGAAGGAAAAGGGATTGTAGAATGGCTTTCCCTATGGGGGACTGCTTTCTCACTTTCTCTCTCCCTCTCTGTAGTGAGCACACATGCCCTCTAGCAAAATAAGTAAATAAAAAATTTATAGAAACTGTGGGATACCGTCAAACACACTAACGTGCATTATAGGAGTCTCAGAAAGCTAAGAAAGATAGTGGAAGAGGCAAAAAGAATAAATGAATGATGGTTAGGCCCAGTCAATATGGCACAGACGGTAGAGTGATACTGAGCAATTCTGGAGCAATATGAGAAGGCCCAGGATTGGATCACTGGTTGATCTGAATACACAGGGCACACTTATGAGTATACCTGTGATACTGGCTGGCTGCGAGACTGTCAGGGAGATCATAATGTGGCAAGAACCCTATCAAGGGCCACTCTTCAATTAACAAAAAAAACAAACTTTGGTTTTTTTATTGTAATCTTGTTTTTAACTTCCAGAAGGCACATACGAGAGAGAGAGAGAGAGAGAGAGAGAGAGAGAGAGAGAGAGAGAGAGAAAGCACCTCCCGTCCCAGTACGGCATAATCACACTGAAATCCCTTTCATCCATTTCTCCATCTCATCAGAATGTTGGGCATGCACGCACATGCACCTGGTATGTTTTTCAAGTTGCTGTGACTGGGACTCAAACCATGATCAGCCACATGGTATTCAGCACCCTTAACCACTAGGCCATTGGACAGGTCCAGTCCATAAATAAAGTTTTTTTCTTCTTCAGTCTCTTCTCAGGATTTTGGGTACACATGCACATGTACCCAGCACTATTTTCAAGTTATTGGGACAAGAACTCAAACCACACAGCTGGCCATGTGGGACAGAGCTGCCTTAATTTCCATGCCACCTGCTAGACCCAAATAAACATTTCTTAATAAAAGAAATAATGGGTACCAGCAGATGGCATAATGGTTACCTTGCTCTACTCCCATGTAGTTGATGACAGTTAAAGTCCTGAAAACAGCAGATTAAAACTCATGCTGGGCTCATGTGCATGTATGCCCAAAATCATGAAAGGAGAATGGAGAAGAAGGGATTGTGGCATGGTCATTACGCTGGGGGGTGATTACTTTCTGTCTCTATGTCTCTCTCTATCTCTCTAGTGAGGGCATGAGCCCTATAGCAAAAATCACCCTTTAAAAAAAAAAGAGTGGCCAAAAACTTGGAAAATTTTATGGAAATCTCTAAGCGACATATCCAAGAAGCTTGATGAACTCTAAAACAGATTCAATGAGATGTAGATATATTATAAGCAAACTGTTATAAAGCAAAGCCAAAGACAGAATCTTGAAAACAATGAGAGATAAGCAACACGCCATATACAAATGATGCCCATTAACATTAACAGTTGATTTCTCCTCAGAATCCATGGAGGTCAGAATTGCTAAATAATGAAATCCACTAAGAACTATTAGAACGAACAAAGATGTTCAGAAAAGTTGTAAGGTATAAGATCAAGACACAAAAACCAAATGTATTTCTATACATTAGCAATACAAAATCCAAAAAGAAAATTAAGAAAGTAATTTTACTCAGGACCAGCAGATGGGGAAATGGTTATGTCGCTGTACTGCCATGTAGTCGACCACGGTTCGAGTCCTGGACCTGGTGGCTTAAACTCACACCGGGTGCATGTGTGTGCGTGCCCAAGATCCTGAGAGGAGAATGGATGAGAAGGGGTTGTAGTGTGGCCATCCCCCCTGGGGGGTGATTTCTCGCTTTCTGTCTCTCTGTCTCTCTCTGTCTTTCTGGCGAGCACACATGCCCTATAATACAAAAGCTCTCTAAAAAAAAAGAAAAGAATTTCACTCTTGATAGCCTTGAAAAAATTTTCCCATATCAAAACTTATTGCAAAGCTACTATAATCAAACCAGTATGGTATTGACATAAGAATAGACACAGCGATCAATGAATAGAATTGAGACTCCAGAAATTAACCCATACCTCTATAGCCAATTGATTTTAGACAAAACTGGTAAGACTATTTAATGAAGGAGAGAACAGCATCTTTTGAAAATTGCTAGGACGGGGATTTGCAGTTGGTGTAATGGCTATGTTGCTGGACTCCCATGTAGTCAACCACAGTTTGAATCCTGGACCCAGTGGCTTAAATTCATGCTGGTTGCATGTGCGTGCATGCCCAAGATCCCAAAAGGAGAACGGAGGAGAATGCACATGCCCTATAGCAAAAACCTCTCAAAAAAAATTGCTTGGACAAGTGGATATTCATATGCAAAATAATGGATTTGGACAACTAGCTCACACCATATATAAAAAATTAATTTAAAATACATAAAAGCTAAAGTAAACTAAAATTATAAAACTTTTAAAAGAAAGTGTAGGAATAAACCTTCATGGTTTTTGTATTAGATTTTCTCAGCTATGACCTAAAAGCATAAGCAACCAAAGATAAAGGAGATAAATTAGACATCATCAAAATTAAAACATTTTGTGCTTCAAAGGAAACTATCAAGAAAGAGAAAAGATAACTCAGAGAATGGAATACAATGTTTATGAATCTTTAATCTGATAAGGAAAACATATCCAGAATATATAAAGAACGCTTTACAACCCAGCAATTAAAAAAAAATTTTTTTTTTGGCTAAGGATTTGAATATACCCATCTCATATAAGCACATGAAAAGACACTCAACACCGTTAATCAATATGGAAATATAAAAACAAACAGTAAAAACAACTGAAGCCTTCCCACTCCCCTATAAAACACTAGGATGGGTATAATTAAAACTACTTTTACAGTGTTCATGAAATTATAGAGGAATTGAAATCCTCATACATTACTGATGAGAATGTAAAATGATATAGTCATTTGGGAAACAGTTTGACAGTTCCTCAAATGGTTAAACATGGAGTTACTATATTACTCAACAGTTCTACTCCTAAGTATATACTACCCAATAGAAATAAAAATATAAGTGTATAAAATAAATTATACAAGACCATTCATAGCAGTATTAGTCATAATAGCCAAAAAGTAGAAAAAACCTTAATGTATAGCCACTCAAAAGTGGATATACAATATGTAGTATATCTATACAATAACATATTTGGCTATAAATAAATAACATATGTGCTACAACATAGATGAATCTTGAAAATACTATGCTAAGTGAAAGAAGCTAGACACACAAGACCACATATTATATAACTACATTTATCTGAAATACCTAAAATAGGCAAATTCATGGAGACAAAGAGTAGATTAGTGGTTGCCAGGGGGTGGGAGTGAGGATCTAGATATGAGAAATGACTGTTAATATGTTTAGTTTTAAGGTAATAAAAATGTTTGAAAATTAGAAAGTACAGAAAGTGCTGATGATTATACAACATTGTGAATATATTAAAATCCACTGAATTATACATGTTAAGAGGGTGAATTGAAGCCAGTAGATGTCATGGAGGTTAAGGTAGTTGGATCCTACATGGGTAATTGAATGGTTCAAATCTAAGACACAGTGACTTGAAAAACACTCTGGGTGCATGTATGTACATGCCCAAATTCTTGAGAAGAGAGTGGAGGAGAAGGTATTATAGCATGGCCATCCTCCTGGGGTGGGTGGTAAAATGCCTGGAGGGGTGATTTCTTACTCCTCTCATCCCCGTCTCTGGCAAGTGCATGTGCCAAATGGCAAAATTTTAAAAACATATGGGTGAATTTTATAGTATTGTACACATCATTTTTAAAAGTTCTTTTATCAGGAAAATAATATCACATTTGGAATGAAACTTAGAGAGTACAGAGTCGAATGATCTCTTTAATAAAAACAAAATCTACCAAAAGTAAAATATGCCTACCACTCAAATTTTACAGATATAAGCAAAATGTTACCGTATTTACTTAAGATCTTTCTCTCTTTTTTTTTTTTTTTTTTTTTTGAACACATATTACAAATACAGTCAAGACATTCCCCTATTCTTCCTTACCTGGGCTACCCACTATTCTGACATTACTATGCCACTGTTATATGCATGTTCGAATAATTTCTGATAAGAATAAATACTTTTGTGTTTTTAAAATATAGGTAAATGGTCCAATATGTCTAGAAAGCATGGTCTAAGGCAACAATCTTATGTGCCACTAATAATACTTGGTAGTACAATTTCAGGGTAGTAGAAGTAAGCAAAAAAGTAGTTAATAGGAGAGTATGATCCTGAGCTGACCACTGCTTGGTATCAAGCACAAGTAATTGATTGATTTCTAGCGACCATTTACATAAAATCTGTAACAACTACTATGACTCAGAAAAGTAAATCTAGCAGAAGAGGAGAAGTCTGCAAGCACAGTTTTCATTGGTCAGATTTCCCCATGGAGTATTACTTACCTAACACTGCTAGTCTATGTAGAAAAGGGTCCTGAGCAACTCCCAGGGCACTTTATACTTCGTCAAAAGGGCAGTCTCAGGGCAAGAGATCTGAGTCAGTCAGGACAGATGCAAAGCAAGGTTGCAGTAAAGTTGGTCTGGGCTAAGAGTTAGTCCTTACAAAATCAGCAATGGCAGAAAAAATATTCAAGAGTTCCCAGAGACTTGTGAAGCCAAGAAAGTCTGAAGTGTGCCATTAAGAGTCGTCCAGTTTGGCATCCTACAGTGTATGTCTCTATGTAACTTATTTTATCATGAAATGTTATGCTTGAAATTTATTTGTATTTGATATAAGTAAATCTAGTAAATTAATTTCTAATATTTAATTTTCTTCTACTTACAAACATATCAGTCTAGTCATTTCCAATCATCCATTTAGCTCCTTTCTAGTAGTCTAGTTCTTTTCAGACCATGTCCATTAAATCCCTAAAGTTTTCTGAAGTTCCTTAGGAGTCATAGAAGAGTTCCATATGCTAGTTAATTCAAAGGACACCATCACTTTAAAAATAAGTCTGAAAAACAGTAAAAAAGTTAATACCAATCAAGAGTAGTATCTAGGGTTCCAGACTCCGGTCCAGTGAGCTTTCTAAAACAGTAGTATATTCAACTGAAGTTTTGTTTCTGTTAAATTAAGTCCATTTTGCCTTCCTAAATATCAAGAATTACTGGTCAGAAACCTAAATCTAATGATCCCCATGGTATAAATGATAATGTTTTCTTTTGTGTATTTTAAAAAGCAAATTTGAGAACATCGTTAGCTATGGAAGTGAAGATCTCAAGTTGCGGAAGTCAAATGCTAAGGCATAAAATAGATGCAAAATCTCATTTGCCATTAAACTTTCTAAATGTTAAAGGGTATTAATATCACATGTTAATATAACCCTATTGGTCCACCATAAATAGAAAATAGCTTTTCAGCTTCTTTACCCATTTCATTGGTTTGCTTTTGGGGGCAACATGCTATAGTTATTGTAGATGTTTAATCATTATTTGTTAATGAATGAGTTTACATACAGTAGACACATGGTCTTTCAGTTCCTCTCATGAGCTTTATATGAAGGGTCTCCAAAAAATTCATTAAAAATGGATATTATGAATCAACTATGCACAAGTTCCACATTTTTTGTACCAAAATAAACTTATACTTTCATTCTATCTTTTTTTTTTTTTTTTGAGAGGTTTTTTGCTATAGGGTGCGTGCGCTCACCAGACAGACAGAGAGACATAGAGACAGAAAGCGAGAAATCACCCCCCAGGGGGGATGGTCACGCCGCAATCCCTTCTCCTCCATTCTCCTCTCGAGATCTTGGGCACGCACGCACACGCGCCTGGCGTGAGTTGTAAGCCACCGGGTCCGAGACGCGAACCGCAGTCGACTACGTGGGAGTCCAGCGACATAGCCATTATGCTAACTGCTGGCTCCCTTAATTCTATTTTTTCATAAACTTTTCATAGTTCCTTCTTATCTGGCTGGGATATGATCTCCGGTCTTGGAAAAGAACCAAGGAAACTATTGCAGGAAACCAAAACTAAAATCCAAGCCTGATTAAGAACACACTCTAGGGACCAGCAGTTAGTGTAATGGCTATGTCGCTGGACTCCCACGTAGTCCACCGCGGTTCAAGTCCCGGACCCGGTGGCTTAAAACTCACACGGGGCGTGTGAGCGTGCATGCCCAAGATCCCGAGAGGAAAATGGAGGAGAAGGGATTGCGGCATGGCCATCCCCCCTGGGGGTGATTTCTTGCTTTCTGTCTGTCTCTCTCTGTCTGTCTGGTGAGCGCATGCACCCCATAGCAAAAACCTCTAAAAAAATAAATAAATAACACACTCTATTCTCCTGAAGTGGTCAAAAATTAAAAATATGGTATTGATAGAGTTAGTACATGTTATAATATAAATATCAGAAGTTCAGTTGAAAATGCAGGAGGTGTCAGACTATGAAAAATCCTGTAGTTGATAACTAACTTGCTAATTGTTTAAGTACTGGACTTTTGACAAATGTACACAAATTTTCTTCTGGAGTCCTAAAATGGTCTTTTCTCGTATTACTACCTAGGACAGTACTATAGAAGTGAAATCAGAAGTCATTACTGCCGCAAACCAACATAGATCATGGAAAGAAAAGAGACTTTCTAAACAGCCGTAGGTCTTTTTCTTCTGACTGGAGAAACAGCTTCATCCGGTATAGCATTCAGTAAGAAGCTCTTAATATCAAGTATTACGTTAATTGTTTCTAGGTAACATTTTAGGCCAGTTTTCCATTCAAAATATTTTTTTTCAAGAGATATTTTTTGCTATGGGTCACATGTGCTCGCCAGAGAGACACAGAGAGACAGAAAGTGAGAAATCAACCCCTAGAAAGGATGGCCACACCAAAATCCGTTCTCCTCCTCTCCCCGCTTAGGATACTGGGCACACATACACAACAGCCCTGCGTGAGTGTTAAACCACCAGGTTGGGACTTGAACCGTAGTCAACCATGTGGGAATCCAGTGATGTAACCGCTTCGCCATCTCCTGTTTCTTCAAGAACGTTTTAGAGCTGCTGGCACAGCTCAATTGGGGACACTCATTTACAGTGTTTCAGATTCTTGCCTTGAAAATAGGGGTAGACATCTGCATTTCCTCTGGGGGCTATATGAGATAACCCATTCTACAACTCTGGGAATTGGGAGGATGGTAAAATGGGCTACACCTGGTGAAGTAACTTCACTCCTGATGGTTAGTGACTTAGTTTGTAAAAGTTCTCCTTTGGAACGCAATCAATTTGAGAGCTTTCCTAAGATTTTTTTTAAACAATCACATTTGTAGGCAAGAATCAAATAGAGGACTTTCTAGTCTCATTTTCACCAAGGACCAAATATGACCTTGGAAATCTTCTTTTGCAGAGTTAGGTTGCTCTTACTGAATATTATAACATCAGAAATCTAATGAGAAATTAATAATCTTCCTTGACATGGGAAGAATATGAGCAACTAAGTTTTTTAAACTCTTCTCTTTCACCTCCTTTCAATACACTAGAAAATAGTTACATATTTTTATCAAGGGGAAGTTTATTGTTTTGCTTCATCTGGTATTCTGGCTCTTTCCTATGTAATAATGTTAACAGAGAACATTTTAGATCCCAAAGGTAATAAAAATAAAAAAGATGTCAATCTCGTTCTCTTTTACTGCCATTTCAATATTCTAGTGAAACAGAGTTGACACGTTTTTATTTTCTATGACTTACTTCAAAAGCACTGCAGACTTTAACTTTTACACTCTTGCTGACAACTCCATAGCATTCAACCTAAAAAGTGAAGAAAACTTTACGTGTGATTTAGAGAGGATTTACATCACTCTCACAGTCCAGGGTGTTAGATGACAGAATCTAGTTTACCAATACAAAGCTGTAAGATAACTGGGAAGAGAGAAAGGTCAGAATGGAGAAATAGGATGATGTAGGTATAGATGGAGAAAAAAGTTACTTACATTGCCATGTTAAAACCTAGAAAGAGTTTCTTAGAAAAGAAGCAAAGATGATATGCACACATTGAAAGTATATAATACACGGGAACCAGCAATTAGCATAATGGCTATGTCACTGGATTCCCACGTATTCGACTGCGGTTCGCGTCCCGGACCCGGTGGCTTAAAACTCACGCTGGGCGCGTGTGCGTGCGTGCCCAAGATCCCGAGAGGAGAATGAAGGAGAAGGGATTGCGGCGTGACCATCCCCCCTGGGGGGTGATTTCTCACTTTCTGTCTCTCTGTCTCTGTCTGTCTGGCGAGCGCACGCGCCCTATGGCGAAAAACCTCTCAAAAAAAAAAAAAAAAAAAAGAAAGGAAGTATATAATACAGAGAGACATTTGTTTTCCACCTTTGGGGGATGGAATGTTTTCAATTATATCCCTCTAAAATGCAAAGCCTGATTGTGCTCATAGATAAAGTCACCACATTCCCTGTTAACCTAAAGGCAATTTTTCATTCTCTTTCTATCAGAAACAGTCTACTGGATTCCATTGTTCATTTTAAAAAGGCATTTATCCTTGCCATGTGAATATATTAGTCTGTTGGGAAAGTCATGATGCACTTTCCTGCTTTTCTATGTAAAAATGTGTCCCAACTTTCCCAACCAAATATATATCCAGACGAATGTTCTCATTTCTTTTCTGTCTCTCCATTGCTTTGTCTGCACTTCTCTTCCTTCCATTGTTTGAGTCTTGCTAAGATTTTGTTGTTGTTAAACTTTACTGAGCAGGTATTCAGAAAGATGTATACTGCTTTTTTTTTTTTTTTTTTTTTGGAGAGGTTTTTGCTATAGGGCGTGTGCGCTCGCCAGACAGACAGGGAGAGACAGAGAGATAGAAAGCGAGAAATCACCCCCCCAGAGGGGATGGCCACGTCGCAATCCCTTCTCCTCCATTCTCCTCTCAGGATCTTGGGCATGCACTCACATGCGCCCAGTGTGAGTTTAAGCCACCGGGTCCGGGACTTGAACCGCGGTCGACTACGTGGGAGTCCAGCAATATAGCCATTACGCTAATTGCTGGTCCCAGAAAAATGTATACATTTTAAGTGTTACAGCTTCATAGATGGTAGGATAGGTAGATGGATAAACAGTTAAAGATAGTGATGCGTGTAATTATCACCAAGAAGATAACATACAATATTACCAGCATTAGAGGGCTCCATTGTGTCCTTTTTGAGTTAGTATTCTCCTAAAGTGACCACTATCCTAATTTCCATTACAAAGATTAAATTTATCTGTGTTGAATGTCATGCAAACATACAGAATGCACTCTTTCATCTCTGGCTTCTTTTGCTCTATATTTTATCCCTGGGAGACTCATCTATGTAGTTCTGTATACATTACCCTTTTTCATTGCTATGCAGTATTCTTTAAGGTTTTTGCCATAGGTCATGTGTCATCAGAGAGACAGTGAAAGGGAAAGTAAGAAATCATCCCCCAGGGGGCTGACCATGCCATAATTCCTTCTCCTCTGTTCCCCTCCTGGAATTTAGGGCATGTGTGTACCTGGTGTTATTTTCAAGCTGTTAGGTCTAGGACTTGAACCACAGTTGCCATGTGAGAGTCCAGCGCCTTAACCACTATGCCACCTGCTGGCCCCTGCTGTGTAGTATTCTACTGGACAAACATACTGCACTTTATTAATTATTTGTTGAACCAAATTTTGGCTATTATGAATAAACTTGCCATGGACCTTTCTGGTGCTAATTTTTGGTGCATTTTATAGGCTTACTTCTCTCGGCTAGGAGTAAAACTGCCGGGTCATAGATTATGCATATGACTGTAACTCAAAATTTTTGAAAGTTTTTCCAAAATGGTTATACCAATTTACATTTCTATTCACAATATGCGAGTGAATTCTAGCTGTTCAGCATTTTTCAAAAAATCTGTATTACTAGTCTTTCAAATGTTATCTATTCTGGTATGTATGTAGTAGCTTACTGTGGTATTAATATGTATTTACCCAATAACTTATACTACTGAACACCTTTTCATATGGTTACTGCTCATGTGACATTCTATTTTGTAAAGCATCTTTTCAAATCCTTAACTCGTTTTTATTTTTTAAAGTTTTTTGATGTAGGGCATGTGCATTTGCTGGGGGGCACAAGCAAGGAAGAAAGTGAGAAATCGCACACCCCACCAGTAGGGATGGCCACATACCACAATCCCTTCTCCTCCATTCTCCTCTCAGGATTTCAGGCACACATGCACATGTACCTGGTGCTATTTTTTCAAGTCTCCAGGTCTGGAACCTAAGCCATGGTAAACTATGTGGGAGTACAGAGCCTTAACCACCACACCACCTGATGGCCCTCTTTGACTTGTTTTTAACTGAATTTTTACTCTTTTTCTTATCAATATGAAAGAACTCATATTTTCCTGATGAATTCAGTTTTTAAAGTTTTCTAATTTCTTGTATTTTTTTGTTTATGTTTTATTTAAAATGTTTTAATTAATGATCAAACATTTTTTAATTTATCAGATTAATTTGACTATATTAAAGAAGGTTCTTATGATTTAAGTCCTTTGGAATTCATTAAGATTTACCTTATGGCCCAGGATAAGATTTATTTTGGTAAACATTCGTGAGAACTTTTAAAAGGGGGGGTATATTCCATAATTTTTCAGTGTAACTTGCCTAAACATTTCAGTTAAAGTTGCCATTTGTTCACTCGGGTGTTCTATAATCTTATTTATCCTAATTTTTAAAGTTTATTTATTTCCTCCTAGACAGAGAGATAGAGATATAGGCACCCCAAACAAAGTAGCCATGCCACAATCCATGCCCACTTTCAGCCAGGCGTGTTTAGAGGCATGCACATGTGCACCCAGTATGCTCAGGGAGGTCCCAGGTCTCAAAACTAGGATCTTTCCCATGTTGTTCAGTTGCACCACCACCATGCCATTATCTGACTCTTTTATTCCCCTCTGTTTTCTCAGACAGAAGTTATGTCAATGTTTTCTTTTTTTAAAAAAAAAAAGTTTTCCAGAGGACACGTGAACTCTCTGGAGAGAGACAGAAACAGAGAAACAGAGAGAAGTGAGAAAGCACTCCCTGTGGGGGATGGTCATTGCCACAATGCTCTCTTCTCCATTTTTTCCTCCTTTCAGGATTTTGGGCATGCCTGTACATTTCAAGCTGCCAGGTCTAGGACTCAGCTGTGCAGTCAGTCATATGGGATCCAAGTACCTTAACCATCATGCCATTAGGTGGTCCATACTTTCTTTTTCTTCTTTTTAATTGCCAGAGGGTGCATGTGCTCAAAGATAGACAGAGAGAGGAGAGGAGAGGAGAGGAGAGGAGAGGAGAGGAGAGGAGAGGAGAGGAGAGGGAGATGGGGAGAGAGAGAAAGTACTCATCAATAGGGCATGATCACATTGCAGTCCCGTCTATAGTTCTTCATCTTGTCAAGATTTGGGGCATGCCCGCACACACATGTCCAATGTGTTTTTCAAGCTGCTGAGGCCAAAATTGATATCAAATTGTGGTCAGCTATGTGAGATCTATACCCCATGGGGCCAGACCTGGACCTTCACTTCCAAACTTTCTGTCTCCTCTTAAGTTGTAGCTCTTATAAGCAGTACGTAGTTTTCTGTTGTTGTTGCTCTTGTTTTGCTTTGTTTCTAATCCACTTTGATCATCTTCATCATTAATTTGGAGTAGTTAGTCCATTTGCCTTTAATGTAATTACTCATACAGTTGGATTTAAATCAATCATCTACTTTTCTGGGTTTTATTCCTATTTTTTCTCTCTTTTTTCTTTTGCATTACATGAGTGTTTTTTTTTTAATTGCTATAATTTATTATTTCATTTCCTTTAACTTTTAACTTGGTAGTCACACATATATTTAGTATTTTTAATGATTACTCTAGCATCCACTCTTGACTAGTTAGAATCTACTATAAATCAATACATTTTACCACTTCCAAGATATTGTGAAGAACTAAAATACTTGAACTTTTCTTATTTTCTCATGTCATTTATGCTATTGCTCTACTTTCTCTTCATATGTCACTAAACCTCACAAGAAATTAATATTAAAGAGTCAATATTACTTTATATTTACCCAACTATATATCCTTTCTTGTGCTCATCATTTCTTCTGCACTTCCAACCTTTCATCTGGGAATATTTTCCTATTTCTTGAAGAACTTTCCACACATTTCTTTTAGTGCAGGTTTACAGATGCTAAATTCCATCATATTTTGTTCATCTCAAAATATATTTATTTTACCTTTTTACTAAATGTATAATTTGCCTTCATTTTGAGAATATTTTCATTAAGAGTTAAGAGTTCTAGGTAGATGGTGTAATGGTTACATCACTGGACTTCCATGTCGTTAACTGCAACTCGAGTCCTAGATCCAATGGCTTAAAATTCATGCTGGGCACATGTACATGTGTGCTCAAGAAGATCCCGAGAGGAGAATAGAGTAGAAGGGATTGTGGCATGGCCATCCTCCTACGATGGTGATTTCTCGCTTTCTGTCTCTCTGTCTCTCCAGTGAGCACAAGTATCCTATAGAAAAAGTCTTTAAAAAAATAAAAAGCTCTAGGTTAACTGCAATTTTTAAAATTCCTTTAAAGATGTCACTTGATGAATTTTCAATTGCTAGATTTCAAATAATTGTTTCCTCTATAAAAATTGTATTCATTTTGCTAAATTAACTGAGAAAGTCTGAACACCAGGAGATTTAAGAAATCCTTTTCTCATAAATGGAAAATGTATTACTATTTTCATCAGTGATTATTAGAAAGTTTAGGGGCCAGGAGGTGGCATGGAGGTTAAAGTCATGGACCTCATATGGCTTACTGCAGGGCTGGAGTCCTGGACCTGGACACTCAAAAATCACTTTAAGTATGTGTGTGAATGTGCCCAAAATCTGGATAGGCAAAAGATGAGAAGAAATCACTTAATAGCTATACCCCTTGCCCCAAGGGTGGGTGGGGGTGATTTCTCACTTTCTCCCTCCCTTTCTCTCTGGCAAGAGATAAACCCTATAACAAAAAAAATAAGTAAAGTTTGTCTTTATATTTAGTCAAACTCTTTCCTCTTGTAGCTTCTGATGATTCATACTATTCCTAGATTTTATGACCTTCAGAATGAACTTAATTCCTCTTCAACACAACAGCTCTTAAAATATTTGAAGATAGCTATGACATTCCTACTCTTCCCACTTCAATCTTTTTTTTAGACTAGACCAACTAAGTCTCCTTGTGTGTTGTTCATCACATATTTAGCCAAGTTCACTTACTATCTAAGAACTTTACTCTGTAAGTACTCCAGTTGGTTGCCTTCAGCAAGCATGTGATGACTGTGTCAACTGATGTCAGGCACTTTGCAACAATATTCTATATAAAACCAATCTCCAAATAGGATTCAATTGATTCTTAATTTGGCAAAAGATTTTGGATAAATGTAGTCATGTTTCTATAGCCTTTGACATTAGCATAGGAAAGGAAGGAAAGAATGGAAGAAGGGGGGAAGGGGCAAAGGAAGGAATTTGAGGGAAGAGAAAGAGGGAAGTAGAGAAGGAAGAAAGGAAAGAGGAATGGAAAAAAGGAAGAAGAAAGAATAAAAAATAAAGTTGTGTTCAATTTATTTTCCATTTATAGGTAAAATAATTCTTTAAGTTCCAGTATTTGCATAGTTTTATTTAGTTTAAATAACTAAATGTTTTACTCAGGAAGCTATTTTTTGAGAGAAAACATTTAAAGTTTATTAAGTGAGCATTAGCAATTGAAGCAGATAAAAGGAAAGGTGTAAATCTCATAAGGTGAACCAGCTAAATATGATTTTTCTGCATCTTTTTTGGTTACATACTGATAGTCTTGATAGCAGGAATGATTAGTTTTCTTTCATTCAAGCCTACACTCTGAATAAAGTGTCATGAAGTGAACCAGTGGTATTTAGCTTTTGTAAACCCCATTTATTTATAAACTTTCATGAATTCAGGCATATTAGCACAAAGAAAAAATATCATTACATCCTTGGGAGGCAGAATATTCAAGGTTAAAACTTGAGCAGACTCTTTCAAGACTAAAGATGCCTTGAAAGATAATTATACAATGTAGCAAAATAACAAGAAAAAATATGACAAGGTTTGAAATGAAAGATATTCTAAAAGTCTAGTTTCAAATTGTTTCTGAAAGCTCTCAATAATACCCAAGAGGAGGTCAACAATCTCAAAGGAATTTATTTATATTGCTGCTTTTGTGCCCTCAAAGTTCTGTCAAAATTCTTAATATCTGGACTTTGTTTCTTCTTATTAATGGGTTAGCTTTCATGTACAAAGAGAATGCTACTGGGCCACTGTCAGATGGCTATTACCACCCAAGTCGTGTGGGTGAATTGGTTTTGAGCTAGCTACTGCTGATGAAAGTCTTGCACCTTCATTTTAGCAGACTGTTCCTATTTTATGACACTGGGTTTTGATCTGGCATTGCAAGAGGCTATATCTGGTTCTCTCCTATAAACAATTAAAAGCACTGTAGTTAGCTAGCTTTATGTATTCTGCCTTTGAAATCATTTTTCTTTCTCTGGGAAGTATAATAATAATGGCCTACTAGATTTTTCAGAGATGAGAGGCCAATCAGTACTCTTTCCTGAGGACAGGGATGGGCCTACTACAGTGAAAGGTCACCATTCTGGGAACATAACTCAAGATAAGCTAAGACACTAGCTTAAAACAATTGGTTCAGCAACGGCAAGCTTAAAAAATTCCAAGACTGTTTCTTCCTTCTGGCCATGATGGAGTAGTTTGCATCAGACTGAGAATGCCTATAAAAGTTGCATAAAATTGTGAAAATATGCTATTTTCAGGTACCAAAGAGCAACCAAGGAAACCATAACTCAAAGGGGTCAAGATTCTGGATAGAACAAACTCACAAAGAGGTGAACTTCACATGTATCTCTTCTTTTCTCACTGGTACATTTACCTAATATAGAGAATAAAGGCAGAGGGGAATGCTGGTTTGGGACTCACAGCAGTTTCACTGTACTAGGGAGACAGAAGCTGGAGTTTGAGGCTACCAAGTTGGCAGAAACATGAGGAGCCATGAACCAGAAGAGAGGTAAGTCAGCATTTCTGCATTCAAGTTTCCCTGTGTCTGCCAACTGCTACATTACCTGTATGCAAGTAGGCTGTTGTTTTCTTGGTTAAAGTACTGCATTGGTTTCCCCGCACTGGCTAAATATTAAAATTCAGACTCTTTCACAAGCTATGTATAACTTCTATTGCCTGGTCTACCATAGCCTCACACTTGTGGCAGACACACCCTGCAATGACCCCCCATTAGTCATGCACTTGCGTAATCTTTCTATAGTCCTCTCTTCCCTTGACTGTGAGTAGAACCTGTGCTTACAAATAAAATATAGCAAAAGTGATTGGATATCACTTCTGTGATATTACATTAGATGGAAAAAGTGGAGGTATCTTGCATATAAAATTAAGGTCCTTAATCAGTTGACCTTGAGGTAACCAAAAGAGAGATTATCCTGGGTGGGTCTGACTTGATCAGGTAAGCCCTTTAAAAGAAAGCTTAGCTGATGACAGTTTGAGTCCCAGACCTGGTGGCTGGCAGACTGGCTGGCTTGCTCTCTCTCTTTTTCTCTCTTTCTGCATGTATGTGTGTGTGTGTGTGTGTGTTTCCTCTCTTCAGTCAAATTGAAAAATAGTAATGAAATTAAATAAATACTTCTTTAAAGAAAAAAAAATAAAGGTGGCTGCTTAGGTCTCCCCTCAAGTGAGAATCTCAAAGAATCTAACTCCTTATTGCTGGCTCTGAAGTATCAAATGACCATGAATTCTCCAACAACAAGGAATGAATTCTGTCAACAACATGAGTGAGCTTGGAGGAGGCCCCTGAGATGTAGATGAGAACGTATCTCAGGTAATGACTTCCTCATAGCTTTGTGAGACCATGAGGGAAGAACTCAGTTAAGCCATATCCAGAGCTCTGTTGCACAAAAGCTATGGGAGAATAAGTTTGTGTCTTTTAAAAAATATATTAATAGTTTTAGTTTTGCTATAGGGTACATGAATTCACCAGAGAGAGATGGGTGGGGTGGGTGAGAAATCACTTCCCAGAGAAGAGAGCCATGATGCAATCCCTTTTCCTCCATTCTCCTCTTGGAATTTTGGGCACTCACATACACAAACCTTGAGTGTGTTTTCAAGCTGCCAGGTTGGGATTCAAACTGTGCAGTTGTCCATGTGGGATCCAACTTTCTTAACCACCATGCCACTGGCTGGCCCTAAGTTTGTATTCTTTTAACTTTGTGCTATTTTGTTATGTAACAACAGAAAACCATTATAGCACTTGCTTCCCCAAATCCAATGAACTAGACTCAGAAAAGTCTAGTAGTGCTCTGATACTGAAATACTATTATACAGTTTCACATAACAATAAATATTATTACTTTTATTTAAATACCTTTCCCTAGTTTTTCTGTCTGTAAAAGTCCCAGGTATACTTTATTATCTAACTTGAGCTTATAATTTTCTATTAAGACTTCATGACCCATCCAAACTGATCTGTCTTTTTGCCACCATCAATGCTATTTTTTAAACTCTAGCACCTACTACATTGTATTGCACTTAGCGGTTAACATGCCTTATTCACTTATCTGTTCCATGAAATGAAGGGATATAATTAATTTTTGCATGGCCAACTTGGCCTAACTAAATACCTGGCTAAATTAGAGACTGTTATAGGTGATCAAATAGATATGAGCATGAAGTCCCAAGACACCAATGAAAAGGGCATCTGATAGATCACTACCATTGTCAGGGGTTGCAGCCAGACTCCTGGCACCAGTAGGGGAAAAGTAATGACTTTTATTGCATACACTGTCATTAGAGGACCTGTAATATATAACCACTTCCCCTCCTATAGCAATGCATGCACAAATAGACTCCCTCCTAGCTGCTTGACTGATATTTCACCTTGCACTATAGGAGCTCAGTGAGTATGGGCAAAACTGTTCCTATGCACGTGTTCACACCCTCGAAGTCCACACTGGGCATACATATGACTTCCCCATACCAGACATCTGAGTTCCCCTTACCAGGCAAGAATTGTGCAGCAAAAGTCTATGAAAACAAATAGAGTCAGCTACCATGACAGATGTCTCCTCCTAAATAGTCATGGCAAGACGCCACAATAAAAGTAACATCTACTTCTATTCCTGATGCAGTTGCCACCTTGTAATCTGCCGACTCTCATCTTTCCCAAGTATAATATTAAAATTTTCATTTCTCACCTACTTTTCTTAGGACTCTGGCTTTATTCATATCTTAGGATGGGTCTCTAATCTTAGTGATTGGGGGCAAAGAACCAAGCATCCCATCATAAGTCTCCTCAGTTCCCCATCAGATAACGAGACTTAATAAAAGTTTGTTAAAGAGTATGTATTTGAGAGTGGGAAGGGGATTAATAGATTTAGACCAGAACCTGTATTCCTCTACTCTACCTTCTTCGAGATTTTATGTATTAATCATATCCTCCCTCTCTCTCTCCCTCTCCCTCTACCCCTCCCTCCCTCCCTCCCTCCCTCCCTCCCTCTCCCTCTCCCCCTCCCTCCCTCCCTCCCTCGCTCTCCCTCTCCCTCTCTCTCTCCCTCTCTCTCTGTCTGTCTGTCTGTCTGTCTTTGGGTTTTCCTTCTAAAAAGATCTTGTTTTATCATTCACATGTTCCTTAGCTGTTCTGATTCTATTCTAGAACTTCAAAAGTTATGTAATGTCTAAGAATAAAAAGGTTACAGGCCAAAATTTGTTCTTTTCCCACTTCTTCCTTTTCATGGTCTTCAAGTTCTTGATAATTCTTTAGTGACAAGATATTTTATTTTGCTGATAGGGTGGGTATTCAAGTTAAATAGCTTCAAAGGAGTTGACTTGAAGGCAACTTATTTCAAAATCTATCACTCACAAGATGATGTTAGAAAAATCTCCTGCAATTGTGCATTTCCTTCCTCCAACCCTGTTTCATTGACTAAGTTAGAAAAAAGCCAGAAGATCAGAAAACACAAGCCCTCGAAGTGTCACTTACTTTCTTTAGAATTCAACTGAGAGCTGCAGATCAAAGATTTTAAGTGCTTGGTCAGGCTGGCATAATCTATACTATTCTGCCTATTATTGAATCTTTCACTCATTAGTCTGTTTCTTGAAGGTACATAAAGATCTTGATTTACCTTCTGGGGGGCTCATCATAGAATATGGGAAACGGAATTGAAATGCATAAAAATTCTGGCATGGCAAATAAATCATTCTCTGAATCTATTAACTACTCCTAAACCTTTTCATAGTTTGCTCTAAACTCAGTGTTTGCAGCAATGTGCCAATTTTGAGTTCAAGGTGACAGTCAGACTAGTGTATACACTAAGACCGATAGAGAAACAATGCACAGATTCATTCGCTCTCTCTATACATGGATACGATTGCAAAACCTAGATGGTAGCTTAAGGTATGTTTTATGTTTTGGTCTTTAGTATTGAAAATATTGATAAATTTGGCTCCCTGTGACAAATTTAAACATATTTATAAAATGCAAATAACTACTTCCTAGTACATATGATAGATTGAATACACACAGTTTCTACTCTCTTCTCCAAAACACCATTAAACTGACATTAAAGAGCTTGGCCAGGGCCACTCGGTGGTATGGTGATTAAGGTGGCTGGATCCTACATGGCAACTGTGTGGCTGAAGTGTCTAACCTGGAAGCTTGAAAAACATGCTGGGCAGATAGGCATTGTGCCCAAAATTTGAAGAGGAGAAGTGGAGAAGAGATTGAGGAGTGGCCATTCTCCACACGGGGTACTTTCTCACTTTCTCTTTCTTTCTCTTTGGCAAATGCACATGCTCTATAACAAAGTTAAAAAAAGAAAAAAGAAAAAGAGGCTTGGCCATCATGGCACAGGCTGAGAGGTCCCATGATATGATGCTGGGGCCAAATGGGAGGCATGTGCTTTGGATCTTAGGCTGATCTGTGCATGCCTGTGATTTTAGCTGGCTGAAAGGCTGGGGGTGGTGGTGGGAGGGGTCATGGTATCAGGACCCTGTTAGGGATGTCTGTCTTTACTTAGCTATAAATACAATAAACATTTCTTTCTTTTTTTCCTTTTTAGAAAAAAAAAGAAAGAAAGATGCACAGGGAACAGGAAAGAAACTAATAGCAAACAAGAAATATCAACAAAATTTTGGAAGCTGAAAAACACATATATGAGTAATAACTAATCTAGCATAACGAAACAGAAACCCTAAATCTATATGTCAGGAAATCAACAAGAAACAAGTCTATTTTTCTCCATGCCACTCTTGAACTGCGCAGATATTGCAGACATCAGGTATCTCAGAAGATAAGGGCTGAAAACAGTACTGGTGGAAGGCCAAGTAAGACACTGTTCTAGATATCTCGATTCCTGTCCTTAGTATTTAGCCAGGTTTTCCTGATAGGTAGAATTGTGAGAAATGTGATGAAAACCTGAAAAACAAGGGTAAGGTTTGGCAACATTGTAATGGGATGAGGACTGGTGGAACCAGGCTATCGTTCTGCCACAAGAAGGCATTTGGACAAAACAGGCAGAAGTCATATAATACATCTGTAAAAGAATTAAAAACCCACTCAAAAAAATCTAACTTAATGACCAAGAAGATAATATGTCAATTGCAATATACTCTGAAGAGAAATTAATGGACTGAACTAACTAGGAATGCGAGAAATTCTCACTCACAATACAAATGAGGAAAATAGGTCTTTATTTCTGCTGCTGTTTCTTATTTTCTTATTTATTTTTAATTTGCTAGGGGGCAAGTACACTCTCTGAAGTCAGGAAGAGAGAGAGAAGCATCACCCTATGGGGATGGTCACACTGTAATCCCTTCTTTTCCATCCCTTCCTCCTTTTGGGATTTTGGGAACATACATACATGCACCCAGTGTATTTCTCAAGCCACTGGGTCAGGGACTTGAACCTCCACAGTTGGTCATGTGGGGTCCAGGTGCCTTAACCACCGTGTCACTAGCTGGCCCAGGAAACTGGATGTTTCTGTGTGGTTCACCAACAATTCCTTAGAAAAGAATGCTCCAAACATTAGGTATATGTAGTGGGAGGAAAGGGTTTAACAGAAGAAGAAATTCACACAGGAAATCAGAAAAAGTATTCACTGGCAGTGGTCCCAAGAAACAGGAGAAAAAATAGCAATCTCAGAAAAAGCAGTTGTAATATTTTATTGACTCTCATTTGATTTACCTATTCAGTGAAATGTACTCCAAATGTTAGTCCCCCTGTAGTTGCTCTACGACACTGCATTTATGTGTCTGTCTTAACACCTCTCCCAGTAGTTCTCAACTCTAATTGCACCTGGTCCCCACCCTCATTGAGATGGACCTGAGGTTGGGTATTTTTTCAAAAGCCCCCTGGGTGACTCTAAGTTACAGCCAGAGTTGACTAGCAGCATGAAAACTATGGATTCCTAGAAGGTAAATCCTGTCTTTTCTTTTCTCTTGACTCTACAGCCTCGCAACAACAGGGAAACAATGTTTTAAAATGTAGCTCCTTTCAGATAAGTTTGAAAGAGCTCTTAAACCAAATGCTCAGGGATGAATATTGTTTTATCAATATTCCCATGTAACTTAAAGGCTTTTAAACATTCACTACAATACATGGAGTAGACGCTGTGAGGTTCAATTCTTGTCAAACTACGACATCTAAAATTAACCAGTTGCTTTTTTTAAAAATCACTTATTTTGTTAATTATTATTATCTTTTAATTTGCTATAGGGTATATGCACTCACAAGAAAGAGAGTGAAAGTGAGAAAGCAAGCCACCAGGTCTGGGACTCAAACTGCCATCTACCATGTGGGAGTCCAGTGCCTTAACCACCATGCCTCCTGCTGGGCCCCTCCATTTGCTTTTAAAAGCCAGATCAAGATTCAAAAGAAACAGACACTCCTTACAAACATTCATGATTTTTGAAAATAATTACAGAAGCCCTACTTATAAAAAGCTGTTACTGTTAAGATTAGTACGTGATTATGATGATTATGACATAAAGCAGATGCTGAAAACCATTTCTTTCATAATAAATCCACACCTGGATTATGAGAAATTTGAGATCACTGCTCCTTGGTTTAGGAATATGGTTTCCTCCTCTTTCTCTGGCCACTCTTGCCTATAGTATCTAGTGCTCCACTAATTTCCTAGTGGGGTTGTCTTTACAGAGGCAGAAAAAGGGGATCCAAGACCAGAACCAAGAGCTCTCTCTTCCTATGGGTGTTCAATAAAAATTATTGAATGAATAAAAATAAATGTATCCCTCTTCTTATCCTTTTCTTATCAGGCCTTGTCCCTTGTATATACTCACTAGAAATAACTGACAAGGTGTTATTTTAACTTAATACACATTTAAATCCCTGAGAGAATCATGAATAAATATTGCTCAGGCTCTAAAAAGGAGATGGCTCTATCATAAAGACTCTTATAATCAGTAATCATCATCACCATTATAATCTTCATCTTGAGGCAATTGAGCCATGATATAAGCAAACTACAAAAACCATTCAGATTTCCAAAGCTGATGGACTACAAGCAAATATTCTTGTGTGTATGGTAAGATTTGCCACAGGATTCTTCAATGGGCCCTTCTCAAACTTTTACTTTGCATCAGAATAATCCAGGGAAGCTTGCAAAAACACAGATTGCAGGGCCTTGCTTCCAGGTTTTTGACTTGGTAGATCTGGGATAGGGTCTACAAATTTGTATTTCTAACAAGTTATTAGGTGATACTGATGCTGCTGGTCCAGGGACTACACTTACAGAAACCTTGCTGTAAACCAAATCTGGTTCACGAGCTCAGTGGTATGACCCAACTTTAAGCAAGCTGGATCATCCTTAAAGTACCCTGCAAAACCATGAAGTCTAATCCCAAGCAGTGCTGTCTAATAAACAAATCAAGTAAGTCATGTGTATAATTTAAAACTTTATAGTAACCACATGTAAAAAGTAAAAAGGAGGCTCGGTCCCATAGCACAGAAGTTAAGCCTGCGCATATGGAGCTAGATCCCACTGTTCAAATCCTGGCCCTGGCAGCTTGAAAACTAAGCAGGGCATGTGTGCATTTGAACTCCAAGTCCTTATGAGATGAAAAGATGGAGGGGAAAAAAGATTATCCCATGTCCTGCCCCACTGAGGGAGAGTGCCTCCCCAGCATATGCACCCTGTGGCTATTTAATATAAAAAGGTAGGGGGAGTATAAAGAAGGTCCAGTCATTGTAGCAAATGTGGTAGGGCTCTGCTGTGCAATACTAGAGCCACATAGCAGACCCGGGTTCAGATGTCAGCTCAACCTGAACATGCTAGGCACACCCACGTGCACCTGTGACCCTGGCTAGCTGGGAGTCCCAGTGGGTAGGGAAAGGGCATCGCAGTGTGGCAAGACCCTGTCAAATGTGGGTCATTGACTCTCTAACACATACATGAAATAAACTTCAAAAAGCTGAAAATAACAGTAAAAGTAATTTTTTCAAGACCTCATAAATAAATTATATTTATTTTAGGATTTTTTCCTTTTCTTTTTTTCCTTTTCTTTTTTAAAATTTATTTCATTTCATTTTCTTACATACATTCAATCACATTATTATTTGTCTTACAAGATGGATATTCCAACAGGTGAACATTTCTCCCTAGTACAGTTGATAAAACTACAAAATATCTTCAACAGATAATACCACACCTCTTTGTGCCATTAATGCTTTGCCTCCCTGTCCCTCCCCCAAATACATTTTATTTCATTCATTTTATATGTGAAATGTTTTTATTTCAACATGTAAACAGTATACATATTAATGAGATTTTACATTGTTTTTTTTTCATTCCAAGTATTTAAAAGAAGTTCTATGTTTTTACACTTACAGCAATATGTCAAATTAGACTAAGCATATACTGAGTACTCAACAGCCCCATTGTGTCCACCTCAGCGGCATTGCAGCTGTGGGAGCTACGTGTCAGTCACTCTCTGAAAATATTGTTGGATCAGCTTATAGCCTCGTGGTTTGGGGAAGTTGGAATCTACATAGCCTACCTTACAGTTTGAGTCCTGGATCTGACAGCTTGGAAAACATGCCAGACACATAGGTATGCTTTCCCAAATTCCTAACAGGATGAGGAGATGGAAGAGAAGGGATTGCAGCATGATCATGCCTTAATGGGGTGCTTTCTCTCTTTTTCTCTGTATCTCTGTGAACACACAGGCTCTCTAGGAAATTAAAAATACTTATTTTTAATGTGATATTTTACTATTTTGGGGGCTATCATAAAATGACTTAAAATAGGTACACACAATAGAAGAAAACAATACTTTTCAATAAAGGTAAAGTGAACCAAAATAATAATTTTTTCCATTGTATTAAAAATAGTACTCAAGGGGCCAGCAGGTAGTGTGGTAGTTAACATGGTGCTCTCCCATGTGACCAACCAAGCTTTGTGTCTTGTATCCAGCAGCTTGAAAATCATGCCTGGCGCACGCGCGCGTGTGTGTGTGTGTGTGTGTGTGTGCCTAAAATTCTAAGAGAAGAATGGAGGAGAAGGGATTGTGGTATGGCCATCTTCCTGAGGGGTGATTTCTCACTTTCCCTCTCTCTGTCTCTCTCTGGTAAGTGCATGTGTCATACAGCAAAAACTTTAAATAAATAAATAAATAAAAGCACTCAATGACCAAAATTCCATTTACATACAACTTCTTCCAGATTTTTTTTTCCAGTTTTTGCTATAGGGTGCATGTGCTTGCTAGAGAGAGAAAGAGAGAAAGTGAGAAATCACTGCCCCTCCCCACAGTAGAAGGCCACACAATAATTCCTTCTCCTCCAGTCTCCCCTCAGAATTTTAAACATGTATGCACACTTGCCCGGAGTGTTTCTCAAGCCACTGGGTCCAGGACTCAAATCATACAATCAGCCATGTAAGATCTAGCCAACCTAACCTCCATGCCATCTGCTGGCCCCTTCCACAGATTTTTAGTTTGTAAAGTTACTTTATTTTTTAAAATTTATTATATATATTTAATATACATTATATATTCAACATACATTGCATGTTTTTATTTAATTTATTATATACATTCAACCACTATACATCACTTAGTTTGTAAAGTTTCTTACCCAACAGTCCATTGAAGATACTATACATATTATCATCAATAGATAATCATTCATTTCTGTGTCCCATAAGTGTTTTACCTCGCTGTTTTTCTCCTTGGTTCCTTACTTTATAATAAGTAATCACTTTTTAGTATAAATAATAGTAACATCCAAGGTGCTAAAATGCTAGCTGGTATGGAGCAGAAGAGATTCCTTCAATTAAGATATTAAAAATTATATTATGCCATGAGAAATGGATACTTTTTTCTTGTCATAACAATTTCTGCATTGCTTTTCTGGTAAATGTTCAATATTGATGAATGAGGACATGCAGATATGCCAAAAAAAGACCATGTATTACCCATAATCTTATGCCATTAGTTCCTTTCATATGTCCATCCAGAAATTTTCCTTGCTTACATCCCATATAGTATATTTGAAAGCAAACACGGAGTGTTTGTTTTGTGAGTTGCTTTTCTCAGTTAAAACATAGAATGATATCTTTCACCTTCACTTACATATCATTCCATAAAGTCATTTTAAATGGTCATATAGTATTGTGTGGGTATTCCACAATATAGCTAGCCCTTTTCTTACTGGGCCCTTAGCATTTTCATTCTTACAAGCAACATTGGAATACAAATTATTTAAAAAGCTGTCAAAAATTTGACCAATCCACACGCTACCTAATCTTCTGCTTAACGTTTTCTAACAGACTTTGCTCCTCTCCTCAGTAATTACCACAGAACTACAACTTCCAGTGCTTGAAACATTAGAGTGTATCAGAAACAACTGGTTATTTTTATTCCTGTTTGTTAATGAAGATTCTAGCCCTAACTTCAGAAAGATACATGCAGGACTGGTATGGGGCCTCAGGGTCTGCATTTTTAACCAGCTAACCCTGTATCAAGAAATACTGCCCTGGTCCTTATGTACCATTTTACAGTATATTTAATAATATTTTTCATTTAGCTGCATATACTGCTCAAGGAAATGCTCTGAAATAAATAAATGCAGAAAATTTATCACTCTGAACCAAATTTCAACTCCCAGCAGCCAAAATCTATTTTTAAAGTCCCTATAGTTCTTATTATAACAAACCTAATATTCTACTACATAATTTCTTCCTTAATACATTTTTAAGGAAGGAACTTGGTTCGTGTTTTGCATGTTGCAAATGGAAGACTCTAGTTTGCAGCTGATACAAGGGCCTAATTTCCCACATACATGGATGGCATTTGCAAAATTCTAAATGACCTCTCTAGTCATCATCACAGACCACTGTGTTAGCTGAACTGCCCTCCTCCAACAGTGCCCATTACCTTTAATGGGCATTGTTCAAGAGTTGGAGACTGGGACTAAGCTTGAAAGGGCTATGTGTGTTTGGCGAGAATGCGTTACTGTTGTTTAAAGATCCATCCACAGATCAAATGCTCATAATCAGCCTCTCTAGTGGCGGGGAACAGGAAACAAACAATCCAAGGATATTGTCTGCCCAGAGAAAACAAAACAGTACACATCCCTTCCAGTTTGTTCCAGTACCCGAAGTGACATGCCACAAAGAAACTGATACTCTGAAACTTTGATGAAGCCTCGGGAACTATTCCACAGTGGGAAGACAACATGCGTACTCCCACTTCTGAAGAGAGACAAAGGATACTCGAACATTGAGCTTCTGTGTAGAAAATCAAAGGCAACTACCCGACCTTATTATCTTCAAGAACTATATCAAAGCCTTAGAAAACTCTGTCTCTGTGTTGGATGGCTTTCAGTCTGAATGCAAACAAAATAAACTATTTTTAATGATATATCAATATACTGTGAGTCTTGCCACAAAAAGCAGAAAGAAAGGCCATAGCCTGATATTGCCTAGTCTCTGTATTACTTGTTCAGTTGAATTCTTCTTCAGAGTGATTTTTCTCTTATTCTAAATTTCACTGGTCCTGGTAGAAACGGTCTTACTTTCACTATCCCACCTTGTATATACAATGTGTCCGAATTATTTTCTAGTTCTTTCAAGAGTCTATTTTGTAGGACCTTTATGATAAGGGTTATGTCTGCCATCTCTTTTTTGTCACCACTGGCACAGCCACATGGTACTTACATAATCTATTTATTAAATTGCACCAAAGATGCATGTATGCACATATCCCCCTTGCTATATGACTGTGTGACACCATTGCCATTTCCTTTTTTTAGTTTGCCAGAGGGCATACTCACTCACCAGAGAGAGATACATTGAGATTGAGAGTGAGAGACCACTAGAGAGAGGAAGCACCTCCTATGGGGAATGGCAACACTGAAATCCCTTCTCTTCTACTTCTCCTTCCTTTCAGGATTTTGGGCATGCATGCACACATGCTTGGTGTGTTTGTCAAGCTGCCAGGTCTAGAAATTGAATCGTAAGGTTGGGTCATGTAGGATCCAGCCATCTTGACCACCATGCCACAAACTGGCCCTTGTTTTGTTTTTGGTTTTTTACTGTAAAATTACTTCGCATGATAGTGACTAACGGGACTTTAATCTGAATCAAGTGACTCTTATTTGGAATAAGGTAATATCACCAGATCAACATGCTTGTCATTATCATGCTTTACCATATTTGCTAAAAGACACATACATAAAAAGAAACATTTTTCTACCTCTGAAAGGAAAGCACTCCTGAAATGAAACATAGCTGCTACTGGGAAATCACAAGTAATACTGTATCCATATCTAAGTCTCATTATCATATTGATTGCTTGCAGCATACTTCATGGGACCAGCAGATGGCATAATCATTACATCGCTAGACTCCCACATAGTCGACCACAGTTCGACTCCTGGAACCACACACATACATGGCATTTGCAAAATTCTAAATGACCTCTCTAGTCATCATCACAGACTTCTGGGTTAGCTGAACTGCCCTCCTCAAAGAGTGTCTGTTACACCAGGCTCATATCCATGTGTGCCCAAGACCCCAAGAGGAAAATGGAGGAGAAGGGATTGTGGCATGGCTATTCCCTCTGGGGTTTGATTTCTCACTTTCTGTTTCTCTGTCTCTGTCTGTTTCTCCAGTTAGTGCATGTACCCTATAGCAAAAATTTATCTTAAAAAATTATGGACCTAGAGCCAGATAGAGACATGCATTGGGTTGTCAGAAAAGTCAGGATGCATTTTTCCATAGTAAAACAGAAAGAAGTCATGACTTTTTTGACAACCCAATAATATAGTAGAAAGAGCACTGAACAGTAACTCAAGAGAAAGGATTCAATTCCCAGGTGGGGAAGTAGTCTTGAACTAGTCATATACCTTCCCTTGGCTTCATTTTTCTCATCTATGACATGAAGGAAGTTGGACTAGACTTATTTATTCAATATGTATTTAACGCCTACCAGACCTACTTCTAGGTGTTAGGAATATAGCAAATAATGAGAAAAAAATCCTGCTCTCCTGGAGGTTATGTTCTAGTAAGAGAGAAAGACAATAAATTTATAAAATATTTGAAAATGATCATTTTGAATCATGATAAGTACTAGGAAGGAAAATGAAAAGGGTTAAGGGGATAAAAGTAGAAGAAAGAAGAGAGGGAAAATGAAGAAATAAGTACTAGGGAAGGGCGGTCTGAAGAAGTGTTATTTGAGCAGAAGCCTGAATGATGAGGAGATTGCTGTGTAAACAATTGGAGGAGGAGGGCATGGAAAATGAAAAATCTCTGAGACAGAGCCAAGCTCAGTCAATTCTAATAACAGGGAGGTCAGTATGTCCAGAGAGAAGTGAGTCAGAAGAATAGTAGAAGATAGGGCAGAAGAGGCTTGCAGATTACACAGGGACATGATGATGATGAGAGATTGGATTTTATTCTATGCATCACGGAAAGTCTTCAGAAAGTTTTGATCTAGCAATGATGAGATCTGATTTACATTTTTTTTAATTGCTAGAGAGCACATGGGCTCACCAGACAGAGAGAAAGGGAGAATGCATTCTTAATGGTTTCTGGCAATGCTGGAATCCTCCATTTCTCCATTCTGTCAGAATTTGGGATATTCGTGCATAGACGCCCATCATGTTTTTCAAGCTTTCAGGGCCAGGATTTGAACCAGAGTTGGCCATGTGATATCTGGCTCCCTCAAGGACTAGGCTACCAGGTTGGCTCTGATTTATGTTTTTGTTTTTATTTTTATGTTTTTGGAGAGATTTTTGCTATAGGGTGTGTGCACTCACTAGAGAGACAGAGAGATATCAAGTAAATCATCCCCCAGGGGGAATGACCACACTGCAGTCCCTTTTCCTCCATTCTCCTCTCAGGATTTGGGCATGTACACACATGCATCCAGCATGAGTTTTAAAATGCTGGGTCTGGAACACAAACCACAGTCAAAGATGTGGGAGTCTAATGCCTTAACCAATACACCACCTACTGGACCCGTGATTTATGTTTTTAAAGGACAATATACTGTGGTAAGGACAAGAGTGAAGAGATGAAGGACCAGTAGGTGGTGTTGCTGCTACATCACTGAACTCCCACGTAGAAGATTGCAGTTTGAATCCCAGACCCAGTGGCCTAAAACTCATACCAGGTGTGTGTGTGCATGCCCAAAATCCCAAAAGGAGAATGGAGGAGAAGGGATTGTGCCATGGGCATCCCCATGGGGGGTTATTTCTCACTTTCCATCTCTCTGTCTTTCTCTGTCTCTCTAGCAAGCACATGTGCCCAATAGCAAAAATCTCTCTCAAAAAAAAGTGATAAGTTGAATAAAGAGGCTACTATGGTGAGAGAGGGTAGTAGTTTGGCCTGTGGTGGTACCAGATGCAGAGAAAGGAGAATAGATCTGAGATGTTTAAGAGGCAGAGTCAAAAACAAAAACAACAACAAAGAAACACTTGCCTACTGATTGATTAGATGTCTGGTATGAGGGGGAGAAAGGAATTGAAAATGACTTTTGGGGTATGAATCAAAGCAATCATTGTCTAATGGTTCTTGTTTCAGATACTTTAACCTATGTTCACAAGTATGACTGGTCTATACTTTTCTGATTTTATCTATTCTTGGTTTTATGATGAAGGTTATACAAGTCACATAAAGTTGAGTGACTTTTTTTCTTTTTCTGAAACAATGTAATTTGGATCATTTAATCCTTGAAAGTTGGGGAAAATTTGCCAATAAAATCATCTAATTACGTAGGCCTGGAATCTTGGGGTTAGGGGATAATTTTTATAACCAATTCAATATACTTAAACCTACCAATTATAAAGGTTTTATAATTTTTTCTTGAGATAATTTTAGTATATCATATATTCTATTAGGATTGCCATTTCATTGATATTTTCAATGTTATTGGCAAAAGGTTGCTCCATATTTTTCTCTTTTAAATTTTTCAAATCTCCACTTTATCTATCATCATCTTGCCTTTTTCATTTCTAATATTACTCATATGTGCCCTTCTCTCATATTTTTCCTTCCCTGGGTCAATAACCCTCACTATTCAGCCTTCCACATGGAAGGTTGCAAGGAAAATGATTTAAGAAAGATCTGAAAATATATCTAATAGCACACCCCCCAGTCATTCTCATTATTTTTTCTTTTTGTGTCAAGGTCTCATAAATTAAGTATGTGAGTGGTTATGTAGAGAGCTGTGAGAGTGGAGTTATAATTTTTTTTTTAATTAGGAGCAAAAGAGAAACAAAAAAATCTAAGATGTCACTTTATCAAGCTTTAGAAATGCAAATTTTCTATGCTGACTACATACAAAGAAAAAATACAAGTATTTATAATACATTCAGGGGCCAGCTAAGGAGCTAGTGGTTAAGGGAAATGGGCCACATTATCTACTACAGCTCAAATATTGACCCTGGTGGCTTGAAAAACATGCAGAACATGTGTGCATAAGTGCCCCTAATCCTAATGGGATGAAGAAATGGAGGATAAGAGACTGTGATATGACCATGTCCCCTGCAGGTGGGGGGTGCTTCATCTCCCCCCACTCAGCAAGTGTGTGTGTCCTTCGGCAATATTAAAAAAAATACATTCATCGAAATATGTTTGTATTTAGAACACAACTAGCAAGAAAGGAGCAATTTACCCTGCTAGTGGCCATAGATGTGATACTATAGTATGCAAATATGAGGAGAAGAAAACTTGCAAATAGA
Organism: Tupaia tana; assembly: GCA_026018925.1. Classification (NCBI taxonomy): domain Eukaryota; kingdom Metazoa; phylum Chordata; class Mammalia; order Scandentia; family Tupaiidae; genus Tupaia; species Tupaia tana. The sequence continues at coordinate 49,302,868 of JAKSZU010000009.1, forward strand.
AAGATCATGCAAACATTTTGGAGCAAGTTTCTCATCTAAAAATATTTCTCTCTTTATACTCCACAATCTAAACTATAGGTGAAAGTTTAGAGCCCAAATGGTCTGAATTTTAATCCTGGCTTTGATTCTTTCTAGTTTTGTGGCCAATACTGCTTATTGTCATTATCATTATCTTTAAAAAAGCAATACTACAAAGGGACTTCAAAAAGTACATGGAGGGACCAGCAGTTAGCGTAATGGCTATGTCGCTGGACTCCTATGTAGTCGACCGCGGTTCGCATCCCAGACCCGGTGGCTTGAAACTCACGCCGGGCGTGTGTGCATGCACGCCCAAGATCCCGAGAGGGGAACGGAGGAGAAGGGATTGCGGCATGGCCATTCCCCCTGGTGGGTGATTTCTCACTTTCTGTCTCTATGTCTCTCTCTGTCTGGCGAGTGCACGCGCCCTATAGCAAAAACCTCTCAAAAAAAAAAGTTCATGGGAAAAGTAGAATTAAATCACAAACTTATTTCGGTACAAAACAATTTTTAAATTCACACATAATTTTTTCATAATACACACTTTCCAAGAACTTATTGAAGAACCTCCTCACCACCTGCTTACCCATAACTGCTTCAAAGGGTCTGAGTAATGCCCAAGGACACCTTTTTTTTTCCCCTCTTTGCTACAACCCAGCTCTACTGGCTTTGAAGAGAGTTAATTCTTTATGTTCATATTTCTAGCTCTTTCCAGTGTTTGTTTCCATTGAAAGCTTCATCTTAGACAGTTTTTTTTTTCTTTTCAAATAACATATGTTGGGTTAAACCAGAATTGCTGAGGAGAAAAAGAATGATGTTTATCCCACATACATAAAGGTAATAACTCAGTGCATTGCTTACTGAACTGACATTGGATGAAAATGTGTCCTTTACCCCCTTCATAACTGGTTAGCCTTGTCTAAATTATAGTACTTAAAATAACTCATTTTCACCTCCTTAAAGATTCACAATTTAGTAGTAAATTTATAATGGAATAAAAAGGTTTGGGATATTATATTAAAAATCACCAACCTTCAATGCCCCCTACCCAGGCAAAGAAGCTACACTTCTAATAGGATAACACATTTGCTGAGCAGTACTTAATTTCCTATTGCACAGCATTTATCTAAATTAATGCTTAATTTTTTTTGTTATTATCTATTTTTTTATTACATTGAATTACATACAACTTTACAGTGTATTACATTGCTTTTTCAAAAGGGAATGCCATGCATGTCAGTCAGTACAGAGACATTAATCTCCCCGCTTCAACATTCAATATCTTTCCTATGTTTCCCCCAATCATTATTATTATTTTTCTAATTATTTTTTATGATAAACATGATTTTTTTTTCCAATTATCAGATCATAAAGTTCCCAACAATAGGAAACGTAGATGCTTAATTTTAAGATGTATTGAAGATGCTCTTTCATTTTTATTTATTTATTTGCTTTTCCAAGGCTTTTGCCATAGGGCACATGTGTTTACAAAAGAGAGACAGTGTCAGTGAAAGAGAGAAATTACCCCTCAGGGGGATAGCCACATCACAATCCCCTCTCCTGGGATTTTGGACATGCATGCACACACATTTGGTGTGATTTCCAAGCCACTGGGTCCAGGATTTGGACCACAGTCACTCATGTGGGAGTCCAGTTACTTAATCACTATGCACCTTTTGGCCCTGAAGATGCTCTTTTAAAGAATTGTATTTTCAGGGACTAGCAGTTGGTGTAATGGCTGTGTCGCTGGACTCCCATGTAGTCAACCATGGTTTTAGTCCCAGACCCAGTGACTTAAACTCACGCCGGGTGCATGTGCGTGCATGCCCAAGATCCCGAGAGGAGAAGGGATTGCGGCACAGCCATCCCCCCTGGGGGGGGGGTCGATTTCTCACTTTCTGTCTCTCTGTCTGTGTCTTTCTGGAGAGCACACACGCCCTATAGAAAAATCTCTCCCCCCCCCAAAAAAAAAAGAATTGTATTTTTAGTCCCATTGAGTAGTATATGTATTTTATTATCTGCCCCTGGACCCTTAGCATAATTTATAATCTGATTTCTTCTTTTATTTTTTTCTTTTTGTTTATTGTCTTGTTTACTAGAACTTAATGAAATCTAAAAGCATTCAGACTTAAAATACTTAAGTTTTTAAAAGATGGCCTTATCGAGAACAGTATATGGTGTAATGGTTACATCACTGGACTCCCACATAGCCCCCCATGGTTCTAGTCCAGGGTCTGGAAGCTTCAAACTCAAACTCATACTGGGCACATGTGCATATGTGCCTAAGGTCCTGAGAGGAGAATGGAGGAGAAGGGGGTTGCACAATGGCCATTCCCCCGGGGGGGGGGGGGTGGTGTGTGATTTCTCACTTTCTGTCTCTCTGGCGAGCACATGTACCCTATAGCAAAAATCACTCTAAAAAAATGACCTTATGTATCTTTATACTAGCCAAGCTGAAAACTATTATCTGTAAGATCCATGATATTTCTACAATATAATAGACATATATAGAAAGAGAGAATGTATCCTAACAGTTATTTTTTCACTAATTACACAGCTGTTGTTCTGGAACTTCAATGTCAATACAAAAATATATACTATGTTGTGCTTATAGTTGAAAGATTATATTTTTTTTTTTAGATTTTTGCCATAGGGTATGTGTGCTTACTAGAAAGAGACAGAGAGATAGAGAGAAGGTGAGAAATTACTCCCCCCACCTAGGGCTGAGAGCTGTGTTGTAATCTCTTTTCAGGACTCTGGGCATGCACAGAAAGGCACCTACCCTGATCCCAAGCCTCCAGGTCCAGGACTTGAACCATGCACTTGGCCATGTGTGGTCCAGCACCCCAACCACCACACTACCTGCTGAGCTCAAAAGATGTTTCAAAAGATAATAAAATACCTAAATCTTGAATTATTTCTTTTTATATCCAGATAGAATTTTCAAACTTCACAACATTTTTACTAGCTGCAAAAGGACTCAAAATATACCCGTTCATACTAAGTTAGAGAAATGTTTTTTGTCACTCCTGATGAGGGCTCACTCGATCTGTGTCAGAGTTCAAAACACCAGAAAAAAAATTGTCTCAGTAGATGTAATTTGGAGGTTAACAGTGGTAATTTGTGAAAAACAACATCTCAGAACTTTTTCCATTATTGCTTAATCTACTGTGTCAAAAAGTATTTTGTTTGCCAAGAATTATTTTTCACCTCTCCAGTCTCTGTTATGTCAAAGTTCAAAGGTGACTAGGAAGACAAAGTTCAATTTCCTTTTGGTCCTGGCAGTCCCCTTCCAGAAAACCAGAGGTGACTTTACTTTTATAACATTCACACCAGGAGAGAAAGGCTGAAGAGAGCTCATGGAAATGCTAAGTGTATATATGGCTTTTTTTTTTCTGGGGTTGAAATCTGATGATAAAAGAAAACAGCTAATGACTGTTCTCAAGAGCCAACAAATATGAAAGAATAGGGCTCAGAAATTTCTTCATTAAAATCTTATGAGATAAGGAGATACTACTTACATTATACAGGAAGGATAAGAGTTATCAGTGCAACAATGCCCAGCTGTGGTGGTATACAAAGATCCTGTGTTCTATAGGTTGAGATACCTTTGGGAGTCCCTGGTTCTATACCTGTTCCAACCTAAAGTCCAGGCACAGTGTTGTAAACCTATAATACCAGTAACTGGGAGAGAATAAAGCACCAAGATTGTGAGCTTGAGGCTGGTCTGAGCAACATAGTGAGACCCTGTCTGAAAAAGTACCAGGCATAGTACTATACACCCAGTTGGGAGACTGAGGCAGGAGGATTGTTACATGGTGAAACACTGTCTTAAAACAAACAAACAAACAACAAAAGTAACAGTGTAACATGAGCAATCATGGGACTAGAGGGACTACCATTTATTGAGTGCCTAACATACAATAAACACTGTTGGGTCATCAGAGAAGTCGTAATGAATTTTTGCATAGAAAAACATAGAAGAAAAATACATCATGACTTTTCCAATGGCCCATTATATACACATTGTTTCACTTAATCTTCACAATGACCCTGTAGCAACAGAACTGTCAGTCCCATTTTACACATAAAGAAACTGAGGTGCATACAGGTTTATTTATTTGCCTGACATTACACAGGGCAGGAATTTGAAACCAGATCTTTCTTGTTTTAATGTCTCTACTCTCACTTTGCTGCTTCCACAAGGAATTCACTAACTTGGCGATGGGACTCAGTTTTGGGCACAGAAATGTTGCTGGGTACTGACAGAACCCTTGGCAAATCAAGTGGATTCTTAAAATATATACTCTGGTAGAAACCAACTGCTCAATTACCTGAACATTAGAATGTGCTCATATTAATAAATCCTGGATCTTTAACTGTACATATTAATATTGTTGAATGAACAGACAAATGACTAACAGAATGCCCTAGAGCAAGGGTTTTGATATGAAACTTATTGGGTCCTTGATCCCTCCTTGAGAATTTGATGAACAGCAAGAACACATTCCCTAGAAAATAACTGTATATGATACAACTTTTTTTAAAAATTGACAGAGAATACACTTACTCACCAGAGAGAACAGAGAAGGAGAGAGAGACGGAGAGCAAGAGGGAGAATGCAACTCCTAATGGGGTGAGGTCATAGTGCAATCCCATCTCCTCCATTTCTCCATCCTGTTGAGATCTGGGGTACACACACACATGCTCCTGGTGTACTTTTCAAACTTCTGGGTCTGGGATTTGAACCAAATAGCCATTTGGGATTTGGCTCCCTTAATCAGTAGATATTGCCAGCCCTGGAAGTTTTTTGTTTTGTTTTGGTTTTTGGTTTTTTTGTTTGTTTGTTTTGTTTTGTTTTGTTTTTTTGCTATAGGGCACATGCGATCACCAGAGAGACAAAGAAAGCGAGAATAAACCCCCAGGAAGATGGCCACACCACAATTCCTTCTCCTGCATTTTCATCTTGGGATCTTGGGCATGCACACACTTATGCCCAGCATTAGTTTTAAGCCTCTGGGTCTGGGACTCAAACCGCGGTTGACTACATGGGAGTCCAGCGACATAACAATTACTCCATCTGCTGGTCCCACCTGGGAGGTTTTTAATGTAGCATTATTGCAGCAATAGTTGACCATTACACCCATTCACAGAGCCTCTCCTCCCAAGAGTATGTCCTATATGCTAAGAACCTCCACTCTGGAATGTTTATTATATAAGCCCAGTGTGTGTTTCTATGCTGTACACGTTTTTGAAAATTAGTGTCTGAATTCAATTTTACATAAATCAAATGCCACATTTCCCACCAATTTACATTATAATGTTTGAAGCGTTTTATCTTCATTTCAATTATTATCACCTGGCAGCAATTCCGAACACTTTAGCTACTTGTCTCTCTGCTCCTCAGTTTTTCTGACTAGTAGTCAATGATCAACAAACATACTTAAAAGTATGAAGGGAGAACCTCTTGCAGGGAGCCCTGCAGTGAATCCATTTGTAAGTTGAAGAATCCTTCTGCAACAGTAACAATCTTCGCCCTACTTACCTGTTTGATAAGCTTGAATTTCTGACCCCTGGGTCTCTGAAAGCAAGGAACCTGAATTGCCAAGTCTGCCTCTAGGCAAAGAACAGGATTATTTGATGTAAAATAACTAATATTATTTGATACCTTTTGGTAGCTGAAAATGTAATATGATATTTCAGTCTGATTCCATGAGAACAGTGTTTCTTGCAATAGAAGTTAAAGTATGTGAGCAGCAAGACTCCTTTGCCTGTCTACATGTCTTTCTAGAAAGAAAGAAGACTAAACATGACAAGGTCAGGTTTGGCATAATTCATTCAATTAGATGTCTGGTTTATCTAATTTAATTGGCAGAAAGCTGAAATGAGTATAAATCCTAGCTCAGTCACCTACTAACCATGTGACTTTGGGCAAATCACTTAGCCTCTCTGGCCCTCACTTTTTTTTAATTGGGAAAGGGAGGAGATTGAACTCCTCTGGGGAAGGAACCATGTTTTACTCAGTTTTATATTTCTATTCACCCCAATAAATACAGAAGAAAGTTCAGGAAGAAGCAATATGGAGAGACACAAAGACAGAAATTTTATACTTTGTCCGTTATGGTTTGGCCTACAACTACTGTCAGGTGATGAATCTAAAGAGGAAGAACCAGCTCAATCATTATATCTGTAGTAAAATCTAATGATGGCAACAATAAAAAAAAAAAAACTGCTGGGACCAGCAGATGGTGTGGTGGTTGGGGTGCTAGATTCCCACAGGACCAACCATGGCTCAAGTCCTGGTGGCTTGCTGTGGCTTGCTTTCTCACTGTTCCTTTCTCTTTCTCTGGTCAAATTTAAATAATAATAATAATAACAATGAATAAAATAAACAATATATATATTTTTAAAAAGCTATCTTAGAACTTTGCCTTTCATTTGACTAATTCCTGCTATCTTTAATAAAATAATTGAGTCTACTTACTAAAAAGCATTACACTACAATACACAGTTTTTCTTTATTTCTACAAAATGAAAGTGTTAACTTTTGTTTTGCTAAATTTTGTTTTGCTTTAGGAAAACAACCTACAGTGTTTGACAGTGATGGCAATAATGGAGGTAGTTTGGGAGGTTATCAGACATTTATATAATCCAGGGAATTCTGAGTAGTGCTCAGTGTAGGATATGAAAGAAATAAAAAAACAAAACTTCAGCCCTATAGAGATGCTTCTGATTTCCATGAGGTGTCCTCGACAGGCTATTAATTTATCTAACTATAAATAAATGCTTTGGATAGCTAACATCCTACATTTTGAGTATATTTGTATAAAATGTAAACCACATACAATTAGATGAAGTAGGGTAGTAATTAATTTTAGAAAGCACTAAGTCCAACTCATACTGAATTTTTAGATTGCAAGTCACTATGTCTAAATATGCTATTACACCAAACACATTAAGATATTTTAAGGAAAACTAAGTTTAGGGCTAGCCAGTGGCATGGTAGTTAAGGTACTGGATCCTACATGGCCAACCACATGGTTCAAATCCCAGATCAGGCAGCTTGAGAAACACACTGGGCTTGTGTGCATATATTTGCAAAATCCCCAAAGGAGGGAGAAATGAAGGAGAAGGGATTGCAAGGTGTCCATGTATCAAGGGGATGAGGGTGGGGAGTGCTTTCTCTCTCTTTCCAGAGAGTGCATATGCCCTCTAGCAAAATTTAAAAAAAAAAAAAAAGCAAGCAAATTTTGGAAGTCTGAACATATAATGCCATACACAACAAACAACAAACATTTGTACATCACTTGTAGTCTCTCATTTGCTTCTAATAGTGATGAGAAATATTGACCCCATTTTATAGGTGAAGAAACTGAGGTGCCAGATTTTTTTTTTGACTCTAGGTCACATGTGCTTGCTATAGACAGAGACACAGAGAGAAAGTGAGAAATCACTCCCTGGGGGGATGGTCATGCTGTAATCCCTTCTCCTCCAAACTCCTCTTGGGATTTTGGGCACATACACACATATCTGGCATGATTTTCAAATTGGCCTTGTGAGATCTAGTTACCAAGGCACCAGAGTATTTTTTGGAGATGTTTTTGCTATAGGGCACATCCACTCGCCAGACAGACAGAGACAGAGAGAGACAGAAATCGAGAAGTCACCCCCCAGGGGGGATGGCCACACTGCAATCCCTTCTCCATTCTCCTCTTGGGATCTTGGGCATGCACTCACATACGCCCAGCGTGAGTTTTAAGCCACTGGGTCCAGGACACAAACTGCAGTCGACCGCATGGGAGTCCAGCAACATAGCCATTACGCTAACTGCTGGTCCCGGCACCAGAGTTTTAAGTAATGTGCTCAAGATTATGAAGCCAGAACTTGGCAGAGGAAAGATTTAAAATCAGGTCTGACTGCTGTCACTAAACTCTGCCCTAGAAACATGATCATAAAGAGAAGAGTCCAGAGATTAAACAACTCTTCAAACATACATTAATGTATTTGATTTCATCTGTCGGGTAAGTTAAAGAATGATGTGAGAAACAAAACTGTATTTTTAAGTTATGATTAAAGAACTCATTTAAGAATTACAAAATACAAATTTGAAGTGATAGCAAACTCTTGTGACATGGTTTTATGGGCAGTGTTTTTTTCTTTCTTAATTGTACATAAAATACAAGTGGTTTGCCTCACAATTAATTGGAATTTTAGATGTAATGAAATACAGTGATAATGTCCATCTTATAGATGAGGCAAATCAGACTTGGTTGACTATATCTTATCACTTGAGAACTGCAAAACTAGATAATTAAGGTTACTAACAATTTCAATTAAATTATATATTTAGATTCTTAGTAAAATCTGTACCCATAGTGCAGCAGCATTGTGATCACGACTTCAGGTAAACTTTCTCATATATTTCTGATGGAAAGATAAACATTACACATTGTTAGGGTGTCAGCACACAGATCTAGAAAATAAGTAATGAGAAGGCAAATAACAGGTCAATTGGGCTAGAGTAGCCAGATAAATATTCATGAACACAGAAAAATGTAAGCTGGGACCAGCAGTGAGCGTAATGGCTATGTCGCTGGACTCCCATGTAGTCGACCATGGTTCAAGTTCCAGACCTGGTGGCTTAAAACTCACGCCAGGTGCATGTGTGTGTGTGCCCAAGATCCCGAGAGGAGAATGGAGAAGGGATTGCGGCATGGCCATCCCTCCTGGGGGGTGATTTCTCACTTTCTGTCTCTCTGTCTCTCTCTGTCTGGCAAGCACAAGCATCCTATAGCAAAAACCTCTCCAAACAAAGGAAAATGTAAGCTGGACCATCTTGTCAAGAGATGGTGTTGGGGACTTGTATGAGTTTTTTTTTTTTTGGCATTTTTTAAATTTTTTATTATCATCATAATCTTCTTTATATTACATTGGGCTACATATAATTTTACAGTGTATTACATTGCTTTTTCATAAGGGAATGCCATGATGTCAGTTAATACAGAGACATTAATCTCCCCACTTCATCATTCAATATCTTTTCTATGTTTTTTCCAGGGACTTGTATGAGTTTTTAAGAGGAGGATAGGGCACTCTAGGCAGAGAAAATAGTTTTTGTTAGGACCAAAATGTAGGAATGAGTATGACTTATTCAGAGAACAGAGAGGAGACCAGCCAAGCCACAGAAAGGTTGTAAGGGGAAGAGGGAAAAATATAAGAACACCTAATTATATATGACATAAAATGTTATACACATCACCTACAGATTCATAGTGAGGATCTGAAATGTTGGGTCAAGTTTACTCAGAACACAGGAAGAGCCAGGTGGAATCAAAGAGAAGCTGTCTTTTGTATTTCCATTCATACTCTTAATTTAAAATCCAGAGGTAGTTTCCTTTTTCTATGAATCATGCCCTAAGGGAAGATGACTCTTTGAAGTTGAGAACAATAGCAAAATAAAATTTACAATGACATTCAAAATAAAAATGTTATTGGAAATATAGCATGTGTGCCGCTCAATACAGAGACACAAGAAAATATATTAAGGAGCAATAAACTTCAAGTTAAATAAATAGCGTTAAAGCTTATAACAAAATTACAGACATGTAATTCAAGCTCTCTCAAGGGCCTTACATACTTCAAGGAAAACGTCTTCCAATTATCATAAAAAGCTCCCTCCAATTTTCACAGTTCATTTATAATCAGCTGATTGCAAATGTAAAATATATGGCTCAGGTAGTGCTGTATAGTCAACTGTAACCATAATCTCCTGTGTATTGACAAGCAATTGAAATAGCAATACTACTACTTAAGCGTTTTAATTCAGATTGCTTGGCATTTATACCAATACTCTTGCTGGAGGGGAAAAAAAAACACAAAATATTTGTAATAAAAAAGTATATTCTTATTATTAATCTTTTATCAAACAAAACCCACTCACTGAAAAAAGAAAGCAGCAGCAGAAAAAGAAACAAAATGCTTTTTTGGCTATAGTGCTAATAGGAGAATATCATTTTCTTCAATGCATTTCCTACAATTATCAGCAATGGAGTGCCTGCAGGGAACAATAAAAATAAACAAAAGAAAACTTTCAGCTCAGAGATTAAAACAAAGAATCCACACAAAAGATTTGAGGGATATCTGACCATTAAAAGCCTTCATGGATAAAAAGTCTATTTTAAGATTTCATTTACGCAGTGTCAGTGTACACAATTGGCAGGCAATAAGAGTTCCCCTAAATGTCTGGTTTACTAAGAGTTAACCAAAGTGTCTACTTCTCTATCTAGACAAAAGAAAGCAGTACATGTTGATGGTGGCCAGGCCAGCCATCTTTTGGAGCAAACTTGAGAGATTTTATATGGATTTCCATACCGTCAGGGGATCTAGTGGTCTAGCCTAGTGGCTCATTTTCTTTTTTTAAAAGAATTATTTAATTTTATTAATTATTATTATTATTTAATTAGACCAGAGAGAGACAGAGTGAGAGAATAGGGGAGAGTGAGCCACCAGATCTGGCACTCAAACTGTGGTTGGCCATGTGGGAGTCCAGCACCTTAACCACATCATCTGCCAATTCAAAAGTGGCTAATTTCCCTCATCAATATATGAGTTAGTGTTTAGGGCTCCTTCTGAGTTTTTTTTTTATTTTTTTTTTAATTTTTCAGTCATTAGCACACCCACGTAGGCATCAACTCCTTACTATGTAGCATCCTCTGCTAGTTCTCTTCTTCAAGAAGCTTATGATCTAGTCAGAAAACAAAACAAAACAAAATAAAATGACTATATAAGAAAGAAAGTTCACATCTACATAGGAGATGGAGATGAGAGTAGGTGGGAGATAGTCAATATTGCCTTCAAAGAGGAAATGACCCTTGAATTAAGACTTCATAGATGAGTAGGTGTCATCCAAGCAGACAAGGAGGATAGTGAAATTCTAAACAGATGACATAATGTGAATGGAATTCCAGAGGTATGATTAATCATGGTGTTTTGAGGGAATTGTAGCTATACCTAATGAATAGAACTTGGGTTTCAGGACCAGCAGTTGGCGTAATGGCTATGTTGCTGGACTCCCATGTGGTCCACTGTGGTTTGAGTTCCAGACTCGGTGGCTTAAACTCACACTGGGTGCATGTGCATATGTGCCCAAGATCCCAAGAGGAGAATGGAGGAGAAGGGATTGTGGCATGGCCATCCCCCCCTGGGGGGTGATTTCTCACTTTCTGTCTCTCTGTCTCTGTCTTTCTGGCCAGCACACGTGCCCTATAGTAAAATCCTCTTAAAAAAAAAAAAAAATCTTGGGTTTCACCCAGGACCCTCATTCCCTCATTTACCTGTAAAAGTTTAAGATAAACTGGTCACCTAATATCTAGCAGTTCTTAGTAACAAAGTTTGTACTGTATGAAAGTCATATTTATATATTATATCACAGATAAATTGCTTGATCTACTAAGTAGCAAGAGAAATAGAAGGATATAATACTCTTGACCAATTTCAAATATATACTGATATTATGATATTATGACTTGAAGAACAGAGGCTCTTAGTAACCTTCACAGTTAAGGCTAAGTATTAGACTCCCCTCCATATGAGCAGCAACATTCAGGTGGGGTGGATGTGGAGAGTTTCCCTGTGGGATTTCTGCTGTGTTACAAATAGAACCTCTCACAGGGTTTGAGGGATGCTTCCAAAATGTAATTTCACTGATACCACTTTCTCATGTGCATAAATTCAAAGCCTTATAAACCACTGTCAACCTCAAGTTCTTTGTTCCTCTTTGGTTAGGGATCTGGAACCATTTCTTTCATCCTTGTCCCAGTAGCTCTAGGACCAGAGGCAGGTAAATTGTGCATAGAACTTCAGAAAAAAGTATCCTATCTTAGCCCAATGCTGCTTTCCAAATCACTCTACAATTCTCTGGCATCTCAAGCGACATATTAGCCAAAAGAATATATGGTTACTTCAAGGATTCACTCTTCAGTCAGTTCCAGAAGGTGTCAGACTAGATGACAATCTTTTTAAAAACATGTGTTCAATGTAATACCATGTTGCTAACATAAGCCTTTGGGATAAAGTTCATCATTCTTTATGTGTTTTTTACCCCACACATTGATGGATTGTGGGAAAGTGTTAAAAAGCTATTCAGAGAGGGACCAGCAGATAGCATAATGTTTACATCACTGGACTCCCACCTAGTCAACCAAGATTCGAGTCCCAGACCCAGCGGCTTAAAACTCACACCAGGTACATGTGCATTCTGTGCCCAACATCCGAAGAGGAGAAGGGAGGCGAAGGGATTGTAGTGTGGCCATCACCCCAGGGGGTGGCTTCTTGCTCTCTGTCTCTGTTTCTCTGTCTCTCTGTCAAGTGCATGCACCTTATAGCAAAAGAGTCTCTAAAAAATCCCAAAAGACTATTCAGAGAAATGGTTGTTGATTATATCCTTTTCATCTCGCCACACTCAGTTCTGATTTGTGGGCACTTTCCATTGGTACAGTAAGTGGACAAAGATATTCTACAGGAAATCAAACTAACTTTCCTTTTTATTTGTGGAAGGCAAACCACAGAAGGTTGTAGAAAACAAACAAGAAAAAAATACTCCATGTAAATAGATCTTTATAGAAGGACACTCCAGATAAACTAAGCCTTATTTCACTACATCCAACCTATATGTGAAACTCTCATATTGTCTCCTATGCCCAGCCTCAAAAATAAAGTGTTTCTGCAGAGCATGAAATACACAATTTGGTCTTTGGGTTATTATTTTTAATACACTTGATTTCTTATATGTGTGTTCACAGTAGCACTGTGTCTCTTAGACATGAAGTTCCCCAAGGGCAGAGGTTCTGTCTCTGTTATTTCTTAGTATGATCAATATATCATGAAGCAGCATGAACAGCTAGGTACTTAATCAATGCCTGAATGCTTTGGGATTAGTGTATAAAAAGGGTGACCATATAATTGATCATTCAAATGGGGGATACTTCTGAGAGTAAATGGGGACACTCTTAATAATTATGCTGGGGCAGGAGGGATAAAACAGGACTGTTCTGGGGAAATTATGGTATTACATTCACTCTTTTGATCTAAAAGAAGGATTATCCTTTGGAGAGAGCCAGATCTCATATCATCTTGGTTAAGACAATATTTTTGAATCAGATATTTTTTTCAAACAGGAGAGAAAGTAGCTTTTCAAAATGACTCCAAAAGGATAAAATTGGGCATTTCATGCAATAGACTGATTTCTTTTCGTAGATACTGCAGGCTTGTAGGTTTCCTCTTTTACAAATACATCTTAGTCCATTTTATGCTGCTATAGCAGAATATTGTAGACAGTGTAATTTATAAAATAAATTTATTTGGCTCATGGTTCAGGAGGCTAGGAAGTTCAAGAGCATGGCTCTGCCATCTGATGATGGCTTTTGTGTTGTGTTGTAACACAGTAGAAGGGAAAATGAGCATTCAAGAAAGGGAAAAAGGGACTGAACTCCCACAATAACAACCTATTCTGGGAACCAGCAGTTAGCGTAATGGCTATGTCGCTGGACTCCCACGTAGTCGACCGCGGTTCGCGTCTCGGACCCGGTGGCTTACAACTCACGCCGGGCGCGTGTGCGTGCGTGCCCAAGATCCCGAGAGGAGAATGGAGGAGAAGGGATTGCGGCGTGACCATCCCCCCTGGGGGGTGATTTCTCGCTTTCTGTCTCTATGTCTCTCTCTGTCTGTCTGGCGAGCATACGCGCCCTATAGCGAAAAAACCTCTCCCCCCAAAAAAAAACAAAACAAAAAAACAAAAAACCTATTCTCATGATAATTACATTAATCCACCTATGATGGCAGAGCCCTTTTGACTTGATCACATTTTAAAGGCCCTATCTCTTTTTGTTTCTTAATTTAAAAAAATTCATGACAGCTTGAAAGAGAGAGAGAGAGAAGCACACACCAGAGGACTTAGTCATACCACAATCCTATTTCTCCATTCCCTAGTTTGTTTGGTTTCTGGGCACATGTACACACACACCTGGTATGTTTTCAGGTCAACAGGGTTGGGGACTCAAAACACAGCCAGCATATGGCTTCCAACTCCATAGTTTGGTATGCTACCACTTACTGTACCACAGAGGCTAGGTCAGGTCCTACCTCATAATACTGTCAAAATGGCAATAAATTTAAACATGAGTTTTGGAAGACACATTCAAACAATACCATTTTAATTTTTGATTTGGGGTATATCTGTTAGTATGACACCTTACTCCAATTTGAATAGAAGCAGGTATGTCTAGCAATGGGTAGTGAGGAGAAAGCAGTGGAAAGTTTTTTGCAATAGGCATCTATTAAACTTTCTTCTTTTTTAGAAATAATTATTTAATTTTATTTATTTATTTACTTACCTATTTTTAAATTTGACCAGAGAGGGACAGAGTGAGAGCGAGAGAGAGAGAGGGAAAGTGAGAACGCAAGAAGCCACCAGGTCCCAGACTCAAACCCCAGTGGCCATGTGGGAGTACAGAGCCCTTAATTACCATGCCACTTGCTGGCCCCCAGCTTTCTTCTTTGAAAGGCTGCCACTTAAAGCTACTGTCCATCAAGTATATTTGCATTTCCAGGAATGTAATTGTTTTGTACAAATTTGCCACTCTCAGCCAAGTAGCCAACTTTCATTTGCATTTATCCAAGGAAAATCAATTAATTTGTTTGTTTTTTTTTTTTTTTTTTGAGAGGTTTTTGCTATTAGGGCGCGTGCGCTCACCAGGCAGACAGAGACAGAGAGATAGAAAGCGAGAAATCACCCCCCAGGGGGGATGGCCACGCTGCAACCCCTTCTCCTCCATTCTCTTCTCGGGATCTTGGGCATGCACGCACACGCGCACGGCGTGAGTTTAAGCCACCGGGTCCGGGACTCGAACCGCGGGTGACTACGTGGGAGTCCAGCAACTTAACCATTACGCTAACTGCTGGTCCCATGAATTTGTTTTTTAAAGAGAAGATTAACTGGTTTAAATCCTGCCTCTGCCAACACACACACAGATTTGATACCTATTCTCTGTTTCTAATTCCTTGACCTACTTAATTTATCTGATTATCCACCACATACTCTAACAGTTACATTCTTTAAACTTTCTAGGAATACTCTCAAATAAAACCTTTTACTGAAACCTGAGTTACAAAAGATATATTAGTTTGGCTGACATTTAGTTGAAGACAACTACTTAAAATCTTTCTCAAACTTTAATTCCCTTTGTTTATTTTTTGTCTGTCCCTTCCCTGCTGTCACCATAGTACCAAGGCAATAATAGATCATAAAACTTTAACAAAAATAATGGAGAGAAAATCCACGTGATTAAAATAATTTGGTTTTGGCACTGGCTGTATAGACAAAAGGTGATGTCTGAGGTCATTTTTGTCTTACATTATGCCATTTCTTTAAGGTCATTTTAGTAACAGGATGCAGATACATTAAGCTCTTAATCTATTCATACTCCTTCCAATCATGCAAGCATGACTATCTAAAATGATGCTTTTTTTCTCCCCTTGACAACCTACAAAGCAGTGAGGTAGGGATGGTGAAGCACATTATTTTAAATAAAATTTCAAATTAATTCAGGACAAAAGCCCAAATCTTCCATATCAAGGTACATGAAAGGCAAGGCAGAAAATGGGTCAACTCCAGTCTTTTGTTTTCCTGATTCTTACAGTAAGGATTAGAAAATTTAGATATTATGTTTGGGCCAGCAGGTGGCATAGAGGTTAAGGGGCTGGATCCCATATCATCGACTGCATTGTTTACATCCTGTTGGTAGCTTAAAAATCACACCAGGTGTGTGCGCCCAAAGTCCTGAAAGGAGGCTGGAAAAGGGTTTGTGGCATGGCCATCCCCCCTAGAGGGTAATGAGGGTAATTTCTTACTTTCCCTCTCTCTCTGGCAAGTGTACATACCCTATAGAAAAAAAAAAAGGAGAAAACAGATATTATGTGTCATTTTATTAATTAATTTATTTTTTAATTTTAATTTTCCAGAGAGCATTTGTGCTCACCAGACAGAGACATACAGAGAGAGGAAAAGGGAGAAAGAACTTTCCATTGGGGCATGGTCATGACGTGATCTCTTCTCCATTTCTTCACTCTGCTGAGATTTGGGGCATGCCCACACATGTGACCAGTATGTTTTTCAAGCTGTCAAGGCTGGGATTTAACCTGTGCAGTTGGCCACATAGGATCCAGCTCTCTTAACCACTAGGCAAAAGAGCTAGCCCTATGGCTAGTTTTAGACATAAATTACAAAATCAACTATTTAAATTGTTTAAATTACAGCATAAACAAATAAGCAACCTATACTTATCTGTTTCTCTCTGGGCATGCTACATGAGGTATATGCAGTACAGAAAAGGTCCAGAGCATAGTCAACAGCAGTGTCCTCAAGGAATTCCTTTTGTTTTTATCAAACCAGTGCTTATCCTCCCAATTTTTATTATGCCATCCCACTACCACTTTACCCCCCTCTTAAATATCTGTGCATGGAGTCACATATGCATACATCCAGTGAGATTCACCACCTACACCAGTTTCTATAGAAACCAAGCAGAACACATTGAAAATGAGGGTATCCTGTCTCTTGCAGGATTTACTGTGCTAACCTCTCCCCTACCACATCCAAACACTTTTATATCCCAGACCAAGACCAGGAGCTTTTATTTGAGGATAAGACGAGCCCAGTTAAGTCTTGGGTGGGACCCAATATTTCTTTAAGAAAATACTAATGGAATGAGAGGAGAATGGAGTAACAGTTGTCATTGCACTTCCTGTGTGTTCAATGTCTTTAAATTTTTCTTCACTTTAGAAAAGGTTCTTCTTTAAATAGCTAGAAACCCTTGAACACACAAATAGAATCTGTCTTATAAAACTGATGTCTATGGCACTTTCTGTGGATGAGGTAAATCTAATATCAAGGTCACAGGTGCTATGATACCTAGAGTTGCTTTTCAGACACACTTCACTTCACATATTCAGGGGTACATATGCTAAGTTCTCTATAGGTTTATATTTTGTGAACCTGCTATTTCAACAAAGAAAGCATCCTTCTAATCTAGCATGCATAACTGTCATAACAGAAATTCTTCAACACTCTTCTACGGAGAGGTAGGGTTCATCTTTGTTCTCATTCCTTGATTTTTGCCAGATCTGTAAACATTTTGACCAGTACAACAGGAGAAAGTGACTCTGTGCCAGATTTTTAATAAAGAATTGACAGCTTTTACACTTGACTCTAGAAACAGTTGGTCTGAGGGAAATAACTATCCTGTAAGAAGTCTAACTACTATGAGACCACTATGGTGAGACAAAGACCAGTCTACCATGTGGAGAGGTATCTAGAAACATGTGTGAAGAAGCTCTGTTGACATTCAGCCCCGTAGAGCCTTCAGGTGATTCTAAGCCATAGTCAGCTAATAGTAAATGCATGGGACACAAGTGACAACCAAGCATCTGAAACTAATTAATTTATAGAACTACAAGGACAGTATAAATTACTGTTTTAACCATAAGTTTGAGGATGGTTTGTTATTCAGAAACAAATAACCAAATAATTTCCGACAAAAGAAAACTATTTTTCTAGATTAATCACTAAAAATAGGTATTTACTTAGATGGGAAATATTACCCAGTTTTTCTCATGTGCCTCACTCCAACTTATGTCCCTTCTATCCTTCAATGTCTTCATAAAATGCTTTCAAAATTTACCTGAAGGGCCCAGCAAGTGGGGTGATGATTAAGGAACTGGATTTTCACATTGGTGATCACTGTTCAAGTCCCAGACTTGGTGACTTAAAAATCACGCTGGGCATGTGTGTGCCCAAAATCCTGAGAGGAGAATGGAGGAGAAGGGATTGTGACGTGGCCATACCCTCTGAGGGATGATTCCTCACTTTCCCTGTCTCTCTTTCTGGTGAGAAGATGTGCTTTAGGGCAAAAACCTAAATATATATATGTATATATGTGTGTATGCGTGTGTGCGCGCGCACACACACACACACACATATACACACACCCTTGAAGTCAGGCCTCAGCTTTTAATTACTCTTCTGCATTTCCTTTGCATTTGTGTATTTTATCTGCACATTTTGGTAAGCATGATTACATCTTGAAAATTGTAATATTCTGTCTATTACAAACTGGAATATTCATATTTATTCAAGAGAAAAAGTATTCCATAGAGAGGAGCATATACACATGTAGACCAAATATGATTCCAAACATGGATGAGTATTTTCCCTCACTGTTAAGCTTGACCTTTACATAAAAATGGCATTTAATTTATGTTTCCTAATTTGCTATAGGGTATGTGTACTCACTGGAGAGTGACACACAGAAAGGGAAAGTAAGAAAACACCCTCCTCACAACCACAATCCCTTCTCCTCCACCTCTTCTTTGGAATTTTTGGCATGCACATACATGTTCCTAACTTACTTTTCAAGCTGCCAGGTTCATGTCTCAAACCCCACAGTCTTCTGTTTGGGATCCAATTGTTTTAACCACCATGCCACGAACCCTAAAACTGACATTTAGAAAAAACATACATATGTATGTTTATTTATATATATATATATATATATATATATATATATATATATCCCAGCTGCAGTGGTACAGGTGGATGCCATCGATTCCACAATGCTGGAATGACATGAGAGGCCTGGGTTCAGATTTCTGGTTAATCTGAACATGCTGGATGCACCCACAGGTGCATGCATAATCCTAGTTGGCTGGAAAACTGGGTGAAGAATTATAGCAGAATGAGATCCTACAGATGGTACACATTTCTTTACCTCATGAAATAAACTTTTAAAAAACACATAAACATTTACCATAGCATTTGTTATATGATAGAAAGTATATGCACACACATAAGAGAGGAAGAAAGAAAGAGTATACTCCTCGAGATATTGGGCACCAGCCCGTGCACCTGGCATGTTTTCAGGCTGACCCAGGGATCAGCAGTCGGCCATGTGGTTTCCAGTATTTCAGTTCAGTATGCTATGGACTATACTACCCAGGCTGAGCAAGCATCCCTCTTTTTCTTAATGTCACTAATTTCTGTTTCACTACACTTCAGTTCAACAGGAGATTTAGGGAAAAGTCCTCAAAAAAATTCTCACTCTCTGGGGTCAACAGGTGGCATGGTGGTTAAGGGTGCTGGACTCCCACATGGCAGACTGAGGTTTGAGTCTCAGACCTGGTGGCTTATTTTCTCGCTTTCTCTTTCTCTCTCTCTCCCTCTCTGGTCAAATTAAAAGACAGAAGGGGGGAGAAGGAGTGAGGGAAGAAGAAAACTAAATAAAATAATTTAAAAAAGAAAAAAGAACTCTTACTATCTTCTTTTGTCTTTATGACAAGCTTTCCTGAGTACGCACCTGCTGGCCACTTTCTCATTCCAATATCACCACACATGGAAAAAAGAGAAAGCAGCCAGTCACTCTTTAGGTTGTGTTATATCCCTAGGTTTGAAACAGGACAAATACTTGGTTTCGGCCTCAAAGAGTTTATATTCAGAAAAATAGCCACTTTACAGTGGATAAGCATTTTCTATACACTCTTCCTAGAGTCTATTTAAATCTTGTAATAAATTACCAGCTTGGTCCCTGAGTATACCTCTATTACAGAGCAGGGCATGCAAAAAACAAGATCAGATTACTGAAAAGCAGAGCCTAATCTATGGAAATTATTTTTCTTTGTTCCAAGTAGTACAACATTAATTCAATGACATTTCTAAAATGAGACTATGCTTATATAAGCAGATAAATAATTAGAAAGCATATAAATCATTACTTCCTAATGTGACTACAACAAGATTCAATGCAATTTATAGATAAAAATGAGAAATGACTACTTCTGTTACTGAATTAAATCCAGTCACATTTCTAAGAAGAGAAATGAAGACTCCTGTGTTCATTGGCAAAGAACAGAGTTGCGAAGAAATATCTCATTTTTCACTTATTTAAGATTTTTTTCCAGGTGAGGGGAAAAGAGAGCTACAAAATTAACATTTTTACTCTTAATTAATAAAATGTCATCTTAAAAATGAGAAGATAACATTTTTTGAGAGGTTTTTGCTTTAGGGCGCGTGCACTCGACAGAAAGACAGAGAGAGACAGAGAGACAGAAAGCAAGAAATCACCAGGGGGGATGACCACACCACAATCCCTTTCCTCTATTCTCCTCTTGAGATCTTGGGCATGCGCACACACACGCGCCTGGCGTGAGTTTGAGCCACTGGATCCAGAACTCGAACCACCGTCAACTACATTGGAGTCCAGCAATATGGCTATTACGCCTACTGCTGGTCCCGAGAAGATAACATTTCTCTTTATTAAGTTTTGTTTTGTTTGTTCATTTGTTTGTTTTGCTGTTAGGTGCATGCACTCACTAGAGAGAGACAGAGAGAGAAAAAGAGAAATCATCCTCCAGGGAGAATGGTCACACCGTAATCTCTTCTTTATTCTCTTCTTGAGATTTTGACCACACACACACATTTTTCAAGCTGCTGGGTCTGGGACTCAAACTGTAGAGTCGACCATTATGGGATCCAATATCTTAACCACCACACCATCTACTGACCCTTAAAACTTCCAATTTTTCAAAACAATTGTTTTATATATAATAAAATACAGGTTGAGGGACTAGAAATGGCTATGTGTAAAGTCTGAATGTCTTTTAAAAAGATTTATTGCTATTAAACTATACCACATATTAATAGCCACGAGGTAAAATGACATCATAAAAATCAGTCTATGTTACCTAATTTTGAGAAATATAAATCATTAGTAACCTAGAAAAAATCAAGAGACTGAGAAGTTGAAGGCACTTTGAAGAATTGCTTATTTTATTTGGCCTTTGATTTGGGAAAACAGAAAACTATGGTTTTGTGAAAGAACTTTTTAATTGTAAGAGACTATACTTTCATAAAAGTGCATTATTTTTTGTATTTTACATAATACAAATCACACAGACCTATCCAAACTACAGCACATTTTGACTTTTGTGATATACTAATTAATTAGTTTCTTCTGTGCAAAATGTGTCATGAAGTTTTGTCTCCTTAGTTAGGAAATAACTCTAAGTGGTGAACTTGGATAATAGAAATGAACAAGTAAAAATTTGGGGGAAAGGTCATTCTCCTGGGAAACAATAAATGTAGGGAACAGCTTTACTTTTTTAGGAGTTCTATAAGAAAATATATTTGAAGTTCTTATGAAAAGTAGTAGAAAAATGAATGTTTTGTGATGGCTGGAAACTATAATATGACAGACCATCCTAAAGGCTATATGTTCAATGAGGCTATGCTTTTTCTCTGAAGAAACCCTATCCTATACTAAAATATTGGGATGGGGAGTAGGAGAGGTACCAATCTCTGACAGGGCTGTCCTATAGAATCTTCACTCAGTAGCTTGCCATGGTAGAATTCAAGAAGCTTGGGACCAGCAATTAGTGTAATGGCTATGTCGCTGGACTCCCACGTAGTTGACCGCGGTTTCAGTCCCAGACCCGGTCACGCCGGGCACGTGTGCGTGCATGCCCAAGATCCCGAGAGGAGAATGGAGGAGAAGGGATTGCGGCATGGTCATCCCCCCTGGGGGGTGATTTCTCATTTTCTGTCTCTATGTCTCTCTCTGTCTGTCTGGCGAGCGCACGCACCCTATAGCAAAAACCTCTCCAAAAACAAAACAAAACAAAACAAAAAAAGAATTCAAGAAGCTTATGGGCCAAGGCTAAATTTCCCCAGCTTTAAGGTTTTCTTCTATAATTTATTCCAGGTGTTTTTTTGAGGAGAAACCTAATCTTTTTTTTTTTTTTTTTTGGAGAGGTTTTTGCTATAGGGCGCGTGCGCTCGCCAGACAGACAGAGAGAGACAGAGAGACAGAAAGCAGGAAATCACCCCCCAGGGGGGATGGCCACGCCGCAATCCCTTCTCCTCCATTCTCCTCTCGGGATCTTGGGCACGCACGCACACGCGCCCGGCGTGAGTTTAAGCCGCCGCGTCCGGGACTCGAACCGCGGTCGACTACGTGGGAGTCCAGCGACATAGCCATTACGCTAACTGCCGGTCCCGAGAAACCTAATCTTAATTGCCAGAGAAGATAACTGGCATATTTATGGCTGACTGCAATTACTTAATGAAGTAAAGAAGTAGCAGAAGTAAAGAAAAATACGGCAAGAGAGAATTTTTAAATGTATTTTAAAATGATTATTTTATTTTATTTATCATTATCTTTATGTTTAAAATTTGATGAGAGAGAGAGAGAGAAAGTGAGAAAATAAGCCACCAGATGCAAGGTTTGAATCATGGTCGATCATGTGGGAACCCAGCTCCTTAACTACCATGCCACCTGCCGGCCCTACAAGACAGAATTTTTGTACTCAGGAGAAACTGAGAAGTACTATAGATTGATTACTAAGCAGTCAATTTACTCTACACACTTACTCCTATACTTCTCACTTATACACAATAGATTTCCAAGTTGGTCATTCTCCTCTGCTTCCAGGAAACCATTCTTTTCTTTTTATTTATTTTTATCACCAGAGGGTGTGCATGAGAGACAAAGAGAGAGAGCACCCCCACAATGGGGTGTGGTCCTGCTACAATGCCTTTCCTCCATTTCTCCTGTCAGGACTTCAGGCACACACAGACACCTACTGTATTTTCAAGCTACCTGGGACAGGATTCCAACCATGGCCAGCCATGTGGGATCAGGCTCCCTTAACCACTGGGCTATGAGACCAGGCTCAGAAACCATACTTTAGGTGTAATTCAGCCCAGACTTAGTTTGTCTTGGATATGTGATGGGGCCATGCAGACAACACAAGTTGGTAAAGAGGCTGTCTCCCATGGCCTGGGTTGGGAAGAAACGGCAAGATAAAGCCAGCAGTTTACTAACTCTCCTTGTGTCATTTTTCTGGCCTGTAGTTAATTTCTCTGCCGTGAGTTTTACTGTTATTACGGTACCCTGTAAGGGTAAAACATCACCCCCAACCCTTACAATAAAGCCAATTAGTGACCTTGTAAGAATGTGGTTCCCTAAGATTGACAGGAGGACCAGGAAGTTTAAGACTCCCCCACCTGTCTGTTTTTAAGCCAAAATTAACATATAGATTAAGTTAGTATAAACCAAATTAGCATTAGAAGTATATGTAGACTAAGTTAGTTTAAGGCTAGTATATACCCCTTGCTAAAGCTACAGGCCAAAGTTAACTCATGCTAAGCAAAGTCAGCACATTCACAACATAACAGAGACTCAGAGATAAAACAAAAGAGCTAACTAATTAACAGACTCAGCAAATAAAATGCAAAAACCCACAGGTTTATTAAAGGAAAAGGCCTGGCTGGGACAACAGGATAAACAAACTTGAGGGCTCCAGAGAAAGATTACCTTAGCTGGGAGCTCTTATCTGAAGTGACAGGTAGTTTTCAACTACAAAGAGTTTCTCATCTATGTACTGTTGACTATGAAAAACTGCTAATAAAACATCCTGTGTTGTCTCCTGAGCTACAAGATCATCTTCCTTTCCCATATAAGATCATAAACTCACTCTCTATTGTTGTAATGTATGAATAGTCCATATATTAACTGTGTCTTTACTTAGCAAGACAAGATTTCTATCTAGGCCTGTGCATCCAGCAATGTTATCGCCCTGGCCCAGGACTGAAGTGATCAAACATTCTACAAGCCCCCTCTTCAAAAGATCCTTCCCAGTAATCAAGATCTAAGAAGAAGATACAACAGACAAATAGACTTCCTCATCCTAAAAACTGTGATTGATTTTTAACTAATCTGACAAGACAAACAGCATGTTTTATAATTATTGCTTCCATGCTTTGTATACCCTGTTCCTTAGAGTAAATTTTTTACTGCCCCTCACCCATTTACTTGCATGTATCACATTTTCAATAAAAAGGCACGATGATTCCTAGCAGTTGTCACTCCTCAGAGACCGATCTCTGAGGGGTGTCCGGCATAGGACGTGCATAAAAAGGCACCGAGGCCTTTGTCTTCTGTTCACCTGCGCCGCTTCCCACGAGTCAACCCACCCCCGCCGAGGCTAGACCCCAGGCTGGACCCCGGCAGATATGTTCTTTTATAATTTTTGAGTGCTTCTCTCCACAAATTTCTATTTTTCTCCTTTCTCACCAAAAAGGACCTATACAAATAATATGACTGTAACAAAGAAAACATAAGTGAGATCGGTCATGAAACAACTTATGATAGCTAACCTCATACCTGCTTAGATAATAGAGTTAATTGACTACATTTACAAAATATAACACATCATGCCAATAAGAACAAGTGTGAAAACCTGCACCAGATTTTGGGAGCCTGTAATATTGGGAAGAAATGTGCTTAAGGCAAGAATTTAATATATTAGGTTCGGAAAGTTGTGATATATTTTTCAATGTTTTTTATGCAAAAATGTATCATGACTTTTCTGACAATTGCAAAGGAAATAGAAAGTTCACCCAACAAAAAACTCCAAATAATCCAAGAAAGGGTCAACACATTTGTATATTCTGGCTAATAATCCCTTGTTGTATATACAATTTGCAAATATTTTCTCCCATTCTCTAGGTTTTATCTTCACTCTTGATTGTTTCTTTTTGTGTCAAAGCTGTTTAATTTGATGTAATCCAATTTCTTTATTTTTGCTTTAGTTGCCCATGATTTTTGAGGTCTATTTAAAAAGCCTTTTACCAAGACCAATGTCTTGAAGATTTCCCTGTTTCCATCTAGTAATTTCATAGTTTCATGTTTCCTCATGAAAAAACAAATAGTCCACCTAAAAAATGGGCATTTAATCTGAATAGGCAGTTCTCAAAAGAAAACATAAAGGTCAAGCCTGGTGGCATATTTGGTAGCAAAATTAACTGTAGTACTGAACTGTAGTGCTGGAAGCCATATGGCTGATCATGAGTTCTGATGCCTGGGTTGGCCTAAAAACATCCTGGGCATATGTTCACATGTTGAGGACCTTGATGAATTAGATAGATGAACTAGAGGGCTGGGGAGCGGGAATCGTAGTGTGATGAGACCCTGTCAAGGGTGCTTCTCTCTCTGTGAGTGCTCACAAGCTCTCTATCATGAATAAACTTTTTAAAAAAACTTAAAAATAAAAGGAAGACAGATGAATGAGCAACAGATACATGAACAAAATACTCAGCATCACTAATCATCATGAAAATGCAAATCAAAACTACAATGAGATATTACTCTGGTTAGAATGTCTATTATCAAAAACCAGAAAACAAAAAGAATAATAAGTGGTGGTGAGGATGCAGAAAAGGGGGAACTCTCTCACACCATAGTTGGGAACATAAATTACTACAGTCATTATGGAAAACCAGTATGGACATTCTTCAAACACTAAATATAGAACTATCTCATGA
Source organism: Tupaia tana (assembly GCA_026018925.1). Lineage (NCBI taxonomy): Eukaryota > Metazoa > Chordata > Mammalia > Scandentia > Tupaiidae > Tupaia > Tupaia tana. The sequence goes on from JAKSZU010000009.1 coordinate 49,328,315, forward strand.
TCCATCACTATTGGGTACATACATACTCAAAGGAAAGAAAAATCAGTATGTTGAAGAGATATTTGTATTCTCATATACGTTGCAGCATTATTAACAACATATAAGATATGGAATCAAATCAAGTTCTCAATGACAAATGAAAGGATAAAGAAAATGTGATATATATAAACACAATAGAATATTATTCAGCCACAAAAGGATAAAATCCTGTCATTTGAGGCAACACAAATTAGCCCGGAGGAAATTACACTAAGTGTAATAAGCCAGGCACAGAAAGACAAATACTGCATGTTCTTACTCATTAGTGGAAACTAAAAGGTTTGATTGCATGGAAATGGATAGTGAAACCGCAGATAAAGGAAGCTGGTAAGAGAATGAGTGTGGGGAGGATAGGGAGAACTTGGTTAACAGAGACAAAATTGCAAGTAGATAAGTGAAATGAGTTTTAGAGTACCTAGCATAGTATAGTAACTATAGTACATGACAATTCAATGTGTATTTAAAATAGCTGGAAGACAGGAGTTTGAATATTCATAACACAAAGCAATGGTAAATGTTTGAGATATATTGATTGTCCCAATTACACCAGTACACATCATATTTACATACTGAAAACCCACTATGCCCCATAAATATGCACAATTATATATCAATAAAAATGATAATAAAAATAGAAGCAACATACTACACTTGAAAATGAGACTGCTATGTGTGGAACATATTGCTACTTGAAACAAATGTGATTCTTGACTTTTTCATGAACATTACAACAAAATGTACACGTGAAAGAGCCATCAATTGCATGGAACACGGCTGTAGTTTTTTTTACTAGTTCTGCTTAATTCCCTTCCACAAATTAATATTTTTTTTCTTTCAAGGCTACACTCAAAAAAAGGAAAAGATAAGATAGGACTAAGGAGAATTTTCACTACTTTGGAACTATTATACATGCTCTTAGGGCAATGTGTCATTCTAAATTCCAACTAGCAATGGCTTGCTACATAATTATTTAGTTATTTACATTGATTATGCACAACTCAATAAAAACAAGGAATCTAAAATAAAACCATGAATTACAAAGAACCCAAATTCTTTCTGAATGATAAAACATTTTATATAACTTTGTATATAACACCTAATTTATACAATACCATTAAAAAGCATTTATTAACTGTAAGGCTGGCTCAATTGGAAATCAAGATGCATTTGATCTTTTTGTACCTTTAATGTCTTTCTTGTCTTTCTCTGCCACATTTCCCTTAGTACTGTTTTTTTTTATTATTATTTTTATACCAATTTCAGGTGTTCAGAGCCTTCACATCTCCTGAACTTACTACCATCAAATTGTGTTCATTAAACAAAGAGAGCTGATAAAATACCCTTATGTTAATGCCTAGTAATATTTTTTATAATTAGTCTTCCAGAAATATCTACCTTTTAAACAGAGAACAAAAAGCTTCAAGACAAAATCAAGTGCTTCTAAAATGTCAGGTTACAGGCATCAGCAATTTGTCAGAAAAGATAGTTGTGAGAGCAAAGAGACCTCCCAGAAGCCCCTAAAATTACTTGACACACATATAAGGTTAACTATGATTAACTGTCTGGGGGTAACATAAGTGTGATTAGAACGAATCTCCAAAGAGAATTCCATGCCCTATGATATGCACCTTGGTGAGAATCATAGTAAAGTTGATAGTGTAGTGCACAAGAGTGTAAGGAGAGTTGAGCAAGCTATTTAACATCATTGTGCCTCAGTTTTTGTGTCTTTGAAATATGTGTAATAAGTATAAATACCTCACTGGGCTGTTGTGAAAACTAAAACAGATAGTAATACACAAAGCACTGAGCCCAGTGCCTGTCAGATATATGAAGTACTTGAAAAATCATAGTTATTATTACAATTTTAGCCACATAAAAGAAATTCAGAAAACAACTGACTTGTCATATCAAGTGATAGTAAAGTATTAGTGTAAAGCCAGATCAAAGAGAAGGTCATTACAACTTGCCACAGAGTGCAGTGAAACTAAGCTTCTGACTAATCCCTTGCCCCAGGATCTGTGCTAAATGCTATGGGGCAGAGGAAAGGTACCACCGCTCAGTTAGAATAGTCTGATCGCATACACTAAGATATGCAGAAGCAAAAGTAAGAGCACTGTAAAGCCATTTGGCAGAGGTATCTTTGGTAAAAGCCACAAGAGTATTAATCCACAAAATTTCCTATAAACCACTCCAATATTAACCAATTATGTCCTATTAGGTGGAAGCTTATACTTTCTTTCAATCTTTCCCACATTGTTTTAATCTTATTTTTTCCAGGCCATGTATATGCTCATAACTTCTCTGTTTATGAACTTGTTTGCTCTCTTTTCCAGTAAACAATGTTGTTTATTCACAGACTAAACTTAATGTCATCTCTTTTACCCCTGGGTATATCTCAACAAAAAATGCCCTGTATGCACAGACAACTCAATTGATTAAGGTTGCTGATGGCTCCGTTGCTCACATTTGATGTTTGCATTGCAAATCCAGTGCAAACATTATTTCCCAAACTGGTTCTGAGTTCTCTTGAATGGCTACATGTGTAAATTCTTTAATAATGCTGATTTAAAATCTTTTTTTCAAAAAATAACATCTAGAAATCTGAATAAGAAACTTTATCAGAACTTAGATACTGGAAAAGCAAAACGAAGCTATACAACAATTACTTGGCTGTGGTGTGTGTATACATATGAACCAGTTTTTAGTTCACCATTAGGAAAATAAATCAAAAAACCTTCAAACAGAAACTGAAGCCATTTTTTCAACCTTTGCCCTTTTTCTTTTTTTTTTTTTCTTTTTTTTTTTTTTTTTTTTTTTTTTTTGCCTTGGAGCTAGCCAGATATTCTCCACTTATGTTTTGACAACTATCATAGGATCAAGAAAAGTTTCAAGGGCATAATGATGGTGCAGCAGTAGTGCAATGCTCTGTGATACAGGACCCATGTGGGAAGATGCTGGGTTCATGTCCCTAGGCCTCCTTCCACACACTGGGCCTATGTGCATGTGCCTGTGATCCAGGGTAGTTGGGGCCGGAGGTAGACTGCACTGCAAAGACCCTATTGGGGATGCCTACCCTCTCTATCTCAGAAGATAAACTTTAGGGACCAGCAGTTAGCGTAATGGCTATGCTGCTAGACTCCCATGTAGTCAGCTGTGGTTCACATCCCAGACCCGCTGGCTTAAAAAACTCATGCCAGGCACGTGTACATGCATGCCCAAGATCCCGAGAGGAGAATGGCTGAGAAAGGATTGTGGTGTGACCATCCCCCCTGGGGGGTGATTTCTCGCTTTCTGTCTCTCTGTCTCTTTCTGTGTGTCTGGCAAGCACACGCGCCCTATGGCAAAAAAAACTCTCAAAAAAAAAAAAAAAAGATAAACTTTAAAAAAGAAGCATTTTGATTTTATTACCTGGGAAAAGAAATATCTCTGGGGCCAGCAAGTGGTATGGTGGTTAATGCACTGAATTCCCATATGGCCAACTGCAGTTCAAGTCCTGGTCCTGATAGCTTAAGAGTCATGCCGGGCATGTATGTGTGTGTGTGTGCCCAAAGTCCTGAGAGGATCCTGGAGGAGAAGGGATTGCAGTGTGGCCTTCCCTCTGAGGAGGGGTTGATTTCTCACTTTCCTTTTCTCTGTTTCTCCAGTGAGTATATGTACCCTATGGCAAAAACCTTAAAAACAAACAAACAAATAAACAAAAATCTCTGACTTAAGTATGAAAATTTCCTTGGAAAATACTAAATAAAAACAGTATGTGTAGGGAAGAATTATGGTCATGAACATATGCTATTAAGCATAAACCTAAAAGGAAAGTTTTCATGAGCTATTGTCATTTAAGCTCAAAGCATAGTCCATGAGCTAAATGCCTTCAGAGAGTCAAAACCTGTTCAGTTAACACTGCAGGTTACAATTTTATTACTACAAAGTTATAGGGGCTCTGACATATGGTCAGAAGAATGTGAAATCCTCTAAGGATGGCACAACAGACCCTTCAACATTAAGCCAAATCAAAAGTAGATGTATGGAACAACTACTGTAAAACTGTGTGACACTGGAGCCATATGGAAGGCCTGGGTTTGAATTCTGGATTGACCTGAACACGCCTGTGATGCTAGCTGGCTAGAAGGCCAGTTGGGAGGGTTTTGTGGCATGTTGAGACCCTGTCAAGGTTAACTACCTGTCTGTGTGTCTCTCTTTAAGAAATAAATACATAAACTTTACAAAAAGGACAAGAGATTGATACATAAGAGTATGTAAAAAAAAAAACATACAGAATAGGTGGTTTTATTTGCATTTCACTGATGATTAGTGATGCTAAGCATTTTTTTCTTATACTTGTTGGCTATTTGAATGTTTCTTTTGCTGTGCAGCTTTTTAATTTGTTGCCTATGCTTTTGAGGTCTTGTCTGAAATCTTTTTGTCCAGACCAATATCCTGTTTTCTTTTAAAAGTTTCACAGTCTGAGGCCTTATGTTTAAGTCTTTAGTCCATTTTGAGTTGACTTTTGTACATAGTGAGATAGGAACCTAGTTTCATTCTGCATGTGGATATCCAATTTTCCCAGCACCACTGATTGAAGATACTGTCTTTTCCCCACATCTTTATTCATAGGGTAAATGCAAATCAAAACCACAATAGGACATCATCTCACCCTTGTAAGAATGGCTATTGTTGGAAACAAAAGATAACAAATTTTGCTGAGGATACAGAGAAAGGAAAATTCTTGTACCCTGTGGTAAATTAGTACAATCATTATGAAAAACAATATGAAGGGCCCTCAAACAACTTAGAATTGCCATATGATGAAGCAGCCTCACTGCTAGGCATATATCCAAAGGAAAAGAAATCAATATGTCATAAAGATATCTGCAGTGCTATGTTTGTTTCAGCACTCACTATTCACACAGCCAAGGTATGGAATCACTTGACACACAAGTGAATAAAGAAAATGTAGTGTCGGCTCCAGCAGTTGGCATAATGGCTATGTAGCTGGACTCCCATGTAGTTGACCACAGTTCGAGTCCAGGATCCGGTGGCTTAAACTCACGCCAGACGGAATGTGCGTCCCGAGAGGAGAATGGAGGAGAAGGGACTGTGGCATGGCCATCCCCCCTGGGGGTGATTTCTCACTTTCTGTCTCTCTGTCTCTCTCTTTCTGGTGAGCGCACTCACCCTATAGCAAAAACCTCTCCAAAACAGAAAATGTGGTGTGTACACACACACACACACACACACACACACACACACACACACACAGTGGAATAGTATTTAGTCATTAAAGAGGATGAAACCCTGTCATTTGAGGCAACATGAATAAGCCAGGAGGATACTATGTTAAGGAAAATATGCTAGGCTCAGAAAAAGAAACATCCCATGTTCTCACTCCTATATGAAAACTAAAAAAAGTGTTCTCACAGAAGTAGAAAGTAGAATTGTGGTTACTAGAAGATGGGAAGAACGGAGGGTGGAGAGATGGGAAGATCTTGGCTAATGAATAAAACATAGTCAGATAAGAGGAATAATCTCTAGTGTTTTATGCTACAAGAGTAGCTATAGTCAACAATAATTTACTATATATTTCAAAACAGAGAATTTGGAATGCTCCCAACGCAAAGTTTATGTGATAAATGCTTGAAATAATGACTATGCTAATCACTCTGATTTGATCATTACACATTTTACTCATGTATCAAAAAAAATCATACTATGCACTATAAACATGTACAATTATTATATGCCAATTTTTAGAAGTAAATGTAGTAGTAGAGGTAGAGAAGCTAGATCCTCTTTTTTAACTTATCAAAAGAGAAATCAGGTGGTATGATGGTTAAAGGGGATGGGATCCCACATGGCCAACAATTTGAGCCCCAGATCTGGTGGTTTACTTTCTCACACCCCCCCCCCCCCCTTCGCTCCATCTCTCTCTCTGGCCAAATTTACAAATAGTAATAATAAAAATAATAATAATAATGTTAAATAAAATAATTCCTAAAAAAATCATTCAGCCAATTAATGAAACTAGTTTTTGAGTGCTGGCTGGTGCCATTACCACCCATTCATTGATTTAACAAATATCTTTTGAGTAACTACAATGTGGCCTTAATTGGGATTTATTGTTCTAGGTCTCGCTAGAGATAAAACAGTGAACAAGACAGATATGATCCCTGTCCTCACAGAGCTCATATTCTAGCAGCCAAGATAGACAATAAACAAAATTAAATAATGATAAAGCTTGTCAGTCACATGGTGATATGTACTAAACAGAAAAATAAAGCAAGGACAGAAAATGTGTGTGTGTCTGTGTGTGTGTCTGTGTGTGTGAGAGAGAGGGGGAGATGTAATTTTGAATAACAGTCAACTCAAGTGTCTCAAGTTGACCTTGAGAAAAGATGAACAGAAATAGAGAGCAATGAATACATATGGGGGGGGGGGAGCTCCAGTTTAAGGACAGCATAAACCAGGCACTATGGGGAATGGAAGAAAAGTGGAAGATATGGGTCTTGTCCTAGAGTAACATACTCTTTGGTTGGGTTAAAAAAAATAATAAAACAAGAACATCTAACTAAGTTTTCCCATAGCACTCTGTGCTTACCTCAGAATGAACCTATTCCGGCATTTCTTTTTCACATTATATACATACGTACACACACAAGCACACACACACACACACACACACACACACACACACTTTTAAAAAGGTTTGTGCTTTTAGAGCATGTGCGCTTGCTGGAGAGAGAGACAGAGATAGTGAGAGGGAATGTGAAGTCACTCTCTCCCCAGGGGGATAGTTAATCAGCAATCATTCTCCTCCATACTACTCCAGGGATCTTGGGCAGGCACACACACACTCATGTGTCTGGCATGAGTTTCAAGTCAGGGGGACCAGGACTCCAATCACAGTTGGCCATGTAGGAGTCCAGTGATGTAACTGCTACGCCATCTGCTGGCCCCTTCACATTATATTTTAATTGTCCATTACTTGTCTGTCTTCCCCCACGGGACTATGAACATCTTGAGATAGAATCCATATCCATTTTTTTTTGTATCTTCCATATTAAGCACAGTATCTGATAGAGTAGATTCAATAAACTAATGGACATGAGTTAATTTAAGCAATAATACTGAAAAATATAGGGTTGTAGTATATTTCAAGCTACAAATATCCACAGAATTTTGGAGAATGAAGAAAAAAAAAATAAGTGAGGGCAGGAATTACCAGGGTAGGCTTCATGGAGGCAAGTACACATCAGGTTAGTGCCAGGGATGGATGAGGATAGGGTTAGGAGAAGGAATTCTCTTCCTCATCATCATAAAGTTGGAAAACCACTCATTTTATAATAGACTAGGGAGATCTCAGAATTGTGTTCTATCGCTCAGATGTAACACTGAAGAATTCGTGACAGTGAGATTAAATTTACCACAGAAAATTATCTCTATAACCGAAGAACAGAGCACCCAATAAGTATACCCTACTAGAATCCAGATTACCTGCATCCCTTTAACACTAAAGTTATTTGTTTTTTTTTTTTATCACTACATCCCTTTTTTTTATTATCATCATATTCTTCTTTATATTACATTGAATTACATATAACTTTACATTGTATTACATTACTTTTTCAAAAGGGAATGCCATGCATGTCAGTCAGTACAGAGACATTAATCTCCCCGCTTCAACATTCAATATCTTTTCTATGTTTTCCCCAATCATTATTATTATTCTAATTATTTTTTAAGACAGTCCATCGCTATTTCTCATGTTGCTTGTACAAATACTTTGCCCATCATGAAATACTTCTCAGACAAATCCAGTTGAGAATACTATACCTGTCAACATCAACAGTTAATAAGCCATATCTGTTTCTCACTAATGTCCTGCCTCTCTATTGTTCATTTGTTATCTTTCTCTATCCTCTTCTCTTCACTTCCCCCATTCCACACTGTCCTATTCTCATTAAGTACCTTCACTGCTTTTATGTCCTCCAATTTTTTTTCACTATCATAGAATGCTGATAGTCGGTATATATTGAGTGGATACATACAATATCTTTCTTTCATATCCTGGCTTACTTCACTCAGCAATATATCCTCCGTATCTGACCACTTTCTATCAAATTCCAGGGCCTTGTTATTTTTTATGGCTGAGTAGTATTCCATAGAGTATATATACCACACTTTTCCAATCCATTCATCAGTTTGTGGACATTTAGGTTGGTTCCATGTCTTGGCAATTGTGAATAATGCTGCAATAAACATTGATGTGCAAGCACTTTTCTGACTGAGCGTTCTCCTGTCTTTTGGGTAAATACCCAGAAGTGGGATTACTGGATCGAATGGTAGTTCTATTTGTAGATCTTTGAGGAACCTCCATATTGTTCTCCACAGTGGTTGAACTAGTTTACATTCCCACCAACAGTGTAGGAGGGTTCCCTTTTCACCACATCCCCGCCAACACTTATCACTTTTTATATTCTTAATCTTTGCCATTCTGACAGGGGTTAGGTGGTATCTCATTGTAGTTTTTATCTGCATCTCCCTTATGATGAGGGATGTTGAGCATTTCCTCATATGCTTTTTGGCTATTCGTATGTCTTCCTTAGAGAGACTTTTGTTCAGCTCATTTTCCCACCTAAGTTATTTGTTAATCATACTTTCTAGAAGTCAGTATCTGCCTATTTAAGTTCTGTGAAATCAGTGAGGCTAGAGAAAACTAATAGCAAACTTTAACCCAAACTTTAATTTCAAAATTTTAAATGATGGAATCTTAGTTCAGTGAATGTAAGAGAAGCACTCAGAGCACTAAAACATTAAGAAAAAGGCTCGTCAAGTGCCTTTCTAGTATCATTATCCTTTAGTTTGGTTATTATCTGGTCAGTGTGCAGATTTATATTCCGGCCCCTTCTATGCTTGAATATAAAAATTCTCCCTGCCAATTTTGCCGATTTCTATTTACCAGTCATTGATTTTTCTAGTGCATTTCTAAATGGAGCTTGAAATTAACATGCCTTTTACTTTTATTCACTTTCCTCTATCTTGGCAGCATCAATAACCAGACCAAGAAGTGGGCCTGATTTGAGGGTAGAGGATGAGTGCTGCCATTAGAACTAACCTGTTCTGGCTTTCATAGCAAGGTTAGTGAACATCAGATTTCCCTGTTGAAGAAAGAAAAACATGTTCCATCCCATTTATCCTCCCCGTGATTCTGTATACACTCTAAATTTGGAAGGGGCGTGGTGTGAAGAAGCGAGAGAGAGGTAAGGAGAAGGGAGAAGGAGAGAATTGAAACAAATTTTATAGATTTAGAGACAGACAAAATAAACATTAGGGAAAGATTTTGAATTGAAAGTGGAATTGACAGGCGGACAAGTGCCGTGGTGGTTAAAGGCACTGGATTCCCACATGGCTGACAGCAGTTTGAGTCCTGGACCTGGCAGTTTGTTTTCTCACTTTCCCTTTCTCTCTCTCTGGTCAAATTAATAATAATAATAATAACAAATGGATTAAATAATTATCTTTTTAAAAGAAAGTGGAATTGAAGGAATGACATTCTTTATGTCTGTATATTCAAATCCAGCTAATTTGATAGTAATGATTCTGATCCTTATATCAATACAATTGTTCTTTTTTTTTTTTGCCATAAGGCATGTGCACTTGCGAGAGAGAGCGAGAGAGGGAGAGAGAGGGAGAGGGAGGGACGGAGGGAGGGACGGAAAGTAAGAAGTCACCCCCCAGGGGGCTGGCCACTCTGCAATCCCTTCTCTTCCAATTCTCCTCTTGGGATTTCAGGCATGCAAAAACACATGACCAGTGTGATTTTCAAGCTGCTGGGTCTGGGACTTGAACCACAGTCAGCCATGTGTGAGTCTAACACCTTAACCACCATGCCACCTGCTGTTCTCTCACAACAAAACCTTTTAAAAATATCTGAAAACTATATAAGGTAATGATTACCATGCTTCTGTATATATACCAAATGGGCTCATTCACTAATATTAATTTTTTTCATTCATGACAGAGTGTGTGTATGCACATGACAGAGAGAAAAGCACCCTTTATAGGGCTAGGTCACAGCATGATTCCTTCTCCAGTCCTCCAGCCCATCAAAATCCTGGGTACATGTGCAGGTGCCTGGTATGTTTTCAGGCTGATTGAGATAGAGACCAGAACCATGATTGGCATGTGGCTTCCAGTTCTGCCTTCTGGTATACTATTGACTACATCACAGAGGCTGGGCCTCAAATATTTTTCTTTTGTCAAATCAACTTTTATGTTCTTTGTTCAAAATAGTCATGGTCCTTTCCTACCTGAGCATCATATACCTCTACCCCATTTCCATCATTGCTAGACATGAGATCTGCTTTGATGAATGCAACAAGAGTAGAAGTAGAATGTGTGCTGCTTCCTAAAACTTTAAAAACCCATTGAGTAGTTTCTTAGATTGCCCTTATCCCTCTCAAATAAAAATGCCAATGTCCCAGATAGAGGCAGCTTCTTTAGCTTGGATCCCAGAATGAAGAAAATATGGAGCAGAGGTAGAGTCAACCTCCAGAAAATGCCTAACAAAAGTGAGAAGTCAACTTCTTATTTTCTTTTAAGCAGCATAACTTAACTGAAGTTATTACAATTTCTATAAGGCAAATCAGTATACTTACTGTACTGTACATGCTTGAAGGTTACAGTGGATTGAATGTTTGTCTCTCCAAATTCATAAGTTGACTTTCTAACCCCTAATGTGATGGTATTTGGAGAAAGTGTTTTGGGGAGATAATTAAATCATGAGAATAGAATGTTCATGAATAGAATAAATGCCCTTATCAAAAGGAACTCCAAAAAGCTCTTTTGACCTCTTTTCTCCATCCCAGAAAAGAGCTCTCACCAGAACCTAACTATGGAGGATACTTTGATCTCAGACCTTCCAGTGTCCAGAACTGTGAGAAATAAATTTCTGTTGTTTAGCTACCCAGTCTATGGTACTTTATTGTAATAGCACAAAATTAGTAAGATAAAGGGATAAAACTATATTTAAAATCATATATAAATCATTTTTTTCTAAATTTGCCAGAGGGTAAATATATTTGCCAGGGAGAAACAGAGACAGAGAGAAAGAGAGGGAAAGTAAGAAAGTCAATCCCCCATGTAGCATGGTCACTCTGCAATTCTTTCTCCTCCATTTCTCCCTTCTTTCAGGATTTTGAGTATACATACATGCGTCTGGAGTGTTTTTCAAGCTTTTGGGTCTGGGACTCAAATTGTGAGGTCAGCCACTGGGATCCAGCTACCTTAAACAGCAGGTCATGGACTGGCCCCACATACACATCTTTAAATGTCTTACTTTGAAGTCCCCTTGTGAGTCTTCTACTATCGCTGGTTGCTTGGATATGAGTTCTCCCGTCATAGGTTCTCTGGAGTATCTTTCCTGGTGTTGAAGTTCCTCATGTGTTTTATGATTTTTAAAACATTTTGCTAGAGGACATGTGTACTTGTTATAAAGAGACAGAGAGAAAGTGAGAAAATATCTCCCATGGGGCATAATCATATCATGATCCCATCTCCTCCACCTCCCCCTTTGGGATCTTGGGCATGTGTGCACACGTGCCTGGCATGTTCCTCAAGTCACTGGATCTAGGACTCAAACTACACAATCAACCATGTGGGATTCAGCCACCTTAACCAATACACATGGCTGACCCATGTTTTATGGTTTTTTTTAAGAGTTTATAGCCTATGGATTTGTGAGAATATTATCTGTAAAAGACATGACTAGGCCAAGAATTTTGATAACCTCCTCTGGAGTGATTTTATAGATACTTCGACCTTAGTATTAGAAGATTCACCATTTCCAAATCAGTTTTTGTATCCACTTATTGGCTCTAGTTTTCTACAACCCTAAGACAGAGTTCTAGTCTCTCTTGGGTAACCTAAACCCTAAGTCATGAAGTGAATTATTCTATAAGACCCAAAACAAGCCAGAAGACATTTTCTGGTAATTACTAACAGAAGAAACATTGCTTTTCTGGCTCTGGAACCCGAATAGGGAACCTAAGTCCAGCTCCTTGCCCTTTATGAAGTTTGTGATCATTATTTGTGATGTAACTAAAGAAGCTTAGATTTTAGGGTCTCATTTGCATGAGTTCCTTCCATGGACCAAGATATGGCCCTAGAAATATATTCACATGGTCATGGGTTTTGGTGAAATTGAAACATTAGATAATTTTTTTAAAGAGAGATTTTTGCTATAAGGCATGTGTGCATGTCAGAGAGACAGAGAGCAAGAAATCACCCCTCAGTGGGGAGGACCATGCCACAATCCCTTCTCCTCCATTCTCTTCTTGAGATTTTGGGCACATACACATGCACCCAGCATGAGTTTTATGCTGCTGGGTCTAGAACTCGAACCGTGGTCAACTACGTGGGAGTCCAACAACATAACCATTATGCTATCTGCTGGTCCCAACATTAGATAATTTTAAGGAGAACTTTCCAAATTGCACAAATTTTAGGTCTCAGATATCTTGAAATGGCTTGTACTCCCAACCTGTGAGGCATAAAATTTGCATTCCCCAGGACCATCAGTTGGCGTAATGGCTATGTCGCTGGACCCCCATGTAGTCGACCACGGTTTGAGTCCCAGACCCGATGGCTTAAACTCATGCCAGGCATGTGTGCATACATGTCCAAGATACCGAGAGGAGAATGGAGCAGAAGGGATTGTGGTGTGGCCATCGCCCTGGGGGGTGATTTCTCGCTTTCTGTCTCTCTTTCTCTGTCTTTCTGACAAGTGCATGTGCCCTATAGCAAAAATCTCTCAAATAAAATTTGCATCCCCTAAAATAAGGCATATTTAGAGTCCAAATTCTTCAAATTTTGTGCGGCTTCAGTTACCACCTACCACTTTAACTATGATTTCTTTCTCCATTCTCGATATCTGGAAATATTCCTTTTGTACTTTCAGGCTTGGTTATGTACGTTAAAAAAAAAATGATCCAGGTTTTTGTGTATTCATAGTGGTATAGTATTTCCTTTCTGCTTGGTCCACCATCTTGGCCAGAATTCACACATGACACTAAATTATTCAGGGTTTCTCAGCAACAGATAAAATTTAACAATGACCTGACTGCCTACTCTGAGTCCTTTAGGATGCAAGGTACCTGTAAAGAATACAAAATAAGGGAAGACCATGCTCTCTATTCTTAAGAAACTTAAAATTTACTGAGATTATAAATATAACCTCCACAAAATATTTTTAAATAATTTAATTAAAGTGTACAAAGTATTCCTTTTTATACATATCTCTTGTTCAAATTATTCACTGTTCTTTCCTACAGAAGAAGGACGTAAAAGTTAATTATGTTAACTCTTATTTAATAAATGCCGTAAGAGTCAGAAAGTTCTGAAGTATGATGAAGATTAACTAGGAGAAAAGGAATCTTTCATTAACATCCAAGATGTCTCAATTTGCATTCTAACCACCTTTGTGTGTCTTGTTTGGAACCCTTCCAAGGTTTTCTTGTCCCTTATGCACAGGGGAGTTTACAACTAGGAGCATTACACTAGTAAAAGGGATGAAAATAATTCAGAAAAAAAACCAGAAGGACTATTATGACTTAGAATTATGAAATAATAGAAAGGTTATTAAGAGCCAAGTCATCCATGGTAAGAATAAAATAATATACCTATCAGAGTTGGAAAGGAACTCAAACAGCAACAGAAGAATCTGTTTACTGAATAGATGAAGAAAACTAAGGACAAGAGAGATTAAATGGCTTCTATATTTCAACTTTTGTGCACTAATTTTGTATTACAGTGTGACAGTGGAAAAATGTCATTTAGACAAATGGAAAGGCTATCTGCAAATTTCTTTCTACATTTTAAAACACTTGTAAAGGCAACATCATTATAAAAGAAATTTTCTTTAGTACACAACTTGAGTATAAAATATCTTCTAAAAACTGACTTTTTGACTAATTAGTCTGATTTAGTGAGATGTATATGAATAGAGACAAACATTTAGGGTATCTTTGCAGTCTCTGAAACTTTTTCAAACCATGTTTGTTTTTATTATCAACATCAGAACTTATAAAAGTAGTGATTTAGTTTGGCTATTTTCCCCCATGCTATGATTTAAATGTGCCCACCCCCCTAAAATTCGTGTATTAAAATCTGGTGAGTCGTAGTAAGGTGTTGGGAGGGTGGACACTTAATGCAATTAAGGTGCTGAAAGGTTGTGAACTCTTGAACACACCTAGAATATTTAAGTTGACCTAGTATCTAAATCCAGGGCCTCTCACATGGCTCCAGTATTTCAGAATGATGCCCTACCACCTGCAGTACCTCTGGGCCTAATCATGGGTATATAAGACACATGTTCTGTGCAATCTCTTGCCATATGATAGCTTAAGCTACTGAGCCTAAGCAACCCTAGGACTCTGCCAAGACTTTCCATCAAGAAGACCCTCATCAATAACAACCCCTGGACCTTGGACCTCCAAACAATAAGCTGCATAAACATATATTCTTATAAATCAACTAGACTCAGGAATCTCTGTTATTAGCAATACAACAGACTAGAAGAGCCCATATGTTTGTCTTTGGGGGAAGATGACTTAAAAATGCTGTCCAGAGTCTCAGTAGAAAGTTCACAGAGGTCCTGGTTATACAACTGGGGTAATTTCATGGAGTATTTTCACAGAGAACTCAGGACCCTGGTGTCCTTTTTTATAGAAAGAGATAGGAAGTGTTCCAAAAGGCATATGAATAGCTTCTGTACTCTTACCTGACAAATTTAGAAATGACAAAAAAATAAAAAGACTTAACTTTCCCTGAAGATAATTCTTTTTTTCTTAGAAGAATAGAACAGTTCAGCAGAGCCAATAATACAAGGTATCCTGAGAAAAATCACAGAGAGAGGAAAAAAAATAAGGCCATTCTGATGATTTTTCCCAATAGTAGAAGAAAACGCTACCAAAAAAATGCGCAGGATCTGGTGAGGAGATGTACAAGATAACTTGTAAAAGAACGTGGAAGATGAGAGCACAAACTTTAGCGTCAACCCAAACCAGGGTTAAATCCCAGTTAGCCAATTTATGCTGTGGCCTTGAGCCAGTTACTTAACTTCTCTGATTCTAGGTTCCCTTATCCATAAATTTATAGTATTTACTTTGTAATAATTCAAATGAAATACTTAGTATAGCATCTGGCACACAGAGAACATTCAATATATGTTAGTTGTTACTGCTATTTGTATTAAATATAAGAATGCATTCTAAAGCAAGGTAGTGAGCCCACCATCACTTCTCTGCATGAGCATGAGTAATTAAACTTTATTGTATTTTTCAATAAAACAAGTTTTCTTAGTAATCCCCTCATGGATTGTTGCAAGGATAAAATGAGACAATGCTTATAAAGTGCTTAGCCGGGCACGTGGCACATGGTAAGCAGCCAATAACTAGCCACTATTCTTATTCATAGTACTGAGGAGTGCTGGTTCCAAGCTCATTTGATCTGTAGCCTTCTTCAGAGAAGCTACGGAAATGGAAACACAGGCAATACCTTATTACAGTGAAATTGAAAAAAACTTAGTATCCCAGGGGTATGTGTTACCATGAAGTCTCCAAGGCTGCATACAAGAAAGAGACACTATTCATAATAATTCCAACTAACCAGAGATAAATAAAAAATAGTAGTCATACTACATCCAGTGAAATAAGATGTTTTCGAACAATTAGAAATGTGCACCAATGTCGTCGTGGATAAAGAAATCCTAAAGAAGAAATAATATCAAAAGAGTAGGAACTGGGCCTCACAAATGCAACCTCTTTCTCTTTTTCTGTCTTTGTAATCTGCATGTGACTGACATTACTATAGTTTTATTGATAAAGTTTGGCTATAGCTCCTTCTGAGAAAAAAAAAAAAACGGGTTAATAATTCAGTGGTATAATTTAGTTAGGAATAGTATCTCTCATTCTTGGGGAAGACAAAAAAAAATTCTATAGGAAACCATGAAGCGGCATATAAATTTTGGAAACAAATGATTTAAAAGGGAAGATTTTACTAAAGTATAACAACAGGGTGACTATATTTAATAATAATGTATTACATATTTCAAAATAACTCGATGTGAGTTTCTAATGTCTCACTATGTAAACAAGTAAGGGTAAGTTTCAAATGTCTCCCCGACATGATAAATAAGTGACGGTTATGTTAATTAACTTGATTTAATCATTCAGCTCATGTGTGTGTGTGTGTGTGCATGTGAGTGTGTATATACATATGTAAGGAAACATCACATTGTACTCATACATGGATGTGATTATTATTTTTCAATTAATAATTTATATGTAGGGAAACATCACATTATACTCAGACCTGGATACAATTATGATTTGTCAATTAAAATAACATTAATTTTTTTAAAGATTAGGCAGTATACAAAGGAAGCTGGATCCCACATGGCTGACCAGAGTTTGAAACCTAGCCCCAGAGGCTTAAAAAAATTTTAGGTGTATGTGCACATGCCCAGGGTCTTGATGAAATGAAGAATTGGAGGAATAATGATTGTGGTGTGACCAGGCCCTGTTGAAGGGTACTTTCTCTCTGTCTCTTTCTCTCTCTTTACCTCATATGTATGCATATATCCTCAAAAGTTTAAGTCTAAAAATGGGAAATAAACAAGAAGGAATTTAAAAATAAATATGTGTGTGTATGTGTGTGTGTGTGTGTGTGTGTGTAATATATTTACAATAGTCTCCCCAAGCCTTGAGTGAATGACAATAAAGATGCACAAGCTACTTCTCCCCTAAAACAAACAACTTGCTTTAAAAAATCTTTAATAACTGGCCAGAAAGTTACTCTGGTACCCAAGGAATAGTGTCATTCTTTTTCAGGTCAATGGTGTTACCTAAGGTAGGAAACTTGGTATTAAAAGACATGAATATTTTATATTAAACATATGCTCAGAAAGGGAGAGAGATAATTCAGAAGGGTAAGAAAATGTCTGAACCCAGTACGTTGACTTTCCTTTGTGAGAAAGAATAGAATAATCATTCGATTGGAGACTTTTTAAGGCATTGGATATCTGTAGTATTTAGAGCTGTGCAAGGTTGACTTGTGTAGTTTGCAAAATAAAATTGATTTGTATAAAAATTAATTAGCAGTGTAATTCACAGATGACTATAATCCCTTCCACTTGCAAAGATTAATTGGCAGGGTACAGCTTCACAGGAGATCTTGGGTATATGCAAATTTCTACTGCCACAGAAGCAGCACTTATGTTTCTTTAGGGATCAAATAAATAACAATTATATATGTGAGATGATGTCACAATGTCAGGTGCTCCATTGGGGACAAGCTTATCAGTTTCTTTCCTGCCATCAAGTGCTGTTGTTGCAAATATCCTTGGCACTGAATTTCAAACAAAAATGAAAAGAAAGGCTTGGGTCCACTGTTTTCTCCAGTTTTATTTAGAGCCTATACAGGTAATTTAATAAAAGGGGGAGAATGTCCCTAATGGGTAATATAGCCCAGAAGAGGAGTTAGTATTTCATAAAACACATGTCCACATATAGAATTTCAGAGCTTTGCATGAGAGAGCAGGTCAATACCCTGCTACTAGTGTGTCTAGATTATCTTCTTAATCTTGCAATATAGCTAAATCATATACTCTTACAACTGGATTATTCCACTTGTGTCCAGGAGGAAATCGGAGGAATTTAATGTGATTAATACATTCACAGTTCTACTCAAACCACTTTCTTTCCAGGTCTCCTGGAAATAACCTCCTAATGGGTCTCTATACCTCTGGGCTTGTCTATCTTCCATCCATTTTTCACACTGCAACTTAGTGATTTTCCATCAGTGGCTCCCTAGTGCCTTTAGGGATAAAAACTGAATTCCTTAATGTGGTGTAAAAGGCTCTCTACTAGAGGTTCCTACTTAATTTCCAGATTAATCTCTAAATATTTCTCTCTACAAATTTTGTGGCTCTACCTCCTAAATATATGTCACATCTATATCCATGAGTTGCTCCACATGCTCACTGCAGGACAACGTTTTATCTCAACTGAATTGCTAACTTAGCCTTATATCTACTCTTCCTTCTTTCAGGTTTTACCTCCTTCAGTACATCAGTCATACTGCAAAGAATACATCTAAAACACAACTGGTTATGTGCTTCCCTTGGTTGAAGGCCTCCCATGCATGGCTCCCCATTTCCTACAAGATAAAGGCCAGGCTCTTACCGTGGTTCAGAGGGTCCTGCTCAAGTACTACATGGGCATTTCCAACCTCTCCAGTCTCATCTCACCATTAGGTCTACATACCCTATCCTCTAGCCATGTGAATTACTACAGCTGTCAGCATCCATCATAATTCTTATATGTATGATTCAATAAGCATGGTTTAAATAAATGCAAATGAGTAAAAGAAGCAATCCTTCTTACTGGTGAGGAACTTAAGCAGCCAAGATTTGGGAAAAGAAGCAGTTACATGCTACTTGCTCTGCTACAGATTTATTCCTTGCACAAAGCTAATGTCATGTCTATGTTCCTGTGGTATAATTTTTGGTTTTGCAATATTCATTATATTTTTATTTGGTTTTTTGGCTGCATGGCTACATAGTTTTGAAAGCATATATAAAAAAGTTGCAAGTTGGTCATATTGGCTTTTAGAATCTTCTTGGGTAAGATTCCCTGTTTACTAAGGGTAAGAAACCTTCGCTACACATTAGACCAGATAGTCTCAATCCACTAAGAGTTTGACCATGTTTAGTAAATACATATTTATTTTTAGCCCAAATTTTAAAATTATCTGTTAGCTTAAAGTATACTTACAACTGTTCAAACCCTAGTAATGTTTGCTATGAGTCTGGTCCGAATAAATAATAAACTCCCAGCTACATAGTAATTGATTAACTTTTATTTTTTTCTAAACCACCAAAACCAGGTTCTCTATCCCTAAAGCTCTCCAACATTTTCTTTTTTTTTTCTTTTCTTTTTTAGAGGATTTTGCCACTGGGCGTGTGTACCCGCTGGAGAGAGAGACAGGGAGAGTGAAAGGGAAAGTGAGAAATCATCCCCCAGGTAGATGGCCACACCACAATACCTTCTACTTCCTTCTTCTGGGATCTTTGGCATTCACACACGCACATACAACTGGCATGATTTTCAAACCACTGGGTCTAGGACTCGAACTGTGGTTAGCCATGTGTGAGTTCAGTGACATAACTACTGTAGTATCTGTTGGCCCCTAGCATTTTCTAATATAGAGACTCATAACTGTTTTCTGTAGAGTCAAATCATAAATATTTTAGGCTTCAGAGATTGTAAGATTTCTGTGGCAAGTACTCACTTCTGCCATTGTATCACAAAAAAGCCATAGGTAATATATGAATGGATGAGCACAGCTAGGTTCCAATAAAACTTTATTTACAAAAAGAAGTGGCATGCAAAATTTGGCTCATGGGACATATGCAGTTTGTCAACCTTAAACCATGTTGACTATCATATTAAGAAATGCATTTTACTCATAATCTAGTATATACTTATACACACATATGTAACTAAAACAAAAAAAAAACAAAGAAAAAATATTCTTATGTACAATATGCTCAGATATTTTCCATTTCCTTCTAATTTATTTCTTTCATTATTGTTTACTTTTAATTTTTTCCAGAGGCATGTACACTCACTGGAGGGAGGGAGGGAGGGAGGGAGGGAGGGAGAGAGAAGAGAAGAGAAGAGAAGAGAAGAGAAGAGAAGAGAAGAGAAGAGAAGAGAAGAGAAAAGTGAGAAAGCATCACCCCCATGGGAGGTGGTCATACTATAATTCCTTCTCTTCCATCTCTCCTCTCGGGATTTTGGACATGCACACATACATGCCCTACAGGTGTTTTTAAGCTACCAGGTCTAAGACTTGAACCATACTGGTCATCCATGTGCAGTCTAGCTACCATGCCACAGGCTGGCCTCCAATCTATTTCTTTAAAATCTGGTTGTACCATACTGGATTGACTCTACAACTCACTAATGAGTTGTAACCTGCAACTTGCAAAAAGCTCTTCATATGGATTTCACTATTTTATTTATTGACTGAATCATAGGTTAGAAGTAACTTTCTTTTTTAAGAAAGATTTTTTGCTATAGGGTGCATGTGCTCACCAGAGAGACAGAGAGACAGAAAGTGAGAAACCATCCCCCAATCCCTTCTCCTTCATTCGTCTCTTAGAATTTTGGGCATGCATGTACATGTGCCCAGTGTGAGTTTTATGCCATCAGGTTCAGGCCTTCAACTGCAGTCAACTATGTGGGAGTCCAGTGACGTAACCATTATACCATCTGCTAGTCCCTAGAAGTAACTTTATATTGGCCTATCTAGCATTTGAACACTCATTTATTAATTCATTTAACAGCCACTGGAAAGCACCATTATAAATAATAGACAAACTGTGTGGACACTGTCAAAGTAAGATAACCTGCTAGTACATATTTTGAATTAAACTCAGTGAACATTCTAGAAGAACTCAGAATAGCACTTAAATATGCCATTTTGAATGTTCTTGTTTTGCATCTTTTCCCAACTTAAAGTGGTTTCTCTGCCACGTTTCTCCTGCATTACTATCTTAGGATATGTTCAGTAACCTGGTGAGTCCCCTTGAAGTTTTCAACACTCAGGAGCAAAGAATGTGAAAACTACTAATTGTTCCTAAATGAGGACTCTCATTAACCTGAGGTGCGCTCTATTTCTGCCTGGCCTCTGAAGTTAATTGATCAATCTATAAAATTGAAAAGAAAAGAAAATCATAATCTGGGAACCCAAAGGCTCTTTATACCGTAGCCTAGAGGCTCATTGAATGCCAGTTTGCAGGGAAATGGCCAGAATTAAAAGAAAGTAATGGTTGTGTGGCTAAGATCTCCTATGTATATGATGAGTTCCTAATGATGACTCCATATCAAGCTTCTCCCAAGCTTAGGAGCCTCTCAAAGTCCAAAAGCTAAAAGAAGTCATAAACTATTCAAGAGGGAGGACTTTCATATTAAGACAATCCCTGCCATCTATGGTAAGAAAATGTCTGAAGGAAACCATCATTGTAACATAAAAGAATTTGTTAGCCTGCAAGATACTGTAATAAATCTGAGTGACTATCTTCCTGTCTACCTTGTCCCAAAAGAAAAGAGCTTATTAAAAAATAATTTATTAATTTATTTCATGAGAGAGGGAGGTGAGGAAGACCCCCAAATGGTCTTATCACACTGTCATCTTCCCCCTAATTTTCTAGCCAGCCAAGATCATAGGCACATACAGGCACATACATGGGTGTGCCTGGTTATGTTCAGGTGAACCTGGGATCTGAACCCCAGGGCTTCCCAAATGACTCCATGCTCACATGCAGCCACACTATACTACATGTGCCATGGCAACAAGGCCAGAAAAAATTTTTTTACATAAATTCATGGATGATTAAATAAGCCACATTGCTCAGCTGGGTAGAACAGGAGCTTTGGCCTCTTTCTCCTTGTTTTCCACCTGACAGTGACCTGAGCAAGTTATGCATCCTTACATAGATTCAATTTCCCCTGACAGAGCTGTTTCAAGTTCCAGTCTGGAGTTCAGAGAATTAATAAGTATTTGCTTCTCATGCTCAGTTACATCCTCCCACTGTCTAGCCTTCATAGTATTAGAGGTGTTATTTTCATCTGTATCTCCCAACTTGGTGTTTTATTTCTCAATTGGTTTAGAACTCAGGAAGGGATGAGGGACACTACATTATTTATTAGGTCCCATAAAGACTCTTGACACTTTCCAAACTAGTCTTCCCTTTTCTAGTCACAATGTCCTCTGATCTTCCCTCCACATAACTTTTATAATAATCTTTCTACTCCTGTCTCTACCTTGTTCAAAATATGAAGATGGCTTTACTGATCGCTCTTATACTCAAGAAAGCAAATTATAATGTAATTAAATAAGAATCATGTTATTATTATACGAAAAAATCTCAAATATATTTATTATAAAAGGCAGTATTTGTAAAATTTAGAACCATATTATTAGTCATTGTATTCATTTGCTAGGGCTGTCATAACGAATTACCACAGACTGGGTAGCTTAATCAACAGAAAATTATTTTTCTAGCAGTGTTGGAGCACAGAAGTCTGAGATTAAGGTGTCAACAGAATTGGTTTATTCTAAGAGCATCTCCTCGGTTTGCAGATAGAAGTCTTATTCTTGTGTCTGTCTGTGTCATAATCTCCTCCTCTTATAAGGATCAGCCAGATTACCTTAGGGTATATCCAGTGGCCTCATTTTACCTTAATCACCTCTTCAAAGGTCCTGGCTGAGGTACCAGAGTTAGGACTTCAACATATGAACTGAGGGGAGGAACATTTGAACTGATAACAGTAACCAATGTCTTATTTAGAGCAAGAAGCTCACAAATGGCAGCTCAGCAATATGCCTCAAGATAAAGTCCAGGGACCAGCAGTTAACGTAATGGCAATGTCACTGGACTCCCATGTAGTCGACCACGGTTCAAGTCTTGGACCCGGTGGCTTAAAACTCACGCCGGGTGCGTGTGCGTGCGTGCCCAAGATCCCGAGAGGAGAATGGAGGAGAAGGGATTGCGGCGTGGCCATCCCCCCTGGGTGGTGACTTCTCGCTTTCTGTCTCTCTGTCTCTTATATACAAGGAGACTTTGAGAAGTCTGTGGAAAAATGGGATTAAAGTATGAGTTTAATATGTTTTTAATTTTTAATTTAAATTATTATTATTATTATTCACCAGAGCGATATATAAAGAGAGGGAAAGTGAGAAAGCAAGCTCGCATGTTTTGAACTCAAACTGTGGTTGGTCATGTGAGATTCCAGCACCTTAACCACCATGCCACCTGATGGCCCAAAAGAATGAGTTTATTTTGATGCAAAATAAAAAAAAATGGAATTCTCTGCATAGGTTTTCTTATGATATGCATTTTCCATGGCCCGTTTGAACACCGTCCTTAGTGTAAAAGGGCCTCCATATTCAAGCCAAGCCAGTCTTTCCAGGAACATCTTTTATTTCTTGTCCTTCTTACATGAAATTTCAGCCTCATCAAACAAGTTTCAAACTGCACCTGCCACTTCAAGCTGCTGGGCATTTATGTCTGCTTTTCTATACCTGATTGCCCTCTTCCTCCTTTTGCCTGCTTCACAATCCCCTCTTTAGTCATCCTTTACTCCCAGCTCAAACTTCTTTTCTTTAATGCTTTCTCTGACCACTATTTTCTTTGTATGTGTTTTATAGAACCCACAACACTATATGTTAACTAATAATAATAACTAATTATTGATAACTAATTGTTAATAGGTCTGTCTCTCCTACTACAGAGAGAACTCTTATAGGGCCCTGATTGCATTGTCTTTACATACAGATTAAGTATCCATTTTCTGAAATGCTTGGGACAAAAAGTATCTCAGATTTTGGAATATTTGCATATATATAATTTGATATCTTGGGGGAAGGGACCCATGTTTAAACACAAAATTCATGTATGTTTCTTATACACCTTATACATAGAGCATTAAGGTAGTTTTATACAATATTTTTGTATTGCAGTGCTTCAATTGTGACCTGTCACATGAGATCAGGCATGGAATTTTCCACGTGTGGTATCTTGTCAGTACTCAAAAGTTTCAGATTGTAGAACATTTTGGATTTTAGGATTTTCATATTAGGGATGATTAACTAAGATTTTATGTTCCCAATTCTTGCATGTGTCTGCCACATAGTGGGCACTCAATAGATATTTGTTAGTAAGTAGAAGAATAATTTAATTATTAAAGAAAAAATAGATTTTTAAGGGGTCATGAGACACAATGCTAAGCAGGACAACTAAAATGATATGGCATAAAGCATTTTTAGCACCTTTGTCAGTTAGAATGCTGAATACACAGACTGATGCTCTAACCTGTTGGTATTTTCTTAAGGGAGGGCATTTTAGCATTTTTCTTTCCTAAGCCACTCAAGGTATTTGAAGAATCCAGATAATAGAGTTAAGAGTATGGCCCTGAAAGTAAACGTGAAAAATACCAGACAGAAATTGAGGTCAGATTTTCCTCTGAGATCGCATATACCAAGGCTAGTGTCCAAGGAGCAGGAAAGAAAAGGAGGAAGTAAGACATCTAGGGTTCAGGCAGTAGGGAGTCTAAGAAGACCACTTGGGAGTCTAAAGTACTTGACAGTAGTTGGTAGTAATCTCACATCATTCCAACCCTGGATTCCAATTTAACTAACTTCCTATCATTTTGTCATTCTGGTCTCCCATGAAGATCTTAGTTATTTTCTAGTTATACATTATTTGTGTATATGTTCCATGAAGGCAAACATGATTTTATACACCTTTGATGTCTACTATGCCATACATAACTGCAATTAAGATGAGCACAGGAAAGTTGCTGATTATATTTGAAATGAAGAAGGAACAGGATATGACATGCAAAGGACAAAGGTAGATAGAAACATAGGGAAAAATAGAAAAAAAAATCAACTAAGCAAGTAAAAAAATAACAATGGTGGGGTCTCTTTCCACCATATATACTTTGCCTAGAGATAAAGCCAGGGATAAGCATTTTGTCATCATGAGCCATTCTTTATACTTATTGTAGAATTACAGGACAAAGACTGCCTTTCTCCAGCCTCAGTCTCTGATGAATGGGTCGGCTCCATTGGCTATCCTTAGAGACAGTTCTTGGACCTGACAGACTGAGTTAATTAATCTATTTAATTTATTGAACAAACAGACAGAAAAGAACATTCTCCCTTAATTTTTTTTATCATCTGGAGTTATAGAGCTAAATGTCTTTTTTAAGATCTGAAATTTAATTAGTGTATGACATGCTGTCTGTCTTAGAAACTATTTGCAAAGAAGAAAATGCAAATATCAAAAATGGCTCTCTGACTTTAAGTAATGACCAAGAGGTCAGACTGTAAAATTGAACTCTATTCTGCCTGTCCACTTCACTGAAACTGCAATGCAAAGCAATATTACCTTCAAGTAGTTTTAGGCTGATGCCTGAAGTTACAGTCATTAAACTATATTACATATGTTTTGCCGAGCAGGCAGGTGATAGGCTATGATTTTCTGAGGTCCATTATGTTCATTATAGAGAAGGTTGCTACCTTTGTACCAGTTAGAAAAAATTCCATTTCCATTCAGATCAAGTAACTTACTTTCCCCCAAATTACAGCTCTATGGCCAACTCCCTAATGCCTCTCTATGACAATCACAGCACCTACTATTAATTGGGTCCAGGGTTACACTACGCACTTGGACATGTTTTCCGTTTGATTCACCCATAAATCCCATCAGGTAAGTATCACTATATAAGCATTTCTTCTTTTTGAAGCTGAGGAGATAAAGCTCAGAGACATTACATAGTGGGGTTGTGATTTGAAACCTGGTCACTAAGTTCCAAAGCCTTTGCTCTTTCTAGTATATTTCACTACCCCACACTGATCCTACTTTACAATGTAATTAAGCACTTGATTAGAGATGTCTTTTCAGGTCGTTTCATGTATCTTTCAGCAAACTAAAAACTTTTACTTTATCCTCTCTTCATTCTTGGCTTTCCCACATACAGAAGATTCATAGGTAAATAGATGGCTATAAGAGAAGGCATCCATGGATATTTCAGTACAACAGCTAGAATCGATGAACTCTTTAAGGTTGACCCAGCATTCAAGGTGGAGAGAAAAACATATTAGCAATATAGCATACACCCTAGTAGCCTCATTAGAAATAAATTTAAAAGCCATTTTAACAAAACCTCAATGGGAGAAGAGCTGAATAGGGTAGGTCAATCAAGCCATTTTCTGTATAAATTTAGTACCATATTACTGTTTCAGTCTCAGCAATGTGGGAAAGAGATTAATCTCTGGTCTTCCTTGTAATCCCATTTTTATTTATTTCCAGCCAGCTGTCTAGCTGAATAATGACTCTTCCTATTCAAAGGCTAAATGAAAGGTCATTGACTCTTGATATTTTCAGATCCTTTGGGAGGAAACTTGGCTTTTACTCTTGTCTCTATATGTAATGCCACTTTATTCCTATTATTCTGATTTGAGCTTTTTCTAATAAATTGTTCTTTTTCAAATCAAATAGTCTTTTATTTTTAGCCAGAAATATACTAAACCAAGTCTAAGTAAAGATGTCATAAATAATGGTTTAAAATTATTGAAAGTTTAAATTTCTGTTGATTTATGAACTCTTTTGAAGGGGTAAATGCTCTTAAAATTTGGGTTAAACGTATTTCATTCTTTTCCATTACTAGTTATAATGAAATACAGAAGTTGGATTTTGATTTGAATTTGTTCACAATTTCATTTGTTTTGAATTTAGGCTTAGTTTATGGTTCACTAAGAAAATTAATAGTTGGGTCTGAATTAGGAAATTAGTGAAGTTCTTGCAGTAGGAGGTCTACAGATGAGGTCAAGCTGTCTGACTACTGAAAATTGTACAAAGCCTATGCTATAGGTACTCCTCAAATTATTTATTAATTTTTGTTAAAAGTTTTTCTATTCCTTTTTTCTAGAAATACATGTACATGAGAGAAAGAATGGACAGAGACAGACACACAGAGAGACAGTATCCCTGAATAAGGTCCCAATGCCACAATCCACACCCTGCCCCAGTTCACCCTCGATCATGGGCATGCACACATCTGGCGTACTCAGGCAAGTTTCTGAATGTGATTCTAAAACCTTCTCATGTGGATCAGTCTCACAGTGTCATGTTTTAACGCTGTGCTACTGTCCAGTCTGATCCTCTCCAAAATTTTAAATTAATATCAATTACAATAATTTTTACTTTATAATAAAGAATTTCATTTTATTTATTATTATATATTTTAATTTGCTATAGTGTACATTTGCTTACCAGAGAAAGAAAGAGAAGGGAAGTGAGAAAGCAAGCCACCAAATCCAGGACTCAAGATGCAGTCAAGCACGTGGGAGTCCAGTGCCTTAACTACCATACCATCTGCCAGCCCCAAATCACAATAATTTTTAGAGAGATTTTTGCTATAGGGTGTTTGCACTCACTAGACAGATAGACAGAGACAGAAAGACAGAAAGTGAGAAATCACCCCCAGGGGGATGGCCACACTGCAATCATTTCTACAATTTCTACTCCATTCTCCTCTCAGGATCTTGGGCATACATACACATGCACACGCTGTGAGTTTCAAGCCTCCAGGTCCAGGACTCAAACCATTGTCGGCCATGTGGGAGTCCAGTGATGTAACCATTACACCATCTGCTGGTCCCGAATCACAATATTTTTTAAACTCCATTGAGCATGTGCCATATTTAAAACCTTCTGCTAGACATCAGAGATATCAAATATACATAGTTTCTATCTTCAAGGAATAAAGAAAGACCAAACATTGGATATTGTAGTATTTGTCATTTCAATCAAGGGGCATTTTCATTTATATTTTCATCATCATACCAACACATGTCTTTATTATCATTAACTATATTAAAGTCTAGAGTCTTCTTCTGGCCTTCAGACTTAAATGAGGGAAGACTATGGGTACCAGGTGACTAAAAAAATATATATGAGAATATTGCTTCTTGCAATATTAAGGTAAGAGTATTCTTTTTTCTATTTTTTAAGAATTATTTTTATTTAATTTCATTTATTTGTTTTAATTTGTCCAGAGAGGGATAGAGTGAAAGAACAAGAGAGAGAAAAAAAGCAAGCCACCAGGTCTGAGACTCAAACCACAGTTGGCCATGTTGGAATCCAGTGCTCTTAACCACCATACCACCTGCCAGCCACTCAAGGTAAGAGTATTCTAAATATAGTGTCCCTTATTTCCTGCTACAACTGCAGAATTTTAACATTCAGCTAAAAAAAAAAAAAAAAAAAAAAAAAAAAAAAAAAAAAAAAAAAAAAAAAAAACCTGAAGATTTGTTGAGCTTGTACATTTCTGACTGCTATTGACAGCAGGTACTATAGGGACAAAAAAACAGGTTGAGAGGAAAGAAGGCAATGACATTCCATATGGCAGCCTTGATTAATCTGAGTAGTGAGAGAACCTTAAGAGCCACTCTGCAGGCAACAGAGTTCTACAAGCCATCCATTCTCCACTTATTTTCAGTTCTCAAAATGTAACCTGAGGGCTATTGGTGGATTGCAAGTCTTCCACGGACAACCCATCCTGATGCTCAATTTTAATTTTTATATTATGGCCACATAATGCATTTTCCAGCAAGGAAATGTGCTAGCAATATTTAATAAAGAAACAGTTCTCACATATCTCATGAAAACAGTTCCAGTCCTTTCTTTAATCCTGAGAAAGAAAAAACTTTTAAGAGAGATTTTTGCTATAGGAAATGTGCACTCACTGAAGAGACAGAGAGAGATAGAAAGTGAGTAATCACCACTCATGGGGCATGGTCACACCACAATCCCTTCTCCTCCATTCTCCTCTTGGGAATTTGGGCATGCATGCATGCACACATGTCTGGCACGAGTTTTAAGCCACTGGGTCTGGGACCTGAACTGCAGTTGACTTTGTAGGAGTGCAGTGACATAATCATCATGCCATCTCCTGATTCTGGGAAGGAAATTTTCTTTGCAGAGGGTCAGATTTGGGAATTGTAAGTATGTGATGGGAGATGTTGCATCTGTGGACTGAAAAATGTTTGAGAACTGCTAACCTGTAAGGATCTCAAACACCCTTATAATGTTTCACCTTCATGTGCTTGAAGCATCAAGACAGGACAAAAAAAAATTATGCACAGAGAAGGTAACGTCAGTTTGTAATGCCCTGTCACTGGCAGGTCTAACATCTTAAGTCCTAAACCTGTAAGCCCCAATCTGTCTTTTACCAGTAGGGATACCTGTGACCTTTACAATCACTCCATAAAGAACTGACCTATCAAGTACTTAAGATGCAGGTTTGGATGTAGAGGTTCTAGCCTCTAGAGGCCAAATAAGTGTTTGTTCAGTGGCTCTGTAATTTAACCAATGGTATTTTGTAAATTTTGAGGAATACCAGAGTAGTTGCTCAGCACACATACAAATTCTAAAAAGTAATATGGCACTGTGGGAATGTCCTCGGCCTGCCTTGTAAACAGTAAAAGACAGCCAACTTCACTCAAATAGAGGGAAAGAAAGTTTGAAAGCAAAGGTAACAAACTGTCAGAATTGTTTTGAAGTCACCAGAACAGTTAAAAGTACATTCATACTAAAGTCTCACTTTCTGATCAGAATAAATTAAACCACAGATTATAAATCTTTATACAATGTTGCAGAAATCATTTGTATTATAAATTTTATATATGAATCAAAACTATGAAAATCTTATATTTTTCTTTTTTTTTTTTGAGAGGCTTTTTTGCTATAGGGCACGTGTGCTCGCCAGACAGAGAGAGACAGAGAGACAGAAAGCGAGAAGTCACCCCCCAGGGGGGATGGTCATGCTGCAACCCCTTCTCCTCCGTTCTCCTCCCAGGATCCTGGGCATGCACACACACGTGCCCGGCGTGAGTTTTAAGCCACCGGGTCCAGGACGCGAACCGCGGTCAACTATATGGGAGTCCAGAGACATAGCCATTACGCTAACTGTTGGTCCCAAAATCTTATATTTTTGAGCTACAAAATGCATCTGTTAATTTAGCTTTTGAAGGTAAGTTTTGTGATGGAAAAATAAAAAGCTACCTACCAGTCTCTCTTAGTTGAATCAATCAATATCTGAGTGCCCATTACCATTATATATAAGACACTGACTTAAATGTGGCAGGAGTGGGGGTTATGAAAGAGGCATAAGAAATAATTTCAAGGTTAAGTGTGCATATGTTCTAGATATGCAAGAATTCACAACAACAAATACAGACCTTTAAAGGCATTTTAATCATTCATGACCTTTCAAGGTCACATTGAAAGCAGTTCCTTGTCAAGCCATTTCTTTTTGGTTCGAGACTAATTTCTGTCATCCATTTTTCATGTGAGCTTCTGTAGAATTTGTTCTGATTTCTTTCCCTGTTGTAAATGTGGATATTATCTTGTTGACATAACTGATACACAGCTGAGCTTAGCACTTAGAAGGTTTTAGGCTTTGAGATAATAAATATTTGAATACCGGGTAACTGAAATTTTCTGTCTCAAATATTTCAGTCTTGTATATAGAGAACACTCCCATAAAGAAAAAAAAATGCTGTTTATTTCAATCTTTGTAGAACACCATATAGTGTTGTTTTGCTGTTCCAGATCAAGTTAATAATCACGTGCTTTAGGAGGAGAAGTGGCAGCAGTAGTAATAATAATTGCAGCTGTCTTACACTGACTACTTATTGCATGCCAGTTACTGGGCCAGATACTTAACATAAGTTATCTTATTTAACTCACAGTAAAAATCTATGTGGCAAAATGCTGTATCTGTCCTCATTATCAATAAATGAGCCTTAGCACGATAGCTAGGAAGTGGCAGAGTTGAATCTTAGACTATCTGATTCCAAAAATCGGTTCTTCCAACTGTACATTCAAGGATACAGACCCTTTATAGCTATGAGACAGTTGCCCTTAGCTTTGGCTTAACCTTTGCTATACTGACCTTTTAGTGTCATCCATTCTGAATCATAATTTTCCTACTAAATATCAGTCTTGGTTTCTAGCCTACTCTGGTTCAGACTGCTATTCCCTCACCCCATCCTTTCGCCTTAGATTCCATTTTTGTGCTTCCTAACTAAGTCAAGTTAGTAGTTGACAACTCTGGCTAAGATTAGTCTGATTCGGTAGTTTCAAGCTCTGCCATCTCATCTACTCCTCTGGAATCCTAGCTCCTGTCATATTTTTTGAATGCACACTGGGACCTCAGTCTAAAATCCTCAATTTCTGAGTTAAGAAGATGGGAATTTATTTTATTGTCCAGGGCAGAATCAGTCCCTTAGTTAGTCCAGAATGAATAGATGTGTTGCCATGAGGGATAGAGGCTTGGTCTGTGAATCTCGGCATTTGTAAGAACTTGCCATACAATATACCTCATTCACAAAAGATTTTTGCTCTTTGAGAAAGATATGATGATTTGCCCTTGAGGAATATTAATAGACTTGATATTTTCAAATTTAAAAATATAGTTATAGCAACTGAAAGTACTAGCCAGGAAGGAAAACTCTGTGTTCCCTTCTCTTGTTAGCCCACACAAACATGAGAGAAAAAAAAAATGGCCACAATCAGAAAATAACAGTCTTGTGACTCTGTCATGCCTCAATCCTTATTTTGACTTCTCCTAGCCCTTTGGCATTGATTCTGTTTCTATCTCATTCATTCCCTTTTAGATATTTCTTTATAAACATTCTCATACATTTTTCAAACATTCTATTTTTCAAACATTTCATTCTATTTATACCACAGCATACCCAAAGGCAAAAACATTTTCTTTGTTCTGTAACCAGCTCCCATTTTAGATTTTCTGCATACAGTGGGTGCTCGACACATGCTGTTTACTGACTGTACTCCTACTGGAGAGTGTCCTTGGGCTGTTAGGATTCCAAATTTATACAGAGGAAGTCAACAGAAAAAGGCAGAACATTTCTCTAAATGCTTTTCCAAATAGCCTATGTGGAATTATGGTGTGCTTTTTTATGTGCGTATATGGTTGAGACCTAGATGATGACTCATGGAACAATGTCACATTTCAGACTTAGGAATGATTATGAATAATTATCCCTGGGCTGTGGATTGAAAGGCAAACGGAAAGTTTTGAATGAGTCTTTTCTTTCTCACCACTTAATGACACCTTTTAAGAGAAAATCAGGGCTGCCAGATGACCTACACAGCTGTTTCTAAAATTTTGAGTGTAATCAAGCACAAGACCTGTGTTAGGTAACTGTATTCAAAACACAAATCCCTAATGTGAAGGATTTAAATGAACTAGTTCCTGACATATTCAAGTCTATCCATTCACTTAAGAAATTGTGCAGAGATTAATGACAATGCCAACAACTTCATGTTGCTCAGATGACCCTTCCTAAAACACCATTTAATCAGGTAATTTTTACACTCAAAGACCTTCAGTAGCTCTCCATTGCCTAATAAATGAATTCAGATTACTTTGGCTGGTTCTTTACTTCTTTCACAAAACACTGTCATCCTACACTGCTATGCTCTTTTCACTACCCTACAACACAAATCCTCTGTTCAACTACGCCATGCTCCCCAACGCTCCTTCACAACGTGTAGTGTATGATACCCTTGCAAATTTACTCAAGTTTTTCACCGTTTAAAATCCCCCTCACTTCCCGTATACCTTCCTCATTTCTTTCTATCAGTCTTTGTGGGTTAAACTGAAGTCCCACTTTCCTCCATGATGATTTTTCTTACACATTCCCACCATTTTTCCCCCTACTGTATACCTGCTTCATTCTTTTCCTTCAGTCTTTGTGGGCTAAGCATCCTCCATGATTCTTTTTCTTATACATTCTCACCATGTAAGGGTCTTCAAAAAGTTTACATAATATACGTCTTATGAAAAAAAAAAAACTGTGCATAGATTTCAAAATTTTGGCACCAAAATCAACTTGTACTTTAATTCTATTTTCCACAAACTTTTGTTTTGTTTTGATATAGGACACATGCACTCAGCAGAGAGAGGCAGAGGGGAGAAAGTGAGAAATCACCTCCCAGGGGAATGGCCATGCCACAATTTCTTCTCCTTGAGTCTCCTCTTGGAATTTTGGGCATGCATGCACATGTGCCCAGCATGTTTTTCAAGCTGCCAGTCTGGGACACAAACTATTCAGCCATGTTAGATCCAGCTGCCTTAACTACACCATTGGCTGGTCCTCCACAAACTTCTTGAAATTCCCTCATAATAACCCATTTTTCTTACTAATACAAAAGACTGACCAGGACTTTGATTCTTTGCCCAAAGTCACCCTAATCTAATCACCAAAGGATGCTACCTCTGATACCAGTTGGTATCATTTATGTAACGAATGATCAGATCCTCATCTTGGATGTTTCTCAATATTATGTACATACTGTTCTTCACACCAACAAAACTAGAAGGTTTTCAAGAGCATACCATAATCAATTCTCTTAATATTCTCTCTGGTATCTAGCATTTATGCAGCTTGACTAATAGTAGGCACTCATGTACCTGACTTAAATTATATTTAACAACCGTCTTTTGAAACATATATGTTAAGTATTTACATATGTAGATATGAAACTAAAGGAAGTTTGTTTAGTTTCTTTTTTATTTTTTTATTTTTGCTATAGAAGCTGCCTCACCTGCATATGTAGGGGAGGTTATGCCCCTTATTCTAGAGGTAACTCATTGCCAATCAACAACAGATGCAAGAGAACAAAAGCCCATTCTTCCTGCTTCCAAACAGAACAAATGCGATGATGTAATTCATATTCCAATGTCCCCTGTGGGATTATGCTGTGCTTCTCTCTCTCCCTCTCTCTTTTAAATTTGCTATAGGGTGCATGTGCTTGCCAGAGAGCAGGAAACTGAGAAAACATTCCCCAGGGGAGATGGCCATGCTGTAATTCCTTCTCCATTTTCTCTCAGAATTTTGGGTGGGCATGCACACACACACATACCCAGCATGTTTTTCAAGCCACCAGATCTGGAACTCAAACCACACACTTGGCCACAAGGGATTCAGTCACCTTAATCACCACACCACTGGCTGGCCCCAGGCTGTGTTTCTCTTGGTATCATGCCCGTACTTAGCTTCTTCTACTGCCCTATCCTGTTTCCTTTGCTCCATTACAAGTTTTGCTTGAGATAACTCCATTAATAAACCATTTACACAAGATTCCTAGTCTCCAGCTCAACTTCTAGGGAACACTGCCTAAGACATTTATTCATGAAATGGATAATAAATTGTGGATGCCTATAACTGCTTGTAAGTAGCAGAAAATCTGACAAAGTATTTTTATCAGGGAATATACATCAACAAAAAACATTAACATCCTTTCAGACAGCCATATAAAACTCTGGGGTGACTGGCTGTCAGAAATGCACATGGTATGTGTGAGATGGAAGTGAGCTCAGAGAGGTTCTAGTCCAGTGATTCTCAAACTCTACTCTCCATCTCAGCACAGATAAGAAACACACTGTGCTCTCCAGATAACACTAGTTTTGAACTTCAAAGAGGCTAGAGGATTATGTTAAATCTTGTTTGGGAGGGTTGGAAAAGCCTCAGAGTTAATTTTGATAAATGACCCCCCACTCCTGACTCTGATCTAATTCACGTGCATATATGTGTGTATGTGTGTATATATACGTATATATACACACATACATACACATATATATGTGTATGTATGTGTGTATACATACATATTTGTGTGTGTGTGTACACACACACACACTTTTACAAATGTGGAAATGCAAGAAGCATAAAGGCAACTTCCCCAAGGTCACAGAACTTCTCTGTGGCAGAGGAAGAAACCAAACTCATGTTCCAAATACTGCCTACTATACCCCTTTCCTTGGGTTGCAGTATGTTATTTAGGTGATCTAGGTAAGATCGTTAATGATGATGCCTATGCTAAACAGATTTTCAATGTAGATGAAACAATCTTATAATGTATTGGCAGAGGATGTCATCTAAAACTTTCATGACCAGAGAGGAGAATTTGATACCTGGCTTCAAAGTTTCAAAGAACAGGTGACACTCTTGTGAAGGGCTAATGTAGGTTAAGAGGACTGACTCCGAGTTTTGAAAGAAGTTCTACTGTGAGTAAAATGCTATCAATTAGTATCACATACTAGAGAGAAATATTTTGCAAATTATTTTGTAAAATATGTTGAAAAGAGTCAACCAATACAACAAATTTCACTATTGTCTCATTTTAAAAACTGCCACAGCTATCCCAGCCTTCAGCAGTTACCACCCTAATCTGTTGTCAGCCATCAACATCAAAGCAAGACCTCCACCAATGAAGGTTATAACTCACGAAGGCTCAGATGATCATTAGCATTTTTTTAGCATTAAGGTATTTTAAAATTAAGGTATGCACAATTTTTAGACATCATGCTATTGCACACTTAATGAACTACAGTATAGCACAAACACATCTTTTAAGTGCACTGGAAAACAAAAGAAAACTAAAATGGCATGCTTTGTTGAAATACTTGCTTTTTGGTGGTAGTCTGGAACCAAAACTGCAATATCTCAGGCACATGTGCCTCTATATAGAAATGTTGCTCCACTCTGCACAAAGCCAGATTCTAGCACAAACAACTTAAGCAGAGAAAATGGCCATGTTAAATTTTATATGAAGTTGTTATATCGTACCTATTCCCTCAGAGACCAAAATCAGAAAACTATATTTTCTTTTACCTGTATATAAATAATAATAATAAAATTAGTAGCCAATATATAAATAAGATGAAGCATTCACTTTTATATTTAGACCATAGGTCATGTGGTTGTTTCTTATTTTTTTGTTGTTGAAAGAGAGATTTTTGCTCTAGGGCATGTGCACTCTCCAGGGAAACAGAGACAGAGAGAGAGAATGTGAGAGATCATCCCCTGGGGAGATGGCTATGCCACAATCCCTTCTCCTCCATTTTCCTCTCAGGATTTTGGGCATGCACACACATGCTCCTGGAGAGAGTTTTAAGCTGCAGGTTGGGGACTTGAACTGCAGCTGACATGTGGGAGTCCAGTGACATAACCATTACACCATCTGCTGGTCTCAGTGGTTGCTTCTTTATGTGTACAATAAATACTATCTGTCAGAATGTATCACCCCATTAGCCTTTTTCAGCTGACCCTTTAATGTCACATGCTTGAAAAACAGGAATATATATTCTATTTAAAAACTACTTCAAGGAGGCCAAGCATGACTATGATTCTGATATTATATCTGCCTGTGGGAAGTGAGACTGAAGCCAGTGGAAGATAAGGCAAGATGTTGTTGTTTTAGTTTTGACACTGGCTAAGAGTTTTACCCACAGAATGACTTTTTCCAATGTGGTCTTAACATTTCAGGTATGTCTTCAACTATGACAGGTAAGAGAGAGAAAAAAGCAATAGTTCTAATAATGCCTTTGACTCAATGGTGACAATATTAGTGGCATAAATTTCTACTACACACGAGTGGGACATATTGGATTTTTTAAATTTAATTTTTTGAGTATGCTGAGCCTTGTACAAAGTATTGAGGATCTGGGGGTAATAAAAATAAAGTGTAAAACATGGTCAAAAATTTTTCAGATACATCAAACAACAAGAAAGTAATGAATATAAGCTATACGGGACGTACAGTAAGAGAGAAACTTGGCCACATAGGCTAGAGCCAAGATGTAAAGACTTAAATTTATTTTGTCGATAATATCAGTTTCTAGAATCTGTGTAACCCAAAAATATTCTTTAAAAGAAGAATTTTAATCCTTAAGCAAACCTGTTTTATAAAACAACTAAATAACTTTGAAGAAATCACTTACTTTCACTGTCTAAGATTTAGTGGTTTTACACAAAGCTTTTTTGAGTCAGTATTCAATCAAAATCTAAAGTCACACTATAATTCAATGTCTCAATAGTAAAAACAACAGATTTATTAAAAGGTGATATTTTTGGCTTTTGGAAAAGTACATTTAGAGAATGAGGGGGTTAGATTAAGCTAATATGATCTATGATCAATCTAACATGTTTTCTTTCATTTTCAAAGATGATGACAAACATCAACAGGGATTGATTTTGTACTTAATTTCCCATTTTCAGCAGAAAATACTAGGGTCCTGTCAGAATAAGACTGAAGACAGATAAGTTTTCATGGAATGAAAAGATGAGAAAAGAACCAGAGGATAAATGTTTCAAAAGGAAGGAGGGGAAACACCAAAAGGTGTACAGCAGGGAAGGGGGGTGTGGCAGCAAAACTTACCTTTGATCATTCAAGCTGGATTTTATGCTATAGATCCAAGAGCAAAATTGTTATTAATCAACATGAAATTCTGCCAACTCTGTGTTCTTTATATTTTTATTTATCAACAAGTTTCTATGAAGTGCTTGTTTATATCAGAGCCTATGAATGAAAATAACAACTCTCAGTTCTGCAAGCGAGTCACTTGTTTGTGTATAAATATTTATAATCGATTTTCTCTTGTTGTCCCACACTTCTTTGGGGCCATTTTTCTTCGAGGTTCAGTGGTGGGTGTTCAGGGAATGCAAATTGACTTTAATACTATGATATATTATAATACAGCCTTCAAAACCTAAAAGAAGCTATTTTTTTCATTTCTCTTGTTGGATGATTCATCACTGTGAATAGTTAAGAGATAGCCAAACAAGACCACAGGCTCTATTAACATCAAAAACCTTCTGAAACCAATAACAATGTAGACAAAAAGCCAAAGAACAAACTTGATAATAGGATATTAAAATCATCCCAGAGATAAACAACCAGAATGACAGTGAAAGAGGCAAAGATTCTGACTAGAATAGGAAAGATACTGAGTAACCATGGGAATTTCAGGGCCTCTCATTCCATCAAATTAGAAAAAGTATCATAGAAATGGCCTTTGGTAGGGGTCGTATGATGGTCCAGGGGTAATACAATGCTCTGAAAGGCTGGCTTACATGAGAAGATGCCAGTTTGGTGTCAGGAGATCTTCCTGAACACACTGGGTATGTGCATGCCATGACCTGAGGCTGGCTGAAGCTAAGGGTAAATCATGGCATGAAGATAAGGGTGCCCTTCCTTCTCTATCTCTCTTGCTCATGGAAGAAAGAAAGAAACTTTATAAAAAAGATTGTTTTCAGTAATATATTGAATAACAAAGGAGGGGTGGCAAGGTCAATAAGCAGCAGAAAATAGATGGTCATTTTATGTACCAAGATAGCATCAGAACACTTCTCAATCTTCAGATAACTAATGATATTTAAGGGTTGGGCTTGACAATAGAGAGTAGTTACGATGCTTTCTAATGAATTACAGTCATGTGCTGTATGACATTTGGTCCTATAAGTTTACAAAGGAGCTAAAAAAATTCCTATTGCTTTGTAGTTATTGTAACATTGTGGTGTGATGCATTACTCCCACGTTTGTGGTGATGTTGGTGTAAACAAACCAAGTATGCTGCCAGTCAATACAATTATGTACAGTACACAATATATGATAATGATAAATGACTGTGTTACTAGTTTTTGTGTTTACCATCCTACGCTTTTTATGGTTATATTAGGTTCTTTCTACTTACACAAAAAAAAGTTTACTGTAAAACAGTATAATGTACCACACCTTCTGTATCTTATATCTCCTACATCTTGTGTTTATCTCAGCTCTTGATCGCATCATTTTCATTTGTGATTGATTTACTCTCATGTCCTTTTGTTCCTCACGGCCCTTCCAGTGGGACAAGGTATGGAGGTAGAAGATGGTGATATTGATCCTAATCTTACACAGGTCTACGCTAATGTGTACATTTATATCTGAGGTGTTTTTTTTTTTTTTAACAAAAATGCTTAAAAAGCAAGATATATGAAAAAATTTTAAAATAGAAAAAGAACTTATAGAGTAATGATATAAAGAAGCTATTCTTGTACAGTTATACAATGTGTTTATGTTTTAAACTAAGTGTTATTACAAGAGTCAAAAGTTAAAAAAGTTAAGTTTATAAAGTCATAGAAACTAAATTTATTATTGACAAAATAAAAATATTTTTATGAATTTAGTGTACCCTAAGTGTACAGGATTTATAAAGTCTTCAGTAGTGTCCTCAGCCTTCATATTAACTCACCACTCACTGACTGACTCACTTAGATTAACTTCCAGTCCTGTAAGTCCCCTACCCAAATATACTTTTTATCTTGCTGTAGGGTGGATTTACTCACAAGAGACAGGGAAAAAAAGAGAGAGATCACTCTCCAAAGGAGTTGGCCATGCATCAATCTCTTCTCCATTCTCTTCTCAAGATTTTGAGCATGGGCACATGATAGGTGTGACTGTCAAGTCATTGGGTTTGGAACTCGAACTGCACAACGGGCCAGGTGGGATCTAGCTGCCTTAACCTCCACACCACCTCCTGGCCTCATATGTACCTTTGTACCATTTTATTTTATCTTTTGTACCATATTTTTACTGTGCTTTTTCCATGTTTAGATATGTAAATACCTAACCATTCTACAATTACCTACAATATTCAGTATAGTAACATTTGGTATAGGTTTGTAGCCTTAGAGCGATAAAGTATATTATATAGACTAATGTTGTAGTAGCTTACTCCATCTAGGTTTAAGAAGTACATTCTATGTTGTTCACACAATGATGAAATTGCTTAATGATACATTTCTCAGGATGTCTCCCTGTGGTTATATGATTATATTTAGTTCCAAAGAAGGCTTTTTCCTTTAGTTGTCATCATCAAAACGTTAATGATTCCTTCGTTAGGGGCAGCAAAGCAAACTTAGGGGTTCAAATAAAAAGAGTTGTAGATTATGAATAAAGAAAACCAAATAGATCACCAGAGCCAACCAACCAACAAAAATCAATTAACATACTCATGTAATACAAATAACAAAGAACAAAGAGGAAAACATTTTCTTGGCCAGCCTGTAGTGTGGTAATTAAGGTGGCCAGATCCCACATGGTCAACTGTGTGGCTTGAGACCTGGACAAGATACTTGAAAAATATGCTGGGCATGTGTGCATGCCTATCCAAAATCCTGAAAGGAGAATGAAGGAGAGGGGATTTCAGTGTGTCCATCTCCCCTGGGGAGTGGTTTCTTGCTTTTCTCCCTTTCCCCCACCATGAATGCACATTGCACATGCCCTATAGCAAATTTCTCTTTTGTTTTTTTTTTTGAGAGGTTTTGGCTATAGGGCACGTGAGCTCACCAGAGAGACAGAAAGTGAGAAATCACCCCCCAGAGGGGATGGCCATGCCGCAATTCCTTCTCCATTCTCCTCTCGGGATCTTGGGCTCACATGCACATGCACATGCACCCGGCGTGAGTTCAAGTCACTGGGTCCAAGACTCAAACCGTGGTTGACTACATGGGAATCCAGAGACATAGCCATTATGCCAACTGCTGGTCCTGCCCTACAGCAAAACTTTAAAAAAAAAAAAAAAAGGAAAACATTTCTAAAGAAAACTTCATAGATTTATTCTCTCTTTTACATTGATTTGGCCCTTCTAATATTAGCTTTTTCTCACCAGATAAGCCAAACACCAGTGTTTGAAAACCTGATTCACAATCCTTTTACCAACAGAAGTCTCTATATTCCAACTTTCCTGAATTGTCCTCAACTAAGTTTTGTATACCCTTGGCACAACTAGCCTCTGCTCTAGTCTCTCCCAGGGCAAATCTCTCCTATGGGCCTTTCTCCTATTATACAGGCTTCTGGTGACACCATATGTACCCCAGCTGTTTCTAATTAACCCAGCCAGTCTGGCTCCAAGTGGATGACTCAGAAGGCTGACTTTCTTTTAAAGAACCAAATGACTTTACACCAAATTCAGGTTTAATAAAGTTAAACAATTTTATAAAATGATGGTAATTTAAACATGAATGATTTCTTTGTGGTCCTCCTGAAAATTAGTTTCACCATTCAAAACTGAACAGCACTTACATTGTATATTAAAATGCGAGTGAATGGAAGAAGTCAGATGATAATGAATGATTTACCGAAATGATAGAAAAACTGTTCAGGACTACTCTTGTACTCATAAAGAATATCTGCTGTATGTTTTCTATATAAATTACTGTTCTTATAATTCTTATTTTATTTATGAAAACTCCCTAAATGTAAATTTTCTATGAAATTCTGAAGAATAAAAATGAAGCAAGGTGAAACTATCAAGGGAGCCAAAACCCAACTTTTTCAATGAATGTTGAGTCCATGTATATAAATAGATACACCTTTACAGAAATAAAATCCAAGGCAGGAAACCAAATTAACAAAATGGAAATCAGATTGGGGTGAAAATGCATTGCTTCTTTGTGCTTAAAGGGAAGGGATAAACAGTACTATTTTTCATGAACCTCAAAAAGAAACTCTTCTATAAGAATTTATTTCAAACTCAAATATTCTAGTTTGAAATTGCATTGTACTAAGAACACCTAAGGAATGGGGAATTCTAACCTACTCATATGAAAGAAGCAATTTGCTTCATGAAAATCTCTATACGGTAGAGAGCAGAAAGCTGTCCATCCTACACATCAAATTCTCAAAAGAAACTGTGCCATCTCCTCAGGAAATGCCCCCATTATTTTCAATCTTCCTACTTAAAAAGACATACCAAGAAGAACAGAGCTTCAAGTTTAGGACCAAAAGAACAATGTAAAGGTAGATAAAGTGAAATATTCTACAATGAACAACTGGCATTTGAAATGTTAGATATAGCAACCATTAAATAATATTTTTTGCAAACATCACAGTCACTGTGTATCTCATAACTATACATGGCTATTTGTGAAAAAAAAAACATAAAAATCATGATGATTAATATCAGGCAAATGGAGTTGGATAGATGTGTTTAATGTTTTAGTTTCTAAAATCCAAAGAAACCGTTCAAATGGCTATGGTGAAAATACTTTGTTTATCCTCAAAATTTCTTTTGTCTGCAAGGAACACATATCTCTTGGCTTTTAAATTAGTATGACGTGTATTTTTAATTTTTTTTT
Organism: Tupaia tana; assembly: GCA_026018925.1. Lineage (NCBI taxonomy): Eukaryota > Metazoa > Chordata > Mammalia > Scandentia > Tupaiidae > Tupaia > Tupaia tana. The sequence continues at coordinate 49,369,979 of JAKSZU010000009.1, forward strand.
TTTGCTTGTGCTTGCTAGAGAAAGAATAAGAGGGGAGAAAATACCCCCTCCCATGGGAATGATCACATTGCAATCCCTTCTCCATCATCTCTCCCTCCTTTCAGGACTTTGGGCACACATGCATGCCCAGCGTGCTTCTCCAACTGCTGTGTCTGGATCTTGAACTGCACAGTTGGCCATGTGGGATCTAGTCACTTTAACCATCAGGCCACAGAGCTAGGAGGGGAAAAGTTTATTTCTAAGGCAGTATGCATCCAAAACTATACAAGTTTAGGTCTACTTGCTAATGCATTATATAAAAATTTCAAATTACACTAAACACAGCAGATAGATTCTCAGATACCCAGACAGGGGAAATATATGTTCTTGAAGAAGAAAATAATGAATGATTGCTCTCTTTTCACTGCATATCTAAGTACAAACCAGTAGTATGTTTACATGAGACTAATAGACTACTGTGGGCTTCAGTTATATTTAGGCAGAATAGTTAAAAAAAAAAAGACAAGAAAACACGGAGAGATAAAGTAAAGCCTTTTAAAATGCAGAAGTAGTTCAAGAGGGTACAGTCATGTGCTTCATTAAGGATGTTTCAGTCAATGACAGACTATCCAGATTTGTGTAAGTACACTCTTATGTTCTCACAATGACAAAACCACTTAACAATACATTTCATAGAACTTATCCCAGTTGTTAAGTAATGCATGATCGTATTTTAATTACATGATACTGAAGAAAGCTACCTGCAATAGCTTTTGATACAAAGTTGGAAAAATGATATGCATTCCTATCTAAGAGAAGAAGGATAGATTACAAAGGGAAAACTCTAATCAAGGTCTGTGAATGAGATCAAATATCAGAATAAATGCATAATATTTTAGAATCAGTGATTAAGCTTTGGCTACAGGAAGCCAGATCCCACATGGCCAGTTGCAATTTGAATTCTAATTCCAGCAGCTTGAAGAACATGCCAGAGGTGTGTGCATGTGTGCCCCAAATTCTGAACGATTGAAGAAATAGAGGAAAAAGGATTATGGTGACCACATCCCATTGGGGAGGTGCTTTCTCTCTCTCTGGCAAGTGGACATGCCCTCTGGCAATTAAAAAAAAAAAAAGAAAACAATTAGTAACAATGATAGTTGTACTTAGAGTTTGTTTTATTTAAAACAAGATAAATGAGATGCAGTATCATTTTGGAGCTAAAAGCAGATTCTAGAGTTGGATCGCTAGCTGTGTGACCTTGGGCAAGTTACTTAACCTCTTCAAGCCTTAGTTTTTTGTTTTTTGTTTTTTTTCTGTAAGAATCATAATGGTGTTCTACCTTACAACATTATTATAAGGCATACATTATTTAATATGTACAGAGGATGTAGAATAGAATCTGATGCAACATTGACAGGTAGCAACTGTTAGCTAACGAGTTAAAAAATAGTTTCCTAAAAACCTTTAAACATAGCTATTTAAATAGTCCCATCTTTGAAAAAGTAATCTCTTTGATAAACTCCTGTTAAAGAAAAATGCTATTAGTCAAACCACATGGTATTATAAAAGGGACAGTTCCACCTATAGTTTTCACTAATTGCAGGCAGAATCCTTAAGAAGAAACATAGTTCAAACTGTTTAATAATTATCTTCAAAATCAATTCAAAGTGCTACATAACTTTCCTAGAATAGTCCCTGCAAACAGAAATTGAAGTTCTGCTCGATATCTCTGTATCAGCTTTTGCAGTTTATGGATCACAATGTGGGATATGAACAAGGTAATCTAAATACTGGTTTTGTAGGCAAATCTTATAATCTTTATGAGCAACCATCACAAGAGGCCCTAGTGATATAGACAGGATTATTAGACACACTCCTTGTCCTCGAGAGATTAAGTGGTCTAGATGTGGAGACCAAACACATGTTTGCATACATACACAGTCATTGCTGCCATGCCAAAACATGTATGAGCAGTGCAGAGCTGATGGAACTGAGGTTACTATGGGAGTGTTGTCATTATAAGCAATGGAACCAGCTCTAATTCATTGCCATGTGACACTATAACAGGATATAAGAAGATCTATATATGTATTTTTTTCATTTCTTCTTTATTACAGACTTGTAAAACAGTCTTATATCCATTTGATAGAAAGGATTAAAATTCAGAAAGACTAAGTGAATCAACCATGGTCATCTAAATTGAAATACACAGTCACTTTAACATTACAGATGTATACATTGAGAACATAGGTGAAACTTATGACTGTATTTTCTTGGGCAAACTTATCTGTAGAACGCATGATAAATGTATTTAAAACTTATACAATTCTCTTTGGGGCATAAAACTATAGCATCAATGATTTATTTCCCCATAAAAAACAATCACACACACACATGCACCATGAGTAGAAACACTGCTGCTCTCACTAAGATAGTAGCAGAGTGACATGACACCAAATTGATGAACGTGCACCACTCCACATACTATAGTGATTTATTTCCTCAACACTGACCTTCCCCTTTTCTCCTCTTTTCTGAAACAGGCAAGTGGTAACAGCTGTGCTGTACCTACTCACAGGTCTAAGGTTCAGAGTCTATGATTAGCTCAATAAAATGTGTCTCAATGTGACCTCCTCTGCCTTTGCCATTCTATGTTCCCTCCTTACCCTGTCCATTCACACTTAGTCACATCTGTCCACTGCCAGGATTTGGATGAACCATTGAATCCACTCTGAACCAGCAGTATTATTATAGATAGGCAAGTTATTTAACCTCTCTGAGCTCCAGTTTTTACATCTATAAATCAGTCATAATGATATTTGTCTCACAGGGTAGTCTTGAACATTGGACAGAATGTTGTATATAAAGTTCCTGTCCATGTAATAAGTCCTGAAGAAGAGTTGTTTCCATCTTCTTTATGGTGAAACCATGTGATGGCAGATCATTTTAATCATACAGAGTTGTATTTCAAGTGCAGGACTTCACCCATTGCTTCTCCAAAAATATGTACATTAAAATGTTCTGATGCTGTTCTAATGAATGGCACATCAAACAGAAGAAGGAATCACATCTTATAAATGGACAAAATGCTGAACTAAATTATTTTTTGGATTTAAAAAAAGCTCTACTAACAAATACAGTTTTTCTTATAATCACTGTCATATTTTTGCTTAGTTCTAGATATTCAATTTCTTTGCAAGAAATGTACAAGTTGTCATATTAATTGTTTTCAGAAGAGACATAATGCAATTGGTGATCAGAATACATAAGATTTGAAGACAAATTAATTGGGAAACTTGGGACCTTGTTAAAATGAGCTTGTGTTGTAATTTCATTCTGATTTTTGCCCAGGAAACTTTTGTCACTGATACTTTTTACTTATTGGCTATTGTTATGAAAATAAATTAAGCACTTGTTTGTAAAATTAAACAAACTAATTAATGAAACAGAAATTTCTAGGAGAATATTAGAGGCTCCAAACATGAGATTAAGTATTTATCAAACATATGCCAGTTATGTTAGGCACTTTTATGTATGATATATTATTTAATTCTCAAAAAGGTGATTGAGGTGAATATTCCTATTTTACAAAAGAGGAAACTGAAATGAAGGAGAGGCATTGTATGTTTCCACTTAATATATACTGAGTGTCCGCACTCTATGACTGAAACTAATTGACTAAAGGATATAGAAACACAGTATATAGACGTAAATACCAGATAGATATAGTGTGTGTGTAAGAGGAGGGTCTGAGGAAGGACATTTGGGGGAGGGACAGGGAGGCAAAGCATTAATGGCACAAAGATGTGTGGTATTATCTGTTGAAGATATTTTGTAGTTTTATCAACTGTACTAAGGAGAAATGTTCACCTGTTGAAATATCCACTTTGTAAGACAAACAATAATGTGATCGAATGTATGGAAGAAAATGAAATGAAATGAAAAGAAAAGAAAAAAATAAAAGCTATTTGCCCACATTCAGTGAGTTTTAGATAGTAGCAAGATTTAAACCCAGAGATTCAAATATCAAACACAGTATTCTTTCTATACCACCACAGCTGCTAAAAAAATCAGACATTAACACTACATTGAGTTAAGCCCATGAGTTAGAGCAGCACCCAGTGCTGATGCTGGGATTACAGAGTAACATGGAGATAAGGGTCAAAAGCTAGTGCTAGACCAGCCCATGGTGTGGTGGTTAGGGCAGCTGTATCCCATATGGACAACTGATCCATTCAAGTCTCAAACCTGGCAGCTTTGGAAACATGCTGGGCAGCATGTATGCCCAAAATCCAGAAAGGAAGGAGACAAGGGGGAGAAGAGATTGCAGTGTGACCATTCCCCATAGGGGGATGAGAAGAGAGGTTCTGTCTCACCTTACCTCTCTCTCTCTCTCCCCCTGTCTCTCCAGCTAGCATATGTGCCCTCTCTGGCAATTTTTTTTTCCAAAGCTGGTGCTATAGGATGAGGATGAGTCTAGGGCTCAAGTCAGAAGACAGACTTGATTCAACATTCGAGACAAGCAAGGAAATTAAATCAGGGAAGCACACACAAGTCTGAAAAGGGCCCAAATTCATAGAAACCAAAAGGCCTGCCTCAGTAGTTAAGAGAGCAGACATATGGTACCTATAATAAAGCATGTTCAAAACTATGGAGCCCATTTTCTGGCCAGGTAACTTCTTATAAACTTTAAGCAGGATAACAGGTATGCAAAGAGCCTACTAGATGTCTCTGACACTGATCTCAAAAGACAGGTTGAAAAAAATGTAAAGCACATTTCATCTTTCCTATCAAATACCAATCAAACTTTTCTTTATCTAGAGAAGACAGTTAGCATGAAAAGTTGATCAAATACTTCTATTTCTACTGAATGCATAAAGGTTGCTAAGGGAAAGAATTAAAAATACACATAATATATACTTATGGGAAATTCCGAAGCATTTTAAAAAATCACAGAGCTCACATTTACACTCAGAAATGAATAGGCAAAAAGCATTTCAGGATTCTAGGGGAGAAAATATCGGCCCTCAATCAGAGAGACTTGTTTGTAAAGAGATAATAGCTAAAAGCCTTCAGGTCATTGTATTGAGAGTACAGACAACAACATCGTGCAAACAGTGCAAATCACAAAATGCTTCCTGCTTCCATCACACAGAAGCACATTTTGCTGAGGTAAACATGGTGGGGGGGCTCCACAAAAAAAATTTTTGGAAAAATGGAATTTAAGTACTGGTTTGTTTCTATGCAACATTTTTAAAAAATCTATACAGTTTTTTCATAATCTGCATTTTTTAAAATTCTGCCAGTGGGCATGTATGCTCACCAGAGAGACACAAAAAGAGAGACAGTGAGGAAGCATCCCCCATGTGATATGTTCATGCTGCAATCCCTTCTCCTCCATTCTCGTCTTGGGATTTTAGGCACTCACACACACACGCCCAGTCAGGTCCAGGACTCAAACCACTCAGCTGACCATATGGAATCCAGCTGCCATAACCACTACACCCCCAGCCTGCCCCCCATAATATGCATTTTCCATAACTTTTTTGAAGACCCTTTGTATGATGAATAGACCCACTTCATTCTCTCATCCAAGTACATATGTTATAGGGACAACATGTACTGGGAGAATGTTGGCTACCTCTCCAGGGATAGGTTGATCAATGAATTTCAAAGGGGTTATATCTACCCATTTCTCAGAACCACTTCTTTGAAGTACATTTGCTAAAATAAAAGTACCTTGTCTTTTCATCCATATCATAACAGAAGATACCTTCCATTCTCTCATGATATAAAAAAAATTGGCAACTGGGTCAACCAAACCAAATGCCTTTATATCTCAGAACCACATTTCCTTGTTTAGGATAGGATACTCTCAATGGCACCTCCTTACGTTCAATTCCATTAAGGCTTTGGCTGTGAGTATGGTCAAACTGTTTTATCTATGTGCAAGCCAGCATAGCTCTTGTGTTAATAACAACAGTGAAACAAACAAACAGATATTATTTGAGTACTTACTATATTCCAGGCATTGTGATATGCACTTTATGTCATAGAAATGAAAGAAGTGTCCCTACTCCTATCAAAGGCTAACCCTTCTACTTTTACTTTGGATCTCATCCCCTTCTGTATTCTCTTCCTTGATTTCTCCTCCTCTAATGGATCATCTATACTGGCATACAAACATGTACTACAATTTCCCATATTTTAAAAAAAAGAGATCCTTCCCTTAAGACCTAGTCAATTACAATCCCATTTTTCCTATGCATCTTAACCATATTCTCCAAGGAATCCAATTTATGAATATTTCAGTCCTCATTTTACACAGCTGACAACTTTTTCAATGAAAAACAATCTTCTGTCTCAACTACCATGACTGGTAGTTTTCCTTCCTACTTTCTTGACATATCTGTTAGACTCCTTTGCTGGCTCCTCACCCTCTAAGCCCCAAAGGGTCATCTTCCCTTCTCTTCCTAAATTTTCTCTCTTGGTTAGCTCAACCAGTCTCATAATCTTAAAAATCAGTGTGTTGAGGAGCAAGGTGGTGCAATGGTGGTATAGCTAAACCCACATGGGAAAGGTCCTGGGTTCAAATGCTGAGACCTCCCTGATCACACTGTGCATATGTGCATGCCTGTGAACTGGGCCAGCTAGAACTGGTGGTGGCTTGTAGTATAGGGACCCTGGTGAGGGTCTCTGTATCTGCCTCTCTCTCTCATGGAAGAAACTTTAAAAGTATACTTTAAAAAATCAGTATGGAGACTAGCAGATGTCATAATGGTTACATCACTGGACTCCCACTTAGTCGACTACAGCTCAAGTCCCGGACCCAGTTGCATAAAACACACAGGGTGTGTGTGCATGTGTGCCCAAAATCCAAGAGGAGAATAGAGGATAAGGGACTGTGGCATGTCCATCCCCCCATAAGGGGTAATTTCTTGCTTTCTGTCTCTCTGATGAGCACATACACCCTATAGCAAAAACCTCTCAAAAAAAAATCAGTATGCTTACTACTTCCAAATTTTTCTGCTCCATAATAATCCTGTGAACCTCAAACTCAAAAAAAATGCCTACCTTGAAAATTTTATATTGATATTTTGCAAACATCTTGTAATCAACACATCTAAAACAAAATCTTTCCACTCCCCAAACTCATGCTTAAATCAATTCCTTCCCCAGTTTTCTACATCTCAATGAATGGCACCACCACAGAACCAGTGGCTCAAGCTAAATTATCTAGGGGTCATCCTTGAATTTTCTCTGTATCTAAATGTTTACATATATTTTCATTTAGTAATAGTATTAACACCACTAGTATCACTAATAATAGTCTTTTGTGAATGCTTAATATGTGCCAGGCACTGTACTAAGTGTTTTGTCTGCATTAGTTCATTTAATACTCATGCCAAGCCTTCAAGAGGTAGACACTGCTATCATCCCCATTTTATAGATGAGAAAATTGATCCATAGGAGGTCAAATAACTAAAGCCATCCACCTACTTAATGGTAAAGCCTAGATTTGAATCCAAGCCATCTAGATCTAGAAGCCATCCACTTTGCCACTCCAATAGGCTGTCTTATTTGAACTTGATTTTTAGTATGTCCCTGTACTTAGATTTTTTGGGGAAGAGTAGCTACCTGGTTGCCTAGGTAAATAGCCTTCAGTGAAAATCTCTCTTCAATGTAATTAACTCTCTAAAATATAAAATACTACAGATGTGTACAGTTAAGCTCAGAAAGATTAAGTAACTTGCTTAAGGTCAGAAAACTAGAAAATATGGAAGCTCTTTTTTTAAGAGTTCTTTATTTATCTTTTTATTTATTTGTTTAAATTTGATCAGAGAAAGAGAGAGGAGGAGAGTGAGAAAGCAAGCCACCAGGTCCAGGACTCAAACCACGGTTGGCCATGTAGGAATCTAGCACCTTAACCACCACTCTAGCTGCTAGCCATAATATGGGAGTTCTAACCCATACTAAGTTTTCACGATTCCAGAACCCCCAAAATTAACCACTAGCCTATATTGTCACTTTGTTAAATTAGTTGTACCAACAGATTCAAACTGTCCATTATATTTCCCCATCACCACATCTTAACTATCAAGTGCCAAGTAAGCTCTTGTGCAAAGACAACTTTGCCTTAGAACCATAAGGTCATTAGCAGTTATTCTCAGTTGTAAAGCAAAGTCTCTTTATAAGTCATTCTGAGAGGTAAGGCCATTCTGGGAGGGAAGGACTGGTTGAAGATTAAGGAGAAAAGATGAAAGCAGTCTTTGTCTGAAGGGCTGGCTTATGTACCTATTTCTATGTACAAAGACAAGAGCATTGACCCACGATTGGTAGGGCAGAAACTCAGGAGTTCTTTCTTCAATAACAGAAGTAAAAAGCTGGTATATACCTTTTCTTGTTTGGGGGCTTCATCTAAATTAACTTCTGTACAATAACTTCCAGGGTAAAGATACAGGCTGTAGTCATGAATTAAAATTCCACTATAGTCCACAGGAAAATCAAATCTGTGACTCTGGTCAAAGGAAGTTAGAAAAAGAGTCAGACAAGTTATAAAGTATCCTCAAACAAAGAAAAAGGCTACTTTTCTTTTTTTAAATAGTCCACTTGCCAAAGCATTGAGGGGTTAGAAACTCGGATGGATTTCTATAGAATTGGGTACAGAGAACTATATAAATGTTATTTTTAATGTAAAATTTAAATAGCATGGAGGGAAATTTTAGAGGGTTTCCCTAAACACAGTTTCTCCCCCCTGAAATGTATATATGCTGGGTTTGACTTTACTTTTGGCAGAGAGAGAGGGAGATTGAGAAAGCACCTCCACATGGGAAACGGTCATGATGCTATCCCTTCTTCTCTATTTCTACATTCTGTTGAGATTTTAGGCATGCATGCACATGTGCCCAGTGTGTTTCTCAAGCTGCCAGGTTTAGGACTTGAACTGTGGGTTTGGCCATGTGGGATCCAACTACCTTAACTACCAGGCCATGGAACCAGCCCTTCAATTTTTATTTATTTATTTCTTCCATGAGCTTAAGAAACTGAAACAAGCACACAGAAAGACCCCCCTAATAAGGCCTTGATATTCCAATCCACCTCCAGCTTTAACCAGTTTGGGATCATGGGCACATACATGCCTACCATACTCCAGAGGTCTCCATATGTGAACCCCAAACCTTCTTATGCAAATCGTCATCTCAGAGCATGGTGTTTTACTGCTGTACCACCATCTAGCCCCTGGCTCTACTTATTTTATTAAATGCTCAGAAATGTGTATGGTATCAAGAGAGGGACATAAGGAGAAGACTAAAATTTCCCAAAGTAGGGAATTGGGGAGGGAGCAACATGTCTTAGAATGAAACAAAATGCTACAAAGCAATGTATAAAGGCATTAAAGGGGCCAACAGGTGGTGTGATGGTTGGCATGCTGGACTCTGACATGGTTGACAGCAGTTTGAGTCCTGGACCTGGTAGCTGGAAAATTATACTGGATTCATGTTCATGCATGCCCCAAATCCCAAGAGGAGAAGGGACTATGGCATGACCATCCCTTCTAGGGTGTGATATTTCACTTTCTCTCTCACGGTCTCTCTCTGGTGAACATGTGTTCTGTGGCTAAAACCTTAAAAAAAAAAAAAGGTATTACACAATTAGCTTTGAGACTAGAAGATTAAGTATGAGAATATTCACATATATGCTTCCATGGACCTTATCTCATACTGAATTTTAAATCCCAGAACTCAGCATTGATAACTTTTATTATAACATAAACAAATTATAAGTGTAAATGTATTCACATGCATTAGAAATCATATTTTTTTAAAAATTTCATGACTAGGCTCTTAAGCCACCTGTCTTTAATAAAATTTACTAATTATTTTACAACTTCAGAAGGACACGGGCTTTTAGTCAGTGTTTTCTGACTGAGATTTCTAAATACTTTTCAACAGAGTTTGTCCATATATAGTTAGTTGGTTCTTTGAAGGTGGAAAGGGACCATGAGCCCCCTGGAAGCTGGAAAAGACAAAGAAACAAAATCTCCCCTCAAGTCTCCAGAAAGGAATGCAGCCTTGCCTGCACGTTATTTTTTTTCACAATGATACCCATTTTGGACTTCTGGCTTTCAGTATTATAAGATGCATGTGTTTCATTTTTTTAATTTTATTTACATTTAATCAGCATACATCTTTACAATGTACAATATGGCTTTTGCCAGCATGAATATAGTGCATATTAGTCAAGTCAAATACATTACCATATACACTCATCAATAGGTAACTTTTCATTTTTGTGTCCATTAAATGTTTCATTTGAGATATGTGTGTTTTATTTTTTTTCTCTTTAAATTTATTTATTTTTTACATTAATTCACTATACATCATTACAGCATACAAATGAATTTTCCATCCAAAATACATTGTGTATTGGCTCAATCAAGCACATCAACATACATGTTTTCAGCAAATAATTTGAGATATGTGTGTTTTAAGTCACCATGAAATAATTTGTTATAACAGCAAAAGAAACTAATACACCCCCTTTTGCATTGCTTTGCTGTCTTAGCTCTTTCTCCACTACTGATCTCATGCAAATTTTTGACTGAGAACATCAGCAGCTCAATCTCTAATCTTGGTTTCCCAGGCACAGGCTGCCAAAACCAAAGAATATCTTTATCTGCTTGCACTCACCAGAGACAGAGAGAGGTAAAGTGAGAAATCACCCCCTATGGGGGCTAACAATGTCAGAATCCCCTCTCCTCCATTCTTCTCTTGGGATTTTGGGCTCACATGCCTGGCATGATTTTTAAGCTGCCAAGTCTGGGACTCAGACTGCAATCTGCCTTGTGGGAATCCAGTGCCTTACCCACCGTGCCACCTGCTGGCCCTGGGATGTCCTTATCTTAACACACTGAACCCTCTTCAGCTGTTGCCTTTACTCACAACAGTCTGAGGATCTGATAGAGTTAATTTGTGGCTTCAAGTAACACCTGTCCCTTTTATTTATATCATATTCCAATCTCCCTATATTGTTGTCCTTTCATATTATTGTTCTCTCTTCCTCTTGGGCTGCTTCAGAGAGTATATGAACCCAAAAAGGATACAGCCACTCATTAAGGACATTTCTTGGCTTTCACTTTTTCTAATGTAGAAACAAGACAAAGGCATCCATGTATAACCTAGACTGGATACGAAGGAGAATTTGATACAAAGAAATAGATGTTTCATCTAAATCCACTCCATACTGTTTTACAAGTAGAAAGGCAACTGAGGGAGGGTGACAGTAGAATTATTGTCAAAACTTCTACTGCCCTCTAATAATCAAAGAAAGGCTGGTAGGAACATAAAGGCTTTCCTTTATGTTAGGTTATTTTGTACAATAAGGTGACAGTTTCTGTTAAATCAATCAATCATCCATTGAATTGCTAAACTGCATGTCTACCATTTTGCTTATCTCTAAGGGTGATAGATTATAAGTAGGGTCATAGATAATTCCCTGAGAGAGTTTTCAATCCCAATAGGAAAACAAAATCAACATGTATAAGAATTAGAAACTAAGCCAACATGATAAGTGATAAAGAGGTTAAATTCTAAGGGGTTCTTATTCATAGTTGGAATGTAAGGTAAGATCCATGAAGGTCAGAGTAGGTGGAGAAGGCTTCTTAAATAGTTAATCAGATGGGAAAGCCAGTTTTCATTTCCCATTGGCTTAATTCCTTCAATATAAATACTGTTTGTGAACAAGGGTGAAGATGCCTGCAAAAGTTCATTCCTAGGTCAGGGCTGGCCTCTGTGAGTGCAGTTCTGCTTTCCCTGTTGCTCACAGCAGAGCCTTTACTACTGGTATCCATGCTCAGAGAGGAAAATTGAGCAAAAGAGATGAGGGAAAAATGGAAAGAGAAAGTAGGGAGAAAACAGCATCTAAATAAAGGAAGGTTAGAAAGAAAGAGAAGGAAGTGACTTCTACTCACTTTCAAAATGACAATTACAGTTTCCTCATCAAAGCTCATAGGAAAGAAAGAGACAGCTGTAAGAAGAAAGCCTAGCGCCCCCCAAATGCTGCTTCCCTGATATGAGGACAGCTGCCACTTTCCTTTCTCTCTCCTGCCTTTGACCATAAGGAGCTTTAAGATACTATTGGATGGGACGAGAAACTGGAATAATGGCTATGTCGCTGGACTCCCATGTAGTCGACTGTGGTTTGAATCCCGGACCTGGTGGCTTAAACTCATGCCAGGCGCATGTGTGTACATGCCCAAGATCCCAAGAGGAGAATGAAGGAGAAGGGACTACAGTTTGGCCATCTCCCCTGGTGAGATGATTTCTCACTTTCTGTCTCTCTGTCTCTATCTGTCTTTCTGGTGAGTGCACGTGCCCTATAGCAAAAAAACTCTCCAAAAAAAAAAAAAAGATACTATTGGATAATGTATTCTGGATTGCTGGCTGCAGAAGTCAATGTGACATTGGGCCTTTTTCTCCAAAGCAGCAATGTTATACCTAAGATAATAATGAAAAGATGCTGAATCTGACTCTATGATTAGGATAGGACCAATGAAGTGACCCCATTGTAGGGGGTAGCCTGTAATTTACATGGATCTGGGAGGTGTATGACTCAGTGGCACAAGGCACCTGCCATATAGTAGATATTCAATATATGCTCATTAAATGAGTATTCCAACACGTCTAACTATCAAGTATGACATAAAACTGAGAATGTGGGGATTTTCTAATATCTTTCACAGCACTCATGAACTGGCTTTCACTGAGTCCCACGAAAAGTGTCCTTATATTGTACTTTTGGTCCTTGTTTACCTCTTTGACCTTCATAACACTCTCCCACATGCTCACTATGTTTCATTGGCCTTTCAAATCCTCAGGCATCCCTTGCTCCTTTCCTCCCCAGGAAAGTTGTATGTGCTACTTCCTAAAGCAATTCCTTCTCCGCCCCCAACCACTACTCATTAGCTCCTCACTCATCCTTGAAGTCTCTGTGTACAGAGACTATTTATAAATAGTTCTTCCTCAGAAAGGATTTTCCAATCCCTCATATGAAGCCAGCTAAAAAAATATAAACCAGTATGCCATTTTTAAGTTTCAAGTAATTAAGGAAAACAGTTGATATCATGAGAAGTAACCTAGTTCTTCTCTACTACCATGTCCTTAAGTATCACTGTCACAGTTGGAAGAATAAGCTAAACGGAGCAAGTGCCTTCCCCATTGTACTATTTCTTAATTTATGTGTCTGGTGCAGTCTCATGACAAATGAAGAAACAATAAATATAAGTTGAGTTGAAAAATAGTCATTCTCTCTTTGATTTTACTCTACAGTCAAAGAATCAGTCCCGTCCCTCCCTATACATTCTCTCCTGAGGAAGAATATTTCCCCCCACCACACCACTCCCTCCTGTATATTCTGATCCCAGTCAATACTCAGAAAAAAATTAACTAAAGCTCCCTAAGACTTGGGCAGTTTGTTTCTATCCTCCAAACTCTTCCATAGGCAAATGATCCAACATGGCTACCTACTACCAGATTTCATCTCCAAGTCCCCTCCCTTACTGAAGGCTTCCATAAACAGACTTCATTGGATGGTGTAAGGTAAGTCCTGCTGCTTTTCTTGAAGCAGTACACACACACACACACACACACACACACACGTCCAGCATCATCACATCTTCATTCTCCACTAAGACCACATTAGAAAGCCCCTGGTAGTGCTCTCACTATGGTCAGAGTTGGCTTGACAACATTGTCTCCATGAACACTATGATGCACAGTGGCTATTTTTGCTACATTACAGGGAATGTCTACAGGTCAGTGGCCGTTTTTTGGTTTAAACTCAGTCACAATAATGAGATGCTAAGATAGCACAAGTAAATCTCTATGTCATTGAGAGAAAGAGAGACACTGTCATATTGTAAATGCTGATAGTATAAGGGCCCAGGATGCAGACTACTTGGAAGGTCTCTGGGGTCTAGGATCACAGGCTACAAACAACTGAATTTAACATTTTTTGTCATCATGGATTCCTTCTTCAGAAGGTGCTGTCTAATGAGCAGTAGGCTTGCCACTTGAAATGAAATTCAAAGCCCTTGGGTGCATTTCAAGTTTCTCAGTGGGCCATTTCCATTGCCCTTCCTGCCATCGCTGTAAACTCTGCATTTTCCTCCCTAAACTCATTAACCTATGTGAGGTAAGAGACATTTCTTAATAGTGCAATTGCAGAAATGACAAAAAAGGGGACCAGAATGGCACCAAGATTATATCTGAGCACAGGGCTCAGGTTCCTGCCACAAACAGCATTCAGTCTCTCTCAGTTATCAGATCCTTCTCTGCCTGTCTGTTTCTCATTCAAGCCTGAAACCAGAGAGAGCAGACCTATGAACTTCTACACAAGGTCATAAGTCTCCCCTTGACCCACCCCAAGCATAAGAGCCAGACACCATTCTCTTCTGAGTCATTGCCAGTGATTCACCTAGACCCCATGTTCTATGCCAGTTGACATAGACGAAAGTGTATTACTCCTTATTTCCAAAACTAAGTACTTCAGCTGTGTTTCTCATCTATACCTCCAAGACAACTCCAGCAGGACTTTATTTCCTCAGTCACCTAGTTTCTCCTTACTCTGTCAACCATTTGTCCTTCTCCACAAAAGAACAAGGAGAAAAGAAAAAAGAAACAACTTTGGCTTGATTCTATTGCCATTTTAGAAAGACCAGTTACTTTGTTCTTTCCATTCAATGCCAAACTTGTAAAAAAATTTTATCTCAATGCCTCCACTTTTCTCAGCAGCCCTTTGCTCCATAATCCTCTGGCTTCTGCAATTATCCAAGCACTATAATTATTCCCTCAAAAACCACATGTGACCTGCTGTTTTCATTGTCTTCATTCTTGAAGTCTGTAGTTTTATCTAATGTTGACCATCCCTCCTTCCTGACTCTTTTTGGTTGTTGTTGTTTGTTTGTTTTGGTCACTATCCAATTCTGGTTTTCTTCTTACTTTTCTAAGTGTTTATTATCTGTCTCCCCGTGGATTCTTTTTCTCACCCTTGCAGGTGGGTATTACCTAAATTTCTGTCTTGGTCATCTGTTCTTTTTGTCTCTAGCATGTTCTCGCTGAGGAGTGGGAAAATATAAAGCCAGAATGGCAAATTCAATTGCTCACAAGGGCTGGGCAAACAATGTAAACAAGTGAAGGAAAAGATGAGTGGGTGTAAGATACAATTAGGGAGTAGTGAATACTGGATATAAACTATAGACTCAGCTCATGTTTCTAAGGGTAAGTTGCTACTCAGCCCCAGCTAGTTCATACCATGTTTTTAAATAGGCCAGTTCTCCCAAATTTTTAATCAGAAAACTGACATCTGGAGTTTTCTCTTAGCTCTCCAAGTTTTTAAATGTTAGTCACTGTTCCATTTTTCAAAATGATGTAGGCTGTAGGGGCAGTTAGGGTAGGTGAGGTTATGTTGCATTAACTTATGACCCTAAAATCTTAGCTTACAACAAAAATTTGTTCCTTCCCCACATCATACTCTTAGCACAGGTCAGTTATGTCTCTATTGAACATTATGTTCAGTTTGAGACTCAGGCTGACAAAGCTACTTTTATCAAGATGAGTGATGACCTCATGGCAGAAGGAAAAGGAAATATGGTGAATTATGCACTTAATGTATGCACTTAAATCATGTCTTAAAGTTCCTCTTCAAAATACTGCACATTACTTCTGCCTACATTTCATTGGCCAAAGTCAGTCACATGGTCAAAGCTGATGTCTTCTAGAGAGAAGCAGCAAGTGTTTGTGAACAATAGATACAATCAAACATACTGACCAATCATAGCTATCAGTTGTTCATTACCAGTTTGCAGCCTCTAGTGTTCCATGAAGAGCAAGGAACTAAGACATAGAAGATCTGATGTGTCATCACTGCTCAGAAACTACATGGGACTCTGGGCGATCGTATCACTTATTGGTCTTATTTGTAAAATAAAGTAATACATACTTTTTTTTTTAGAGATAGTCTTTTTTTGCTATAGGGAGCATGTGTTTGCCAGACAGAGAGAGATAGAGAGCCAGAAAGCAAGAAATCACCCCCCAGGTGAATGGCCACACCACAACCCCTTCCTCCTCCATTCTCCTCTCAGAATTTTGGGCATGCACACAAATGCACCTGGTATGAGTTTTAAGCTCCTGTGTCCAGGACTTGAACCACAGTCGACTACATGGGAGTCCAGCAATGTAACCATCACATCATCTGCTGGTCCCCAGAATACATACTTCTAAGGTCCCTTTATGGTCCTACTATACTGAGAATACAAACATCTCTATGAAGATAGAAGACTCTTGATGCTGAATCGCCAGAACTGCTCTGACTTGAGTCCAAGATTTTCCAGAGATCACTATATATTTTCTACTTAGATACCTAACCACAAACATGCAACAACTAATGCAAACTACTCTTCCTTCCAACATTTATTTTCTTATTTATAAAAGAGTTTATCAAACCAACCCAGTCAATAACTTTAGAATCATCTTTACTTCTTTTCTTTCTCTGGTCTCTATCTCCAACCAGTCACCAGTTTCTAGTAACATGGTCTTCCTGCTATTTTTTGGTATTCATCCTCTCCTTTCAAGCCCGATGGCTATCAGAATTATTCATGCTTCTTATTTACTTTTAAAAAGCTGACCTGACTTGCTAATGTGGCTCTCACCACTACTATTCCTAAAGTTTTACAGTTACTATGTCACTACCTACTGATCCCTGTCCTAACCTCTATGACTTCACTGATGCTCAAAAGCCTTCAGTAACTCCTCACTGCCTTTAGAGGAATATCTAAACTCTTTTGCCTGCCATTAGGTGGTTTTTAGCAATTGATTGCATAAATTTAAGTTACTTAACAAACTTGGGCCTCAGAGTCTCCATTTATGAAATGGGCATAATAGTTTACCCTATTTACTTCTGAAGATTAAGAGTATCATATGACAGAAAATATAAAGGATACAAGATGAACTATTGTTTAAGTAATCCAGATTGTCTACTGCTAGAAATGCAAATAAATTAATGGAGTTTTATATAATCAAAATAAAGTTTCAGGAATGATCATTCAAAATGAGGAACCATCTAATGATTTGTTTGTAGAGTCAGAGGTTGGAATAAATAACATCTCTCAAAGGTTCCTTCTAACTCCGAGATTTTAGAGCTACCTCACAACTGCAGCCTACACTGAAAACTAGGGTTAAAATAATTAACATGTGGAAAGAAAGGCAATGTTTTGTGGTTAATACCACAGGTTCTGGAGTTAGTCAAAATTGCTCCAAATCTTCACTCTTCCACTTATCAGCTGTATGAACTTACACAACTTAATTCACTTATAAGTGTCATTATCATTTAAAAACATTTTCTTCATAAAGAGAAAAAAATCCATCTATAATTACAAAGTTGCTGAGATAAAGACTTCAACATATTATCAATAATAACAAAATATCCAAGACATATTGTTATATGTGCAGTGAAACTATAATATTTATATCAGAATCCTATTTTTGTACATATACTTATTTATATAGGGATGGGGGAAATCTACAAGGAAATACAACAAAGCATTAACAGTGATTATCTGTGGGGTTGAAACTGCTGGGATGGGCTTATAATAGATGAAGAAACAAGAATTTTCACTTTTAAAATAATGTATTTATTTATAATAGTACTTCTTCTGTGTTTTTTGGGGGGAGTTGGGGGGTGAGGAAAGGTACCTGTAGCAGGGACTTCACATTCTGATTCACCCTCAGTCTTAGCCAGTTCAAATTATGGGCATGGGTGTGGGAGGCTGTGCACCAGCTAGTCTGCCAAGGTTTCTCAGAGACCAAACAATTGCCATGATTGGCCACTAGAATCCCTCAGATTTGCATATCCGGCACCTCCTGATTGGTCCAAAAGCAACCAATCATAACCCACCGTTTACAACCAATCATGGCCCACCGTTTACAACCAATCACGGCCCACCGTTTACAACCAATCATAACCCACCTTTTACGATCCACCAACGTGTATATAACCACCATACCTGGCCCACAATAGCCAGACGACCAGGAAGACAATGAAGACGACTCAAAAGGCCAGGAAGACGACGACCCTGGAGAGCCTGAAGAGCTGAGAAACACCATGCAGTCTCCAGACGACCCTGAAGAGTTGTAACACTACATCGTCTCCAGACGACCCTGAAGAGCTGAGACACCGCGCTCTGTGCTGTACCGTGCTGCCCACAATAAACAGACGACACTGTGTCATCTCCGTGCTGTGACACTGTGCCGCTTGTTCCAGCTCTCACTCCTTCCCTCAGGAAACCTGTTTGACTGTCCCCTCTGGGTCAGGACACGTGGCGCCTGAACCGGGTCGGGACACATGGGAACTTCCTGGGACATGAAACCAGAACCTTCCCATGTGGGTTCAGTTGCATTACTGCTGTGCCATCATCTGGCCCTGATTTTCACTTCTTATTTACTACTGTGCTGATTTTTTTTACAAGCTTACATTATTTTATATTAAGCATTTTCAAAGGGAAAATCTCTAAGAGATGTTTGGTTCTGATTCGAAATCAAAGTTTTATTCCTTCATAATAAAGATAAGCTCTTTTCCAAAGCATTACCAGTGCTCTGTAGGTGTAGACTTCAAATAGGCCTGAAGCCCTGTCCCACTAAATGATCTTTCCAAGAAAGTCACCTTGCCTTCACCTACTATTTCCATAAATACTTCAGGATGTGAAGGAGTTGTGAGCATTTATTTGCCCCTGGTGGATAAGCAGATTTGTAGCCAGTCTGCAGATTGGTTTGGAAGGGACCAAAAGAGGATTAAAAGAAAACAAAGTAAGAATGGTAAAAGGACCTTCTGGAGCCAAGCAAAGTCCTTACTTCATGCAGGTGATGTCACTTGCAGCTACAGATCTCCAGGGGATAACTGTAGGAACCTGAGAATCATACTCATTTGAAAACACTATCTACTGCTATACAGGACCAGTCTTCTAGTTTTGGAATCCTCTACCATGATAGAAATAGCTCATCCTGTGTTTTTTGGCATCTTTCTGCCAATCTTGCCACTATCCTCTCTTGACAAATACGCACAAATACAAATGAACAATTTTACAGAGGACTGCCATGGACTAGGCACTGTGCTAACAACTGTACATGGATTATCTGTTAATCTTCTCAACAACCATATAAGAAGGTAGTATCACTGTTTTAGTTTATAGTTGACATAAGGCTCATGGAGGCCACCTCTCTGGGGGGTGAGGTGGAAAGCTACGGGGTCTGAGGTAACAATGAGTATCTGGAATGAAGGTGGCAAAAATATATGGTAGTGAAGAAAATTAAGGGGTTATACTGTTTATTAAGGTTTTGTTATCTACTAAACACATCATATACACTCTCTCAAACTCTCTCAACGTGTTCAGGTGATAAAAATGGTACAAATAATCCATATTTAGCAAGTAGTACGACTAGGATTCAAACTCTGAATTTGTCTAAATAAAGTGCAAAGAGTTATCAAATCCAAACACCGTTTGCCACAGTCTATTTGGAAATGCACTAGCGGTCAAAACTGAAGTGGGATGAATTGAGTTCTATATGTCTGGGTTTGACCCAAGGTGATATTCTTCCAGTTTTAGAACCATAAACCTCTGCAACTAAGCCAGTTAGAGGCAACTTTGTCAGCTGCTCACCAACTTACTGAAACCCATAGCTTCACATCCTCCTCTGTAGCCCATTTCCAGAAAACTCCAAAATGGCCCTTTCCAGCTGGATAATTGCATTTTTAAGCCAATAGTTAATCCAGCCAAAAGATTAAGATGTCTGTAGGAAGTATATTGCCAGCTGAGTTTAAGTAATATGCTTACAAAAGGCAAACAATTTGAAAACTCTAAAATGTCTCTAATTATGGTGTCTCTTTTTTGACAATTCTATTGCCAGGAATCTTTCAGAACATTCAGGAGGTATTCAACAGCTGATTTACTACCAATCTCCTTCCAGTTCTATACTCTTTCAGGGATACTGTCCTTAGGAAGCTACTCCCCACACCAACAACAGCAGTTTCCCAAATCCCAAATTAAGTTGCTTGTTTTAGCACACTGACCAGAGCAGAATGTTGTTGGGAGTGCTGTAAAGGCAGCCTCAGAACAAGTGTTGTACTGCAAAGTAAGAGAAGCCCATTCCATTCATTTCCCCCAACATTATTTTCATTCTAGCGTTCTCAACCAGGTTACCTGATTTGTAAATTCCCAATTCAAACTGCTTAGAAACTGACAGGTTTGTAGTCCACTGTATGGGGCAAAGAAAACCTGCTCTCCCTGTATAAGGAAACAGTTTGTTCTGTTGGCCTTTGGCAGAAAAATGGTGGCAGGAGACCCAGTACCAGCCAGTGATGAATCCATTTCTTTTGGAAACAGGGAAATTATGTTGAAACTGTTTCCAAATGTAATTGTATTAGGGATAAATTCTGGGCTATGCACTCAGCTCTAAGTAACTTTGATATGATGAAGGGCTCCTGCTTTGACAAAATAATGCACATTTATATATTTGTGCATCACCTGAATGCTATTTGAAATGTCCTCCTTTCTCTTGCCCATCAAAACCCTACCATTTCAGGGAACTGGCAGTTAGCGTAATGGCTATGTCGCTGGACTCCCACATAGTCGACCGCGGTTCGCGTCTTGGACCCGGTGGCTTACAACTCACGCTGGGCGCGTGTGCGTGCGTGCCCAAGATCCCGAGAGGAGAATGGAGGAGAAGGGATTGCGGCGTGACCATCCCCCCTGGGGGGTGATTTCTCGCTTTCTGTCTCTCTGTCTCTCTCTGTCTGTCCGGCGAGCGCACACGCCCTATAGCAAAAAACCTCTCCAAAAAAAAAAAAAAAAAAAACCCTACCATTTCACAAGGCCTAGCCACCTGCCTCAAAGGTAACAATATAATGCAGTAGCTCTCAAACCAACTGGCACATTAGAATCACCTGGAGGACTTGAAATTTGCCAGAGAGCATGTGCACTCACTGGAGAGAGACCAAGAGCTAGAGAGAAGGAGAAAGTGCCCCCCTCCATGGGTAATAGTCATGTTGCTACCCCTTATCTTTCATCTTTCCTTCATTTCAGGATGTTGGGAATACAGACACACACACACACACACACACACACACACACACACACAGTGTGTTTTTCAAGCCACAAGGCACAGAACTCCAATGTACAGCCAGCCATGTGGAATCCAGCCACCTTAACCACCATGCTACTGGCCGATTCCCCTAGGGAACTTTTAAAAATTTTTTGCTATAGGGAGTATATGCTTGCCACAAAGAGACAGTGAGAGAGTAGAGAGAAAGTGAAAAAGCACCCCCTGGGGGGATGGCCACACCACATTCCCTTCTTTCCATTCTCCTTTTGGGATTTTGGGTATGTACACACATGCAACCAGCATGTTTTTCAAGCCACCAGTTTGAGTCCTAGGGGACCCATTTAAAGCTGCCGATGCTCACGCAGTCTCTACCAAAGACTACCAGCTGAAGTAGAATCTCCAGAGAGGTAAGCCTAGCCATAACTATTTTTAAAAACTCCATATTGGTTCTCACATACAACCAGGGTTGAGAAGAACTAGCATAGCTGTAAAGAGCACAGACCTCTAGATTCAAAAAGATTTGAACTAGAGTCACCATTTCAGAACTTTCTAGCAGTGTGACCTGGAGGAAATTGCTCAGCCTTTTAGTGTGTAGGTTTCATTATATGGAAAACAAGTGTAATAATAGCATGCACCACATAGGATTATTTTGAATGTTGGAGGAAATAACTCATGTTCTATGCCTAGTGCATAGTAGGTGTACAGTAAGTTTTAGATTTTATTTTTTAAAGAATTATTATATTTAACTTTATTTATTTATTTATTTATTTATTTTTAATTTGACCAGAGAGAGTGAGAGCAAGACAGAGAGAGAGAAAGTGAGAAAGCAAGCCACCAGGTCCAAGACTTGAACCATGGTTGGTCATGTGGGAGTTCAGCATCCTTAACCACCACACCACCTACTGGCCCCAATGTTAGATATTATTATTAGAATATTATTATCATTGGCAATAATTCTGAGAAACCTTTGATAACCACTCCTACTCTAAGACTACATGATTTCAGTGCTGTGAAAAAAAAAATTTTAGAGGAACCAGCAGATGGTGTAATGGTTACATCACTGGACTCCCATGTTGTTGCCCATGGTTAGAGTCCTGGACCTGGCAGCTTAAAACTCACTTTGGTCACATGTGCGTGCATGCCCAAGATCCTGAGAGGAAAATGGAGGTGAAGGGATTGTGGCATGGCCATCCCTCTGGGCGGGGGAGATTTCTCATTTTATGTCTCTCTGTCTCTACAGCAAGCACACGCACCCTATAGCAAAAGTATCTCTCTAAAAAAATTAGAGGTCTGATCATGTGGCACAAACAGTAGGGACACTTCTGTGCTACACTGGAGACAAGTTAGGAAGGTTCTGGGTTCACATCTGGAGTCTACCTTAACATCTCGGCTATGTCCACAAGCACATTCATGATCTTGGCTGGCTGCAGGGCTTAGAGAGGATGGCAGTTTGAAGACCTTGTTAAGGGTACCCCTCTCTCTTTCTCACTCTGGAATTAAATGAATAAACTTGAAAAAAAATTAGAGATCATTGTATTCAGTTCAGAGAGGTGAAATGAAACATATTTCAGAAAAACAAACACTAAGCCAGGTACAGTTTTAATTCAGACTCTAAGTCCAATGCTTTCTACTCTGCTCATTTTATTTTTATTTCAGTAAATATATTAAACAATGCCTCTGTGTATGACTTTAAGGTAAGTTATTAGGGTAGAAGGACAGATTCATATCAAATTGCCCCTATCCTTGAGGTTTTTAGTCTGGTGGAGTCATAAGTGTAAAAGAATAATCATATCAATGCAATATGTGCTTTTGTAGACTCAGTGAGTTTACGATTCCAAGGGTTTATGAGAGATAATGTGATTAACTCTGTTTGGGTAGGTTGATGAAGTTCACACTGAATGAGCAATGATTGAACTCTATCTCAAAATATAAAATAGAATTTTACAGGTGGGGAGGGGTAAATGGAATGGACATTTCAGGCAGAAAGAGCAGTGTCGGCGCCGTCTCTTCTGCCGCAGAGACAGCATGACACCCGGTTCTTCCTCCCGCAGTCTTTATTCACAGGTTTCAGCTTTTCCCGCTAGCTTCTTCCCGGTACCAGCTTCTTCAGCCAGCTAGCTTCTCCCCTCTTTACCAGCTAGCTTCTTTCTCAGCCAGCTTCAGCTTTACCAGCTAGCTTCTCTCGCAGCTTCCTTCAGCCAGCTAGCTTCTCTTGCAGCTTCCTTCAGCCAGCTAGCTTCTTCCCCATATATATAGGGTCCTCCCGGCGGCCTCACTCGCAAGTTCCTTCACCTGTGTGAGGCAAGTCCTGATTGGCTGTAGGAGGAGTTGTTTGTACACGCCTCCCTATGCAGCCAGCAGCGCCATCTTGGCTCCGCGGCCAACGGCGGCGGCCAACAGAGCAGCAGGAGAAAAGATACTATATCAGCATGCCTCTCAGCTCTATCTTCTTGCAACTCCTAGAACACTTGTCTGCACGATTCATTTGTCAAATAATCATGTTTTGTCTCATGACACCTCTTCTATTATTGCCTTAAACTATTTATCTCCTATGTTACCTAATTTTTCATGTCTTGTCACTCTAACTAGAATTTAAACTTGAAGGAAGAAGAACCAGTATAATAGATCATGATAGCTCCCACAGTACTTTGCACATGGCCTTCGAGTGACTACTTAAATACTTGTTGAGGTTATTGATATAAAAGGAGGAAAGTCGAATAATCCTGAATCCTAAATTCGCCACCTGTCATTGAAGCCTCCTGTGAAATAAAGTTTGTTCACTCTCTTGTGCTGATTTATTGTTCATATTATAGCCATCAAAAAGTGTCTTTAGGGCCCAGTCATGGTGGAATACGTGGTAGGGCACCACTGTGTGATACTGGAGCCATATGAGAAACCTAGGTTAGATCCTGGGTCAATCTCAACATGTTGGACGTGGCCACGTGCTCCTTTGATCATGGCTGGCTGGGAGAGTGGGGGAAGAATCACTGAGAAATAACACTCTGCCAAAGGCTCTCTTTCTCTTTCTCTTTCCCAATTAAACTAAACTAAACTAAAAAAGAAAAAAAAAAGTATCTTTGGGCTTCTTCTCTGTGCCCAGTGCAATAAAGAACACTATGGTATACTGAAGTTATCAGACGCCCCACATAGTAGCAATTCTTTGCATGTTTCAACATCCTATCCTGTTTTACTGGCCAAGTTCACAAGGATCTCAAAGTTAGGCCTATGTAGGCATTGCTATGAACTGCTAATCATAAGGCTGGACCAATCAGTCTAGATAACCACAGTTTTCAAACAAGTATAAAGCACTCTTTGAAAATCAAAAAGAATGGATAAACTACAGGACCATTTTCTAGCAGCATCCTAAGTAAGTTTTCAGGCTGGTTGGCTCAGGGAAACAGAGTAACCTGATGTTCAAGCAAGATGGAGAATAATAATTCTTACAATGCAGGGAGAGTATGAACTGAGTGAAAAATCAAGATAAGCAGAAGGAGTTTTTCCCACTTAAAAATACTCCAAATGGGACCAGCAGATGCCATAATGGTTATATCACTGAACTCCCACATAGTTGACTGCTGTTTGAGCCAGTGGCTTAAAACTCATGCTGGGTACATGTGTATGTGTGCCCAAGATACCAAGAAGAGGATGGAGGAGAAGGGATTGCAGCATGGCCATCTTCCCTGGGGGGTGATTTCTTGCTTTCTGTCTCTCTGACTAGCACATGTGCCCTATAGTAAAAAAAAAAAAAAAAAAAAAAAAAAAAAAAAGTCTCTAAAAAAATACTCCAAATGTTGGCTTTAAGAGTGAGAAAAATACAATCACAAACATTAGCTGCCACTGTGTACAATTGATAGTCCCAAGTAGTAACAAGTTGGCACCTGTTCCAATAGAGCCTGGTAGAGAAGATTTTAATTGAAGGTGTCCTCCATCTCATGATTTTCATGCATGTTTACAAGGTGAGTCATTGCTAACCTGAGGATAGATAAGCGTGGATATAAAGGTGGTAATGTCCACTTACACAAGAAATACTGGAAATTAACACATTGTGCCCAGGGTGGAGCTCTATAATTCAGACCAAATATTGGAGTTGGGGTTGGAAGAGAAAAGGAGGATGTCTGAGCACATTTACCCTCCTGCAAGGACAGTTTTTTTCCCCCCATAGGTGTAATGAATACATCACCTCCATTATTCTCCTGTCTTCCTCCCTACCCATGTGTAACTCTTCCTACCCACCCATTACTTCCTTCATCTCAAGTGTTTGTGACTAATTCAAGCCCTTTTTCTGATAGGCATATTGAGAAGATTAAATGAGAAAAAGTACATGAAATAACCAAACAGAAACCATGCTGCACTATAGGTATCCCCTAGCAACTTTATGTATTATCTATGAATATCTTTCACTGGGTGGCCATCCTTTACCTAACAGAGTTCAGACCAACCCAGGTAGAAGTGGGAGAGGTGGACCAAACAAACAGAAATATCTATGGACTGATATTTTGGAGGACAATGACTATAAAGTCCGACTTTTGCTGAGTCACTGTAACAGAAAATGAATAAATAATATCAGAGATAATCAAAGTACAACAGATAAGGGGAATGTTGATCTAAATTACATTAGATCAACAAGATGGACTATCAAGCAGCTCTGAGAAATTAGAATCATGGGTACTATGGACAAACATGGAAAAATATTGATGTGTTCATAGAAAAGGCAAAACATAAAACTGTGTGTATACACTGGCTGAAATGATTTAAAATCTTGTGGGCCTGCACAACAATGAAAACAATTATTTTAGGCAGGTAGAGGATCATCATATATAAAATGCATTAATTATATTAACAGTAGAAGTATTAAATACAAAAAAAGATAAAGTGCAAATCAGTTCTATCCAGCTTTACAATACACAATATAACTTTACTTTGAAAATGAATTGATGTTTTCTGATGCAGTTTTCTTTAGGTTGATGCTAACAAGTTTGCATTCTCTGAGCTCTTATTAAGAGATGGTAGGAAAGGTGGTAGGAATACAAAGTCATTCAGGAGTGTTCTGCTTCACAAGAAGCTATTCTGAGAATACATACTTGAAAAGTCTACTGGGAAAAAAATTTTGTAGACACATTAAAAAAATGGTTATGGGCGATTTTAAAATGGCCTATATAGGAGTGGGTGGAAATGAAAATGAAAATGCGTAAGAGAAACTATGAAGAGAGGGTTGGATGGCTGTGTTTTGAGTACCACTTCCATGAGACTGAATTCCACTATTTCTAGAATAAAAAAGATAAAACAGAATTACTCCTTTCCCCCTGTATCAACCCCAAAATACTACCAAATAATATACTATTACCGGGACCAGCAGTTAGCGTAATGGCTATGTCGCTGGACTCCCATGTCGTCGACCGCAGTTCAAGTCCCGGACTCAGTGGCTTAAACTCACACTGGGCATGTGTGTGTGCGTGCCCAAGATCCTGAGAGGAGAATAGAGATGAAGGGATTGTGGCGTGGCCACACACCCCCCCTGGGGGGTGATTTCTCACTTTCTGTCTCTCTGTGTCTTTCTGGTGAGTACATGTGCTCTATAGCAAAAACCTCTCCAAAAAAAATAATATACTATTATCATAACCAAACTGTGTCAAATAATGAATACAAACTCGGGCTTGTACTTCTGCACTAGGTAAATATCTACAATTCTAGCCTTACTTACAAGTATTTCTGGCATCTCTGAAGTCCCAGAAAAACGTTATGAAGACCACCATTTTCCTCATACATAGAAACAGAAAACCCAACTGAATGCTCAAGTCAATAAGGAAGCAGACTATTAAGAGGCCATGGAACATTTATCTGAATAATGGATGTAATTTAATGATACCAACTGCAGTTCTCTTAATGACAAGTTGAATTTGCTGAGCACCTTATTCAGCAATATTTTCACACAGTCTAAGTAGCGATCAGAGCCCAAATTCCTGAAGATAATTACTCTATCAAAGTGACTCTAAATTTCACTCCTGCCACCAATTCTCTCCTATTTCAGGGGCCGTTTGCTGGTCATTCTGGAGAGATTTCACTGAATAATGTAATCAGAATAAAGCAACACTGCATCTTCCCACACTAGGCACCCAGGTCCCACAGGGAGACAGGGTTTGGTATCCTAATGAGTTTTCAGTCTTTCTGGAAGTCTTTCTGGATTATTGTTTAACTGTTCTCAGTTATGTAAGATCAGATGAGTTAGTAGACTCTCTGGGTATTTTGGGCAAAGACCATTGCTGCCCATTTTTCTTCCTGACTATCCTCACACTGCCTCCTGGTTTCTCATATTGGCCCTACTAGAGCAGACCTCCGGATCATACCCTATGCTCTAGAATGTCTTTTGTCTCTTTTGCTCATCAAAATTGACATGGGTTTCCCTCTTTCTAGGGCCTTATCTTTGCTAAGAAATAGCAGATTAGTAAATTTTTCAGATAATGCAGTGTTTCCCAACTTTTTCAACCACAAAGAGCCTTCTTAAATGTTAAAATGTTGATCTTTTAATAGCTGTTGATAAAAATGGAACTACTACATAATTACATAAAGTTCTTTCAAATTCAGTCATATCAGTAAGTAAATTTGTGGTTTACTAATTAAATCAGCTTCCAAAATCATATACCATTACCACAATCATGGGTTGGAAATGGATTGTACATATAGACATGCTACTTTTGACCAATCCAGTCTGCAGACAATGTGTGCACACAGAGTCACAGATCCCTTGCAATACCTTTGGGACACACCACGGATCTGTAGATTAGAGGTTGGTAGCTACTAATATAAACTACTTTTTTTACGCCTGATATTGTGAGGTATATAATGTATGTATAATCTTGTTTATAGTCTCAAGAGGTTGATATTATTATCATCATTCCTCATTGTATGGGTAAGAAATAGAGCTCAGAGATGTTATCTCACTTGAGCACAGTTACAGAGCTAGTTATTAGAAAGTTGAGATTCAAATCCAGGCCTATCTAATTACAAAGCCCGTGTACTTAATCCCCAAGTCATAGTGCCTCTCATTAAGTATTCTTGCTTGTTTTGTAACATCCACTGCATTCAGGCCAGAAAAAAAAAAAAAAAAACATGTTTTATATAGTAAAGATATACAGTGATTAAATGTAAATTTAAAATATATACACATATATGAAAACTTTTAAAAAGTATTCTTCCAGTAAATATGCTTCAAATTACTGTTTCCTAATCAAGTTAAATAGCACAGAAAGCATTTAAGGGATGATACTAACGGGAGGAGGAGGCTGCAAGCCATTGAGGGAATTAATTGGAAGGAAATCCCTGAAATCACCCTTTGTGCCAAACTGCTCATGCTCAAGAATGTCATCAAGATATGTACAGTGAAAATGTATTTTTTCCCCAAAAAATCACTTAGATAAGTTTAGTGGTCCAGTGTACTGTATGATGGCTGGGTAATAATTATGTATTATATGTTTCAAAACTGCAAAAAGAGTATGTTTTAAACATCCTTACCACAATAAATTTTTTTAAAAAACTGGTGAGGTGATGGATGTTAATTACCTTGATTAAATCTCTCTACAATGTAAACATAGTTCAAAATATCATATTGTGCCCCCAAATAAAGGCATATTGTGTATCAATTAAAAATAAATTACTTTAAGAAAGAAGCAGAACATTTAAGGAACACAAAAATGGAAAATTATCTGTTGATGATTCTGTGTAGACAATACCTTTATCTGGATTAAAATACAGTACATTCATGCTGAAAAAATTATTTTTAAAAAAGCACTTGGAGATGTGCATATTTAGATAATGTTTTAAGTGGACTAAAACAGAAATATTTAGTACTTTTATTTTTTATTGCCAGAGAGTGCATGCATTGAACAGAGAGAAACAGAGAGAGGAGGGGAGAAAGAACCCTCCAGTATGCCTCCAGTATGAGGCATGGTCATACTGTAAACATTTTTCCTCCATTTTTCCATCCTGTCAGGATTTGGGGCATGTGCTAGGCATGTTTTTCAAGTTACTGGGGCCAGAATTTGAACCACAGTTAGCCACGTGGGATCTGGCTCCCAATGCGCAGCACTTAAACATCATGCTATGAGGCCAGCACCTAGTCCCTTTTTTATTATCATTATTATTTATTTAGGTTTTTGCCATAGGGTGAGTGCACTTGCTGAAGAGAGAGAAAGAATGAGAGTGAAAGAGAGAGAGAGAATGAGAGTGAAAGAGAACGAGAGAGAGAGAGAGAGAAAGTGAGAAATCACCCCTACAGGGGTATAGCCATGCCACAATCCCACCTCCTCCATTCTCCTGAGATTTTGGGTATGCATACGCATACTCCTGGCATGATGTTTAAGCCCCCAGGTCCAGGATTCAAATTTCTGTCAGTCATGTGGGAGTCCAGTGCTTTAACCACTATGCCACCTGCTGGCCCCCTCGTTCTGTTTTAATAAACAGTAAAAAGCAGTATTGCTGGGGACCAGCAGTTAGCGTAATGGTTATATCACTGGACTACCACATAGTTGACCATGGTTTGAGTCCCAGACCCGGTGGCTTCAACTTCATGCTATTTACATGTACATGTGTGTTCAAAATCCCAAGAGAAGAATGGAGGAGAAGGGACTGTGCCATCTCCCCTGGGGGTGATTTCTCACTTTCCAACTTTCCATCTCTCTATCTCTCTGGCAAGCGCACACACCCTATAGTAAAAATCTCTTTCTCAAAAAAAAAAAAAAAGCAGTGTTGCTGAAGAGAAAAACAGATTGTGAAAAGTTGGAATGACTGCAGTCGATCGATCAGTGTTTCTCAAAGTATGTTCTCTGGATTAGCACCTGAGAGTCTGTCAGGAATATAAGTTCTCAAACCCCTCACCCCCAAGCACAGATCTCTTAGATCAGAAGCTCTAAGGGTAGGGCCTAGAAATTCATGTTTCAAAATGTCTCAAGATAATTCTGATGCATACTGCAGCAAGGTGGAGAATGACTGAACTAGACAGTCTTGATGAGAGTGGCAGAGATAGGATGAGGCTGTGAGCATACTAACAATAAAGGCAAGATACTGGTTAGGAGAAGATGAATCTAAGTGTAGGAGGACTAATATAAGACTATTATCTGGAGTCATACAGACCTGAGTTTGGGACTTAGTTTACTAGCTGAGCAAATAATTTAACCTCTCTGAACCTCGGTTCTTTCATCTGTATGGTGAGAATAACAAGAGAATCTCCTTCTAAGGTTGCTGTGAAGATTAAATGAGTTAATCCATGGAAAGCACTTAGGGTGTGCCAAACATATAGCAAAGGTGTAATAAAGGTAAGCTATATGTAGGTGGATCTCTTTCTCCAGTTGGAGAAAGCTTGGTCTAGAGAAATGTGGAGTGTTTCCAGTGTGTCCACAAAGGGAGGCTTTTTGCTACCTGTCCAGAGATAAGACAAAGAAATGGATAAAGAATCTAGTGAGATTGAGGAGGGACACAAACAATCAAAGGCATCCATAGGTGGAACACTCTATTATAAGCACTCAAGTAAGTGGCTTAAAAAGATGACCTCCGGCAGAATCAGTGGGGGGAAAAAGCCAGAAATGGGCTTGAAGCTTAGTAAATAGGCAAAAATAAGTTGCAAATCTAAAGACATTCATGCTTGTGATCATGAGGGCACATCAAACTGACCAGTTGTTCTCTAGGTTAGTTGGAGGAGTCTGACCCAGCGGGGCTCCAGGACCCATCTGAGCCCCTTGACCTTTGAGCATCGCTTCCACAGTTGGTTCAGTACGTTGGCAAGGCCGCTACTGTACGCACCCCCCCCCACCTTGGAACAATGCTTGGGTCAATTAGCATGTCGGCAAGGCCGTTTGCTATTCGCTCCGGGAACTGTAGTAGCCTTGCTGGGAAGTGACCCCCCTCTGACTCCCTGATATACTACTATAAAAGAATTACATCGTTTTCTCATACATCTTTGTAGTAAGATTTCCCCAAAATTCCCCGACCACTCCCCTTTACCCTGATCACTTACTGTTAATTACAGCGCTTCATTGGGCACAATAAAGGGTGTGCTAAAGTTCTTTTTGATCTTTGGAAGGCCTTTCAAAACACATTTAGTATAAACTTAAAAATTACCTCTTAGGCAGAAACTGACCCAGGACACCCCCACCTCACTGTAGCTAATGTTCTGACAAGGTACATGATGGTAGCGCCACAAGCACAATACAATGCCTAGGTGTGCCACAAAGTTTTTCATTAACTCATTAGTCACTTCACCACCAGTTGAAAAGACTGTATCCCCGCCCTTATCAAGTGAGCACTAACTTCACCCTTTCAGGATAGGTAAATATATTAGGATTCCTTTAAATAAATTTCAGATCTCTATAGAATTATATAAATATCATTCTTTACTGAGATCCATAAGAACTAATATCTGTACTTGAGATTTTCTTTTTTAGAATCACAACCAGTAACCGCAAGATGGCTGCCACCAAGTACTGGCTGATAATTAATTCTACCTGCTGGAGCTGTTCTCTGAAACCACACTCCCAGAACAGAAGTTCCCAAAAGCTTGCTTACATCAATCAAACAATTGTTGAATTGTATCGATGATTAATAGACCTGCCCTTAATCAAACCCTGAATAGAATCTTTGATCTCTATTGTTAAAACTTTATGAATTGATAATTAGAACATGTAGCCCCTCTCCCATTCACTTGCATGTATCACATTTTCAATAAAAAGGCACGATGATTCCTAGTAGTTGTCACTCCTCAGATAGAGATCTCAGAGGAGTGTCCGACTCAGGACATGCATGAAAAGGCACGAGTCCTTTGTCTTCCTCTCCTTTGCCGCCTCCAACGAGTCAACCCACCCCCGCCGAGGCTAGACCCCGGCAGTTAGTGATATCTATAATGATACTCACATTGACTCTGGTGATGTAGATGGAGATCCCTTTAACCAGAAGATTCCTGAATGCCTTAGAGTTTTACTTGGTACATTATTCAGACAAAAAATTTTGAGATTTTTGAAATGACATTTTCTCCTTAGAAAGCAGAGTCTGACTTTATATATTTTAAATTCAAACCATGGACTCTGAAGTTAAATAGATCTGAATTCACATCCCAGATCTACCTCTTACTATTGCTATGACCTTGAGTGATTTACATGACCCCTATCCCTCAGTTCCCTAGGCTCTAAAATGGGGATTTGTAGGACACATCTTGCAGGGTTGTTATGCTTAGTATTTACAAAAGAAAATGCTTATTAGCACAGTGGCTGGCTCATACTAAACATATAATAAATATTGACTGTTTTCATTGCTTGGCCATCTCAACAATTAATAGCTTAATTACCCTAGTATTTTAATAGTTTATATTTGGACAGAAAACATCACTGGCCTGACTGTATCTTTGTCTTAGTACAAAGATTTAATGTTGGAGAAGGTAGACCAGCAATACTGAATTCTATGATTTTAGACTTTGATGTCTGGTATAGTACCCTAAATTATGAGTGTGTTTAAAGAATGAAATTTCTCTCTCTTTTTTTTAGGTATTTAAATAGGGCAAATGCAATCTCTGGAGACAGACATGGACAGAGAAAAGGAAACTGGGATATCACCTCCCCACCAATGGGATGGCCATACTACAATACCCTCTCCTCCGTTCTCTTCTCAGGATTTGGGGCATGCATGCACATGTGCCTGGAGTGATTTTCAAAACTGCCAGTTCAGGACTTGAACCACAGTTAGCCATGTAGAAATCCAGTGCCTTAACCATTGTGCTACCTGGCTGGCATGAAATGTACTTCTTAAAGGCCTTCTATTGAATAAGAGAAATGCTGACTGGTGTTATATGAAAAGGGGACTTCCAAATGGAAGTAAGTTTATGAAATGCTTGCTTAAAGTTAAACGGATTCCTTTGCCATTAAACTGCTCAAAGCTTTCACTACAATAATGTGTGTGGCAAATTTCCTAGAGGGAATTGTAGTATGAAGTATTTTCAAATTCATTTGACCATAGAACCCTTTTTCTGATGACAAATAATAAAAAAAGAAATCTACCTAGAGAGATTAGTATTGCACAGAACACGCACTTTAGAAAATACTGTTCTTGTCATTGCAACCCTTCTTTCCATAGCATAGGAAGAAATCAAAGAAGGCAGTGCTCTCACAAATCAAATATGCCCCTTTGTCACACAGGTTAAATTGCCTTATACCAAATCACAGAGTAATGCCAACTCTTCTGGACATACTGTAATTCTGTTGAAGCAAACATTACTTAAGGGACTGAGGAGAAATTATAACTTAGGTAGCAGGATTTGCTAACTGATATTTGGTCTTTATGGACAAACAGATAGGGAATTTTAAATATCTGTTTGGGAGAGAACTCTTTTCCCAGAAGTTTTTGCATGCCTGGCTTTACCCTGAGCATTGACACCCCACCCCCTCCTTGTAAGGATTTTTTTTTTCCTTTTTTAGAGGTTTTTGCCATAGGGTGCAGGCACTTTTCAGAGACAGAGACAGAGAGAGAGAGAGTAAGAGAGAGAAAGTGAGAAATCACTACCCCAGGGGGGATGGCCACACCACAGTCCCTTCTCCTCCATTCTCCGCCTGGAACTTTGGGCATGCATGCACACATGACCAGCATGATTTTCAAGCCAAGGGTCTGGGATTTGAACTGCAGTTGGCCATGTAGGAGTCCAGCAACATAACCACTAAGATATCTGCTGGCCCATGTGAGGATTTCTTCTCCCTGCTGCTTCTTCCTGCATAATAACGCTAGCCTAGGACTAAGGAAAGAGGATTCAGCACTATGGAATTCCAATAGCGACCCTTCCCCCTTTTCACTGGAACCATGGGAATGCTTTTCTCTCAGCCCTGTTAGTCTTCATTACTCTTTGGAAAAACCCACAAATCCCCCTGTGCCATTCAGCCACTCAAGCTCTTCTAGAATAGTCTGGTGTATCTTTAGTCCTGCTCTCTCTCCATCCCACCCTGTTTTTTATTATTATTATTACCTATTTATTATTCCCCTTAACATTTACACAACACCTAAGAGCAATTCCAAAAATATTGAACAATTTTGCCCTTAAAAATGCATGTGGGGAACACTTCAGGGACACCAGGTCTTTTCAGCATGGCCTGCCTGCTCTCTTTGTTTTGTGCTTTGCAATAAAGCTGTACTTCCTTCATCAAACAGATAGATTGATAGATGTAGATATAGAACAATAATAATATCCTGAAAATGTGTTTACTTTGGATATCACTTACATTTACTTTTCTTTAAGTTGTTGCTATTTTTAAATTTTGCTATGGGGCATGTGCACTTGCTGGGGGGGTGGTGGTGGTGAGAAAGCATTCCCATATGGCATATGTACTCACAAGAGAGTAATGCTATGCCACAATCCCTTCTCCTCCACTCTCCTTTGGAAATCTCAGTGCATACATCCTCAGCATGCTTTTCAAGCCTCAAGGTTCAGAACTTAAAGTGCATGGTCAGCCATGTGGGATCCATGCCATTGGTTGGTCCTGTGTTCTTCTTCTTCTTTTTTGTTTTTTAACTGTCAGAGGGCACATGTGCTCATCAGAGAGACAAGAAAGAGGGAGAGGGAGAAAATACCCCCAATCAGGGTGTGGTCACTCCACAATCCCTTCTCCTCCATATCTTGCTCCAGTCATGATTTGGGGTATGCAGGCATATATGCCCAGCATGTTTTTCAAGCCACAGGCCAGGACTGGAACTGCAATTGACCATGTGGGACCCAGCTTTCCCTAGCCACTAGGCCACAGGCCAGCTCCCACTTTTGTTTACTTCTTTCAAAAGATATTTTTTGGGACCAGCAGTTAGCGTAATGGCTATGTCGCTGGACTCCCACGTAGTCGACCGCGGTTCAAGTCCCAGACCCGGTGGCTTAAACTCACGCCAGGCGCGTGTGCATGCATGCCCAAGATCCCGAGAGGAGAATGGAGGAGAAGGGATTGCAGCGTGGCCATCCCCTCTGGGGGGTGATTTCTCACTTTCTATCTCTCTGTCTCTCTCTCTGTCTGGCGAGCGCACGTGCCCTATAGCAAAAACCTCTCAAAAAAAAAAAAAGATATTTTTTGTAAGTTTTTGCCATAGGGCATGAGCACTCACCAAAATAGACAGAGAAAGATAGTGAGAGGTGAGAGGGGACATAAGATATTAGCCCTCAGGAGCATGGCCATACCACAATCCCTTTTCCTCCATTGTGCTCTCAGGATTTTGGGCACGCACACACTGGGTCTGGGACTTGAACTGCAGTTGGCCACGTGGGAGTCCAACACCTTAACCACTATGCTACCTGCTGGATCCCTCTCAAAGGATTTAAAAATACCTATTTCTTTCCTGCATTCTTACATGTCTATGAAAGAGCTAGGATAGGTATAATCAACCCCCATTTCAGACAGGGAAAATAAAACACTCAAGAGTGAATTAAGTTTCTCAAGGTTGCTTGGCCAGTTACTGTCACAGATGGAGTTAGAAACTCAGTATCCCAATTCCAGTCTAGTGTTCTCCCTGTAAGTGCCACAAGGACCAGCTTCATTCTATTATACATGAGATCCACTGCTGAGGTCAAAGGTACACAGAAAAAACAAATACGAACTTAGGTAGTACAGTGGTGAAGCACAATGCCCTGTGAGAGAATTTCACATGAGAAGGCTCCTGATTCAAGTTCAGAGACCTCCCCAAATATACCATGTACAGGTGTACCCATGATTCAGGGCTGGCTAAGGCTGAGAGTGGATTGTGGCATCAAGACCTTGTTGGGGGTACTGCCTCTCTCTCAGTGTCTCTCTCTCTCAGTCATGGAATAAATTTTTTTAAAACCTGTTTTAAAAAAATAAAAGCATGGGCCAGCAGGTGGTGTGGTGATTAAGGCCAACTGTGGCTTGAGTACCAGACATGGTGGCTTGAAAATCACACCAGGCACATGTGTGTTCATGCCCAAAATCCCAAAAGGAGAGTAAAGAAGGAACTGTGGCATGGTGATCCCTCCTGGGAGGGGGGTGATTTCTAACATTCTTTTTCTCTGTTTCTCTCCCTCTCTCTGTCTCTCTATTCCAGTGAG
This sequence comes from Tupaia tana, assembly GCA_026018925.1. Lineage (NCBI taxonomy): Eukaryota > Metazoa > Chordata > Mammalia > Scandentia > Tupaiidae > Tupaia > Tupaia tana. Next base: position 49,406,174 of record JAKSZU010000009.1, read on the forward strand.
TACACACGCCCTATGGCAAAAACCTAAAAAAAAAAAAAAAGAAAAAAGAAAAGAAAGAAAAAGAAAAGTAGGAATTCAGTCAAACACTTTCCCTGGCCTGTTTCTCATACAGGGTAGATTTCTTCATTGGTCTTTTGTTAAGAATATCTGTCTAGGTTTTGAAACTACTGTAACAACTTCAGATTGTCATCAGTTAAAATACTTGCCCATATAAGTCAGTGAGCTCCCTGACAATGACATCCTCCTTGTGTTAGGAAGGACAAGGCTTTAACAGGTTCTACACAGACAGGAGCAATTTGTTCACACAAATTATTCATACAGACTAAGTCCCAGCAGCAGAAGTGTGTCTGAGTCCCCAACGTAACCAGAGTAATTTTACAGCAGACAAACTTATATATACCCCATTGCCTAATGGTTCACAAGAACGGAATTTACACTCCTGGAGAGATCCAAATAGCACAACAGTTCCTCAAGGTGGGTCCCTAAAAAGCCACAGTTTCTCCCTTTTCTAATAAGCTAATTCATCACTTTTTATTGCAAAGATTTGTATATTGTGAAAGAAACGCACACGCACACATGCACACACGCACATATACATAAAATGAGAGCTTCAGATTTTGAGGAATTGAGATTTACAGGCTAGGAAAATGCAGCTGTGAAGTAAAAAAGCAAGGGGGATAGATCTTTCTTCAATGATTCTCCCACTCTCCACACCCCACTTCATGAAAACAAAGAGTTTCTTCTCAGCTCTGCTCAGTTATGCTGAAACTGGCTCTTTCCTCAGAGTTGATTTGCTCCTAAATCTAGTTCCGGGATCAAGACAAACCTATTTGTACCCAAATGACATCAGCTCAGAATATGTGCCATACAGCCAGTAAGACAAGTCTGAGAGGTCATAGAAGCACAAGAGAGTATATTTTCCTCTCCACCGTCACGTTCCAGATGAGAATGCTGAAACACTTGACTCCAAAGATGGGAAGCCCACTCATAAATCTCCTTCTACAAACTACCTTACACTTACCTATGAGCTAAGTTCATTGGGAATGGCTAATGGGAAAGGAAAAGCTGTTTTGTTTTTGTTTGTTTGTTTTTTATCAAGTCCCTGAACTAGTTCATATCCAGCACCATCTGAGGTCCATGAAGAAATAGCTCCACAGGGGAGCCAGAAAGGCCTAGTGCAGATACTGTATATGCTAAATATCCCAAATAAAGAAAAGAGGAAGGGGAACAAAATTACAGAGAAACTACTCTTTTAATTTAAGCAAAACATCTCACTTTGAGTATCCTTTGCCTATTTTGAGCTATAAGGAAAAATATGCATTAATTCTTATCACTGAGGAAATCTTTAGTATTATCAGTAATTCCATCCACTTATTCTCTCATGCAGGTACTACTTACGAATAGACACATATTTATGAAAACATAACATTTTGATACCAAGGACAGCATATATCTCTCCACACATATCAAAACACAGCTTGCTCTTTTCTATTCTCCAAGTAAGTTTACCTATTTCCATAATATTGTGCACAAAAATCTCTATCCTCAAGGTATAGGCATCCAAATATTTATCATATTATGAACCCCATCACCATTTCTTTCCCAAGGAGTCACTGTGGGGTAGGAAATCAACAGAAGGAACTCATGTGGTAAAGACGGGAACACAACTTGTCTAATTAATCATGTCTTGTTGAAGAGGTGTGTGAATAAGGAAGGGGGAGTAACAGCAAAAAGAGAATTCTGATGTTCTTAAAAGGCACTATCTTGTTATCACAATAAGTTTGCTTAATGATCATTCCCTCCTCTAAATTCTAGCATCACTTAAACACCATGTTTTTTTTTTTTTTTTTTTTTTGAGAGGTTTTTGCTATAGGGCGCGTGTGCTCGCCAGACAGACAGAGAGAGACAGAGAGACAGAAAGCGAGAAATCACCCCCCAGGGGGGATGGCCATGCCGCAATCCCTTCTCCTCCATTCTCCTTTCGGGATCTTGGGCATGCATGCACATGCGCCCGGCATGAGTTTAAGCCACCGGGTTCGGGACGCGAACCGCAGTCGACTACGTGGGAGTCCAGCGACATAGCCATTACACTAACTGCTTGTCCCTTAAACACCATGTTATACCTCCAGCATTTCTGTATCAGGGTGTGTTGTCTGAAGGTGTGAGGTACTTTCATATTATCTCCTGTATGAAACTGCAAACTCCTGAAAAGCATGGAATGTTTCTTGACATTTTCAAATATTCTCTATGCTATATGAGAAGTTGGCAGTAAGTGTTTCATAATAGCATATTCCTCTCGTAATATGGTTTGGAAAGAAGTTAATACATTCATCTTTGGTAAGACTTTCCCAAACATGGTTGGTCCTCGAATACAAGTTAGTTAGTCAGTCAATGGCCCATCAAGAATTTGAGAGTCCCTGGAGACCGGCAGGTGGCATGGAGGTTAAGGGTGTTGGACTCCCACATGGACGAACACAGTTCAAGTCCCGGACCTGGCAGCTTGCTTTCCCACTTTCCTTCTCTCCTTCTCTGTCCCTCTCTAGTATAATGTAAATAAATAAATACAATAATTCTTAAAAAAAAAAAGAAAGAAAGAAAAAGGACCAGCAGTTGGCATAATGGCTATGTTGCTGGACTCTCATGTAGTTGACAACGGTTCAAGTCCTGGACCTGGTGGCTTAAACTCATGCCAGGTGTGTGTGCGTGTATGCCCAAGATCCCGAGAGGAGAATGGAGGAGAAAGGATTGCAGTGTGACCATCTCCCCTGGGGAGTGATTTCTTGCTTTCTGTCTCCCTGTCTCTCTCTGTCTTTCTGGCGAGCGCATGTGCCCTATAGCAAAAACCTCTCCAAAAAAAAAAAAAGAATTTGAGAGTCCCTGAGATATTTTCCAGCACTGAAACTGAGTTGCAGAGCCAAGGCAAATCCTCATGTTGTTGATTAATAGTTACAGGAGAGGTAGCTAAGAACACTGAACTGGGAAATAGCAGATTAGTCTAGAGTAGCTGTGATGTCATTAACATGGCAAATGCTCATGGTAAGTCTCTAACCTTGGGTTTCCTCATCTGAATGATGGTAGTACTAGAGGAGAGTCATCATAACTTATTATTCTGAAAATCTAAATATAAGATATTGCTTTTTCTCTACTCCAATTCAGCAGACATTTACTGCTAGTTCAGCAGACATTTACTGCTAGATCAGTACATATTGTCACTAAGAAACTGGTTTTAAAATGTATCAGTCAACTATACCACCTTCCCAAACAGCAGTCATAGAACCTCAACAGCTTCTAATTTAGATTCTATAGGTTCAAGTTTTACAAATTCAGCCCAATTATCATGACAAAAACACATCATCAACAAACACTGATTGTCTACTTTGAGTAGACTACAAAGAGGTACAAATTTTTTGCCTGTAACTCATTTTCCTGTCGATACAGAATACTTGTGTATTCAACAATTATTTACGAAGGACATATTATTCAAGGCCCTGTGCTATGCACTGGTGGTATAATAGTAAAGAGGATTGATGTGTATCCTGTCCCCTGTCCTCCTGAAGTTAGAATCCAGATGCAGAAAAGTAGATTTTCAAGTTCTCAATGGTCATACAGAGGAAACACACCATTTAGTTAACTTCTAACCTGTGTTATAAACAATAAAAGGCAAATTTAAATAAGAAAACCATGGCAATCCACCACCTGAACCATTTAAGAAGCTCACATGTAGCTTTTTTAGCTGGGACAACAGAATTCTTCATTGGCCACTCCCATTGAGGTCTTGGTTTTCCAGCTGGGAATTGTGAAGTGTAAACTATGACCTCTAATCAACCTAAATAAAGAACTGAGGTCTTAACCACGACACTATTTAATGGAACAATGAGCATTTAAACTTTTATTGAATTTGGGCAAAGAAAAAATATATGACAGTAGTTTAATGGCAGTTACTTTACCATCTTGCAAATTCTCTTCAATGATAAATAGAAATCAATTTTGAAGGCCCCCAATACTTAGTAAAGAATTTTCTTTACTTTTAATTTCTCAGGAGTTTGGAGGTACCCTTAAAATAATGAAAATGAAGCAATATGATAACCATAGGCAGGCCACAAGTTACCAATTTTATTCTAATACAGGTTAAGCATCCCTAATTCAGAAATCTGAAATCCCAAATCTGAAACTTTCTGAGCAATGATACCTAACCTCACATGATGAGTTACTAGAAAAAAATGCTTTAATACATAATTACCTTCAGGCTCTGTGTATAAGAAATATAAATGAAGTTCTCATTTAGACTTGGGTCCCATTGCCAAGATTTATTATGCATATGCAAATATTCCAAGATTCAAAACCCAAAACACTGGTTCCAAGCATTTCAAATAAGGGATACTCAACTTATAACTCCAGAACTCTTTCCTTAACCTCCACAATTATCAGCCACTCTGTTTTTATGGTTATATTTTTTACCTCTTTTGAGAGCCATGATCTACTTTCTATACAATTTTGCTTTGTCTCTACTACCACACCAGTGAAAATGGCTATGAAAGTGCTCTAAATGTCAGAAAAAGCTGTAACAGTGTTCTTGGTGTATTCTAAAAATGTGCTCAGCGTCTAGTCTATGCTGAAGGCACTAGAAATAAGGTCCTCACATCATCTTGCACAAATGACTGCCTTTCCCATCTATTTACCCAGCTTTTTCTCTGTACCTCCTGCATCATATTGCCACCTTCTATAAGCCAGAGAAGGGAAGAGGTAATACCTGTGACCCTCAACAGCATCCCCACTCCCAGAAAAGAAGCCTAAATTATCGTTCTATTTTCCAAAGTTTCTCAGTATTGGATCGTCGGAGAAGTTATAATGTATTTTTCTATGCAAAAATGCATCATAACTTTTCCGATGACCCAATAAATAAACACCTTTGAATTAGCAATCAGGAACTCTGGTTCCTAGTTTCAGTTGCCACACACTTGGAGCCAGAGATTCTCCCTCATGGCCTCAGACTCCTCCTATGCCAAGTGAATTTATCTCTAATGTCCATTCCAGTTCTGCTATTTTAGAGCTCCATAATATTTTATTTAATCCCATTTCACTGAGTATACTGGAAATAATTCTAGAATAGTATTTCCCAAGTGCATGCATGCAAACATTTACACACACAGAGTTAAATACTAGAGGACATGTGTGCTCACCAGAGACACAGAAACAGAGAGAGAGAGAGAAGGAGAAAGCACCTCTCAATGGCTCAATGGGATGTGGTCATGCCACAGTTCTCCTTTTCTCCATCATGTTGAAATTTGGGGCATGCATATGAGCCCAGTGTGTTTTTCAAGTCACTGGGGCCAGTATTTGAACCATGCCTTGAACAATCTGGTTCCCTTAATCACCAGGAAATGGACCCAGCCTCCAATATATATTTTTGCAAAACTCTGGTTCTCAGGATGTTAACAGGCATTACATAGGAAAAAGGTCTCTATAGTAAGCTGACCACATAGGTTTAAGAGTCCAGGGTCTGGAACCAAACCACTTTGGCTGCAATCTCACCTCTGTCTCATATTAATGGTGTGACCTTGACCAAGTTACTTTATCTTTCAGTGCCTTGGTTTTTCTCTCTGAAAAAAATGCGATGTTGATAACTCTCAGAGGATTGTTGTAGACTAAGCATGTCAACGTATATGAAGACTTGAAATAGTGCCTGATACACAAGAGGAGAAGTCCATAAGTGGAAACAACTATTATTGCTAGATTCCTTTTCAACATTACTCAGTATTATTTGAGAAAGTTAGAAAAACAAAGTTTGTAAGGGTTCTATACAAGACTTCTCAGAGTCTTCATGTGCTTCATGGCTTCCCTGTACAGGGCTGCATTTCTTGAATTTATTTAACCTTAAAATCCTCCTCCCTGTGGTCCCACCCCCATTTGGAATAAAATAAGTCTTGTGTTGAGTGGTATAGAATTTAATACACCCTATTCTAGACAAAGGGTTAAGAGATTTTGGTTCTATCCTGCCCTTACTACTGATTAGATCTGTGACTCTCAGGGGAGAGGACAAAAACACTTAATTACCTCTGTGCCCTAATCAATCCCATAAAAATGGGAAACTTGAACAGTGTTACTGAAGGTTCTTTGCTATGCTGAAAATTCAAAGACAGTGTAAGAAGGCCTCTTCTAGAACCATAGGGGCCTGCCTAATCGGGCCCACTTGATAGACTACATGAAGAGATTTGCCCTTTTATCATCCACAGAACAATTCCAAGCAACGCTAGACCAGTAATAAATTAAGAAACTCTAAAAGGGCATGGGAAACTAAAAATAAAACTGGTCCAGGAGAAAAATTCAAAGTCAGAACAGTTAGGAACTGCTTCAAAGTTGAGATAGAGCTCTTAGAGTTCAAAAGGCCTTTACTTTTAGTTTCATTGCCTTCTTTTAGAGGGGAAGAAAGTGAGGCTGAGAAATGGGATGGGACTAGTCTAAGGTCACACAAAAAGGTATTCCCATGTTCTGGTACTTCATAAAAAGTGCTGGAAGAATATAAAGAGATCTTTAATTCTCTATCCAGCACTGTGCTTGTGAAGATTTATACACCCACTCCAGTTCAGCACTGGATGAAGATCACTCTTCTTCCTAATGTTCTGGTCTGAATGAAAACTAAAAAAGAGAGCAGGAATCAGAGCCACAGAGGGAGCACTCTCCCGTGTGTGTGTGTGTGTATGTGTGTGTGTGTGTATGTGTGTGTGTGTGTTTGCACACATGTGTAAGTGTCTTTATCAGTCTATTTATCTTCTCTTTGTTGGTTCAAATTCAGCTCACAAAGTCCAGCACTGGAGAGGAAGTTCTGTTCTGTTTATTTAGTAATGAACAAAATGCAAAAACATCTTTGTCTAGAACTTGTAAATTTAAAGATTCACAGCTGTTTGGGACTCCCCTGGCTCTTTGCTTATTCACTAGGTTTCTACTTCTTTCATTGGTTGTTTCTCCCTGGATCCTGCTGGAAAAAAAAAAAAAAGAAAACAACAAGATTCCTTTCTCCTGTGCAAAGGCTTGATCAATATTCTGGTTCAACTTCATGACTAGTCTTATAATCTTTCTAAACCTCACTTTCCCTGATTGTGAAATGGGAATGCTACTAGACTCCTCCCATGAGATTGTTGTGAGGATTAAATGAGTTTATGCATATAAAGCACTTAGAGTAGTGCCTGGCATATGGACCTAATTCAATAAATAATGACCATCAGTTTTCTTCTATACTTTCACACATTAGTGCTGGAATGTAAATTAGCACTGTCTGTGAAGGGTCATTTTTCTATAGAATCACAAGTTACTAAAATGTGAAGAACATTTCCAGACGTTTTTCCTGATAAAAATAAACCACTGTGCAACAATTACAGAGAGAAAGTAGGAGACATGCTGAAATGCTAATAGTATTTCTAATATGAAGAAGAAAAGATTATGCACAATAGGTATTTTTTTTTAGTTTCTATCTTTCTATACTGTTTGAAGTTTTTAGAATGAGTACATAACTTTTTGTATTTTAAGATTTTTTTGTCATAGAATATATGCAGAGAGAGAGAGAGAGAGAGAGAGAGAGAGAGAGAGAGAGAAAGAGGAAGTAAGAAATCACTACCCAGGGAGGGTGGCCACACAATCCCTTCTTCTTCATTCTCTTTCTGGGATTTTGGGCACACATACATGCCCAGCATGATTTTCAAGGTACCAGGTCCAGCACTAGAACTGCAGTCAACCATGGAGGAGCCCAATGCCTTAAAAATCACACCTCCTTCTGGCCCCAGCATTACTTTTATAATAATACAAAATGGTGAATCTGATTTTTTTTTTTGGAGAGGTTTTTGCTATAGGGCACATGTGCTCACTAGAAAGACACAGAGAGACAGAGAGACAGAAAGTGAGAAATCACCCCCCCCTTGGGGGATGGTCACACTGCAACCCCTTCTCTTCCATTCTCCTCTCCAAATCTTGGGCACACACGCACACGTGCCTGGTGTGAGCTAAGTTTCAGTCCCACCAAGTCCGGGACTGAAACCGCAGTCGACTACATGGGAGTCCAGCGACATCGCCTTTATGCCAACAACTGCTGGTCCCTGAATCTGTTTTTCTTTATTTATTTTTTTTTTTGGAGAGGTTTTCGCTATAGGGCGTGTGCGCTCGCCAGACAGACAGTGACAGAGAGACACAGAGACAGAAAGCGAGAAATCACCCCCTGGGGGTATGGTCACGCCGCAATCCCTTCTCCTCTCAGGATCTTGGGCACGCACGCACACGCGCCCGGTGTGAGTTTTAAGCCACCGGGTCCGGGATGCGAACCGTGGTCGACTACATGGGAGTCCAGCGACATTGCCTTTATGCCAACTGCTGGTCCCTGAATCTGTTTTCCTTGTGGAAAAAAAAAATAATGAATCCATCAAGTCCCCAAATGATCTCTGTCCCGGTGACTTTCTTGTAACCGTTCACCATTCTGGGAGCAAATGACAGAAACTATTCCATAGGTTGGCTCCTGCTTATTGCAAGAAAATTCTTATAATGATTCTGGTCATCTTTTATGCCTTTTGGTGTCTCTTTAAAAAAGGAGAATAAGGGCATGGAGAATAAAAAGACACCAAGTTGAAAAATCACTACATTGAGCCACATGGCACAGACCAAAGCATTTCAGACAAATAGCCATGTAGATGAACACTCCATCATGAATAGAGACTCTTTTGCAGAATCCATCCTTTCCTTTCCCTCACTCAACCTGCTCCCTGGGTAAGTTTAATATCCCAGTGTCAGCATTAACTCTCCTAGCTTTGGTCAGGTTATGTCACAACCCTAGAATTATTTAAACATAGGATTTTTTTGTATTTATTATTGAATTACAGCTTGATAAGAGAGACCACCACATACATGCAGCACCATAAAAATTCTGCAGAGTGCCAGCTTCCCCAGTCCGTTGTGTCCTTCAGACAGCAGTGACAAATGGAGCAGTCTGTGGAGAGCTCCTCCTGGTGACATGAGTTACCTCGCCAACTAGGGCTCATTACAAAACACGAACCATTGCATTGGGCTGGAACAGAAGGCAATTTTCAATTCATTTATAGCTCATGCCACTCACTCGTTTAACCTCAGCTCTTAAGGGGATGGCTTTGCAAACATAAGCCCCCTTGGCCATATAAATTAGTGACTAAAAGATAACCTTACAGCCAAAGAATGTTAGATATCTTAGGTTTGTTTATTTGTTTGCTTTTAATTGAAATTAGAAATGGTACCTTCCTAACTTTAAATTTACATGAAGGTCTTGAAAATTAGATTACCAGAAGCATACGGCAAAGTTACATTGCAACTCACAAAGTATATTTCTCCCTTATAGTCACCATTTAGATATTTAGCAAGTAATCGAAGAATGAAGCTTGAGTGGTTATATTTTTTCACATTTCATTCCAGAAATCAATAGTCTGGTTATGAAGTGGTGTTCTCCTTTCAAATAATTTCTACTGCAGGCAAGTAACAAATACATATATAAGCTAGAGACTAAAAGTGTCCCATTGACAGGGGTTAACCATTTGCCAACACATTAGAGGTGGATTTGTAGTTCCAATAAGAATATTCACTTACTATAGTCATATTGGGAAGGGCATCTGAAGAAGAGCTGGGAAGGGAGTTAACTTTTATTGAGTCATCTACCATGTGCCACCTGCCATGTGCCATGTTACACTACTAATCCCAACAGTAGTGTAAAGAAACTATTATGAGCCTTACTTCACAGAGGAGGAGACTGTAACCCAGAGGAGTCACCCACCTTGCCTAATGGAGCACAACACTAAGTCTCAAGGGCCAGAAATAAAACATAGATTTGTCTCACACTAAAACCCCAGGCTCTTTCTAAGATTGTAAGTAATTACAATGATGATGATGATATTAATAAAAATTATTACTCCATAGTGTCTCTTCCATCATTTTAGTAGGACCTGTTAAGTTTCAGAGTCTCTTCCTAGGGAAAAATCACAGGCTGAGTGAAAGCCCTTGGTGATCTTTACCGCAAAACCACAATGCGTCAATACACTACAAAACCTCAAATATTCAGAAACCAATGAACCAGTATTATTGAATAACTGTTATTTTACTCCCAAACTGCTTTTGAGAAAAAGTAACATTTTTTTTCCTCAGTAGGTAGGCCAGAAATACTTTGCATATAATCCATGCTGAATTTATATGCAAATGGATATGATTTGTTGTCATGTACCTAACAGGATCCAAAAATTCTCAGAATAATGCTTGGGCTCTACTCACATATTCTTCCCCAAAGGCAGGTCCATCTTAGAGTTTTACTCACACTTCTTGCCCAAGGTCTCTCTGAAATTCAGAAATAACACTGGAAACTTTCTCCTATGCCCAAGGCTGATTGCCCATCTAGGTGGAACAGACTGTGCTTGTCATGATTTTAGATCTACTGAGAAAACTATGATGGCTGCCTAACTTGTCCTTCCATACAAAGCCCTCCAAATTATGCAGTGATGCCTAATGTTCTACATTGACTGTAAGTGATGGAAAGCTTTGATCACTCCTTTATTTATTTATTATCATAATCTTGTTTATATTACAATAAATCACATATAACTTTACAGTGTCTTACATTTCTTCTTCCAGAAGGAATACCATGATTATCAGTCAATACAGAGACATTAAAATCTCCATCTTCATCATCCAATAGCTTTTCATTTTTTCCTGATTATTATTATTATTCCAATTATTTTTTAAACAGTCAATCACTATTTATCATTTTGCTTGTAAAAAGACATTACCCAACATGAAATATTTCTCAGACAGTACCAGCTGAGAAAACCACACACGTCATCAACAGGTAACAAACCACATCTGTGTCCCACTAAAGTCATGCCTATTTGTTCTCTTGCTATCTTTCTCTATACTCTTCTCTTCTCCCACCCCATTACACACTGTCTTATCATTGTTAACTATTTTCACTACTTTTATGCCCTCTAATATTTCTATCTCTACCATAGAGTGCGGATAGTCAGTATGTATTAAGTGGACACATACAATATCTTTAATATCCTGGCTTACTTCACTCAGCAATAGATCCTCCATATCCAACCACTTTCTATCACAGGGACTCCTTTTTGTTGTTGTTGTTGTTGTTGTTGTTGCTGTTGGACAGGTTTTCGCTATAGGGCACGTGTGTTCGCCAGAGAGACAGAGACACAGAAAGCGAGAAATCACCCTCCAGAGGGGATGGCCATGCCACAATCCCTTCACTTCCATTCTCCTCTCAGGATCTTGGGCATGCACGCACACGCACCTGGTGTGAGTTTAAGCCACTGGGTCCGAGACTCAAACCATGGTTGACTACATGGGATTTCAGCGACACAGCCATTATGCTAACTGCTGGTCCCCAGGGACTCCTTCTTCTTTATGTCAAACTTCTCTTATTCCAAAATCATCCCCTCTATTCCATCAAACTCTCCTTTCCTATTGCAGCTATCAACTGATTTCTGGTGACTTTAGGATTCATTCTGGACCATTACACCTGGCTCATAGGCCTTTTTTCTACTCAATCCTGGCATAATCCTGCATAGCTTCAAAAACCACATAAATCAAATTTCTAACTTCCTAGTCCAGTGATTCTCAACCTTGGCTCTGTGCATCTCAGTCACTTGTGAAGCTTATTTTAAAACACTACTTTTTAGAAACTTACTCAGAACTCTCAATCAGAATCTCCCAGGGTAAGATCCCAAGTCTCATCGTTAAAAGCTCCATAATTATAATGTACACTCAATTTTGAGAACAACTGATCTCACAGGTTCTTGAGCTACTCTACTCAGTGGCCTTCTGTTCTACTTCATCCTGTCACCATCACACTTCAGTCTTCCACAGAATCATTAGGAAATGTTCAATCTCTTAAATCTGAAATATAAACTTCCTCTTCTCTAACAATGATTGACCAAGACTCTAGCTCTCTCACTCCCTTACCTCCCTCATCACCTGATCTTCACTTATGATACCTACAGATTCACTAACCCATCATCTCAAATCTACTTTAATCAATACTCCCAACCTCCTGTGTTCTCTTTTCTGAGGATACAGAGAAAAGACATATAGCCAATTATCTCCAGAAGTAGAGTAACAAGGGGAAGTCAGATATGTAAACACATAATCACAATACTGCACGAGAAGTGCCACATGTCACAGAGGTCTTCCTTTTTACTTTTTTTCTCTGTGTGTGTGTGTGTGTGTGTGTGTGTGCGTGGACTCATGTGTATGGAATTAGCAAGTGGGGATGGTAAGGAGAGACTTCTTGGCTGAGGAAACAGGTTGGGATGATATCAATGAAGCATGTACAGAAGGAACAGTTCATTTATGGCAGGGGTAGGAAAGGCAGCCTGGATGAGATCACATTGAATTAACCAGGTAAGATGGTAGGTATTGTCATGGAAGTAAAAGTATGCCCGGTAAAGGGACCAACTGAAACTTTTTTTTAAATAGTTTTTACCATAGGGTGTGCGTGCTCACCAGAAAGAGACAGAGAGTGATAGTGAGAGGGAAAGTAAGAAATCACTCCCTGGAGGGATGGCCATGTCACAATCCCTTCTCCTCCATATTTCTCCCAGAATTTTGGACACGCACACACATACATTCTTCAGGTATGATTTTTTCAAGCTGCCAGGTCTTTGAATTAAAATGCAGTCCACCATGTGGGAGTCTCAATCACCACATACCTGCTAGCCCCCTGAAGCTTAAATTTAAGAGGTAAGAAAATGTGGAGCATGGATGGCTCAATTTACCTGGAGCATCAGGTTGTATTCTTAAAGGAAGAATTACCAAGAGAAAAAAGGTAAATTAGACCTGAAGGAAGTCCTCGAAGTTTTCTTTTTTTTTTCTCTCTTCTTTTTCTTATTTATTTTCTTTTACATTCAACCACTGTGTATTGTTATAGCATGCCAAATTAATTTTTCCATCATGAATACACTATATATTGGTTCAGTAAGTGAGCAGAACTGTAATATGACTGTTTTAGTACACTGCATTGCTACTAAGAGAAATACCCAAGTCTGGGTAATTTATAAGGAGTAGAGTTTTGTTCATTTTAATTGGTGGAGAGTGCGTGCACTCATGAGAGAGAGAGAGAGGAAGAAAGCACACACCCCCCACAGTGGAGTATGGTCATATGCCCACTATAATTCCTTCCCCTCTATTTCTCCATCCTGATGATATTTGGGGCACACATGCCCAGTTTGTTTTTCAAGTTACCAAATCCAGGTTTCAAACCGTAATCAGCCATGTAAGATCCAGCTCCCTTGACTACTAGGTTACCACACTGGCCCAGGGATAAGAATTTACTTAGCTCATGGTTTGGAGGTTCAAAGTAAAGTCTAGTGAGACTCTTCTTATTGGTGGGGTCCCAAGGAGGCTTAGGACATCACATAGAAAAAGTCTGAGTAGAGCCTGTGTGTTTATGTGTCTCTGCCTCATTATAAATCCACCAGTATTCAATCATGGGAGCCCCTTCCTGATGACTTTAAGCTTAATCAACTCCCAAAGACCCCACCTCTTCTTTTTCCTTTCATCTCTACAATATAAATTCTTCTTTATCAGACAGCATCCTCTATAACTCTCCAGTTCTTCTCTCTGATGTATTTTCCTTCAGGTCATTGTTTACAATCTGATGTTTTATTCCACATACATTTATCAATTGATTTCTTATTGGTCTACATACTAGGAAGTAAAATTCAAGGGACAGGACTTTGTTTTGTTTACTGCTCTGTTCCCAGTGCCTAGAAGAGTACCTGGCACGGAATGGGGATTCAATAAATTGTGGTTGGACTGGTCCCACATGGTAATGACATGGTTCAAATCCCAGTCCTGGTGACTTGAAAAACATCCTGGGTGGGTGTGCATGTACGCCTAAAATCCCAACAGGATGGAGAAGGGCTGTATTATGACTATGCTCCATTGGGGGTGATTTCTCCCTTTTCTTGTTCTGTCTGTCTCTAATGAGCATGTCTACCCTCTGACAATTAAAACATTTTTTAAAAATTAAATTAAAAAAAGTTACTAAATAAATGAATGGAATGAAAAGGCACTATGCCCAAGATATACAAAGGAAGAAGGATGACCTATCTAACTTGGGGATACAGGTGTGTGTGTGTGTGTGTGTGTGTGTGTGTGTGACAGAGAAAGAAAAAAAGAGAGAGAGAAATTTTATTCATCCTGCTAGACAACATGGGTTAAATAACCTTCCCTGAGCTAGGCTAAGTGCTCCTCTGAGTTTCCTTAGTGCCATCTGTATGCCTCTAATCTTACACTTTTATGACATTTCACTTATCTCTTTATCTGCCTCCCCCAGTATAGCTGATATCTAAAAGAGTAGTTACTATGTTTTCATCTATATTCCAAATGTCTAACAGAGTGGCAGTCACAAAAATAATGCTCAATAAATGTTTGTTGCTTAAATATAATGTGTAGATAATTATTTTAAAACAGTGGTAGTACAGGAAGGGTAAAAATTGTCAGCTACTAGCAGGCCTAAATTCCATGATGCCTAGCTATGTGACCTTGAGCAGGCTGGTTAGCTTGTCAGAGCCTCATAGAGGTTATGTGGAGATTAAATTAGATAATAAATGTATAATATCTGGCTTAGCATCTGGCATATGATAGGTTTTAACTGTATGACAGCTTCTGTATTAGAAACTATTTATGTCAGTGGGAATAGAGCATTGTGGGACAGATATTGATTTGGGGAGGAAAAGAGGACAAAAGATCACTGAGTAGCTTAGTATGACACCTCTGAGAGTGGCCAAATTCCTGGGATACCAATAGGGCTGGCCCTATCCCAATCTTTGCACCACATTTACCAGTGCCTGAGCAGAGAGGCTCTGTGGATTAGAAACAAGCAAGGGCATATGGTGACTGTCAAAACAGAAAAGCAAAAAGAAAAACAGCTTAGGGTTTGCACTGACCTTGAACCAGGCTATCTGATTGTGGATAAAAGAACTAAGAGAATAGTATTTCATTAAGAACCTGACACGTCAAGTGCAGTATTAATGGGCTGCTTCCAAAAAGGAGATGTCAAAGTGAATGCCCTCTATTCCTGGTAAGTTTGAAGTGGACAAATCGTAGTGCATTCTGATGAGGAGCTGAGCCAGTCAGGGCCTCATATCAAATGCCTGAAGATCCCAAGTGACAAATCATACTATGCAACATGGAAGCACACATGACATTTGCTTCTGCAAACTAAGCAAAGTCCTCTCAGAGATAACATCAAACCAGCTTCTGAGTAGTTTGCTTTGCCACAGTCACTCTTTAGGTTCATCTTTCCTTTCGAAAGAGATAAGAGGTAAGTGCTATAGCAGCTGCAATAGGTAGAACTGCTGAGCTATAGGAACAGGTACCTTGCAAAGTCAATGGCATTTAAAATGCTAACAGTGGGATTTAGCTAGGAGAAGAAAAAGGAGTTAGGACTGTGAAACTAAAGGCAGATGCAAGGTCAGAACACTGAGGGCAGAAAGAAAAAGGATCTGAATAAATATGTAGAAGATAGTGCCCCCATTCAAAGCCCAACTATCTTATGACAAATGAAATAATCATCCCATGGCAGAGGAAACACCCGCACAAGCCAAATTAAGGTAAGGATGTCCTAGTTGGCAATTAGAATTGTAATACATGTGGGGTTTTTTAAGTATTTATTTTTATATCACCTGACAGCTATTTTCCAATTTTTTAAAATCTAAAATACTTAACACTTCAAGAAAGAGAGAGTGACCAGCAGTTAGTGTAATGGCTATGTTGCTGGACTCCCATGTAGTTGACCGTGGTTCGCGTTCTGGACCTGGTGGCTTAAAACTCACACCCGGCACGTGTGCGTGCATGCCCAAGATCCCAAGAGGAGAACAGAGGAGAAGGGATTGCAGCGTGGCCATCCCCCCTGGGGAGTGATTTCTCGCTTTCTGTCTCTCTGTCTCTCTCTGTCTGGCGAGCGCACACGCCCTATAGCAAAAACCTCTCCAAAATAAATAAATAAATAAATAAATAAATAAATAAATAAATAAATAAATAGCGATGATCCTTGAAGTCTTAAATACTTCATCCACTTCTAGCATAGTACTGGACATAAAATCGGCAATACTCAAAAACAGATTATATCATCAACATAAATGTTGAATTTCCGGTTTTTTTTCCTCATTTTCACAATTTCTTTTTCTGCCTCTTCTTAGCCCTTCTGGAGTCTTTAGGGGTAATATATTTCTGAGCATAATTACAGATATTTGGAGAACTCCATTAGAAAAAGAGGTGAAAGAAGACATAAAAAGAAATACTAGATAACTTCAAAATAAAGAAAGGTTAATGTCCTGGCACATGAACTTGAAGGGAAGAGACAGTATTCAAAAGACCTATGAGAGATGACAGAGATGAAAGGGGGCAGACAGAGAAAGAGAGAGAGAGACTGAGAGAAAATGGTTGAATAAATATGAATCAGGAAATATACGAAGGGTGATCTGCAAATAATCCTAGAGTTTACCTTCTATTTAGAAGCATCCATTAACATTAACTATATATTGAACATGTTTTGTAATCTCTATATTCATTTCACTATCACTAAAACTCTGCAAGGCAGACATAACTGCCCCCATCACACAAATGAGGAGACTACCAACAGCCTCTCTTGTTAGTTCACATTCCTACTGCCCTAGGAGAGAGGAAGCAATGAGAAAAATGAACTTTGAGTATCAGATATTACCTGCCTCAGAATTCAAACTGTAGAAGAAAACATTGCCTTCTTCCCTCCTAATTTCAAATATGTCTCTCTAGAAATAAAATTGCTCAATAAATTCTGAATGATCCCTTTATAATATAACCCACTAGATTGTGAATCTAAGAGTATCACAACTGAAACTCTATCTTTTTTTTGCTTTTGGAGAGATTTTTGCAATGGGGTGCATGTGCTCATTGGAGAGACAGAGAGAGACAGGAAGTAAGAAATCATCCCCCAGAGGGAATGACTGTATGGCAATCCCTTCCCCTCTTAGGATGTTGGGCACACATGCACATGTACCTGGCGTGAGTTTCAAGCTTCTGGTCCAGGACTAAAACAGGGGTTGGCCATGTGGGAGTCCAACAATGTAATTATTACACCATCTGCTGGTCCCCAAACATATCTCTTGAAATATAATCAATATAAGATTATGGAGTAAAGTTATCCCAGGAAGTACACGTGCATCTTGCCACCTAATTTTAGCATGAAATTCTATTATAAATAAAATCCACCTTCGGGTGACTAAAACAGGGATTATATTAGGCAACATTCCTAGGAATTATTGGCAGTAGGGGGAGGGGGCAAGCCAATAAATAGAGCAAGGTTAGAACTTGGATCTTCAGGCAATATTAAAGTATCAACCAGAGCTTGGCCACTACAGGGTTAACCTTTTCAAATCCAGTCAGATCTAGTTGGAATGTTCCTAATACAATTGTACACCCTTGCCAAGAAAGGTTCCCATTAAAGGCAAGGGGATAAAATTTGCTGGTTGTAGCATGTTTTCTTCTGAGCAGATGAAGAGCTGTTCAATAGAAGTATAATAGAATGTGTAAATCTAGTATGACTTGGGAGCAGTGTGTCTGACATTGAAGATACAGAGCTGTCATAGTGGAGATAACCTGTACATTGAGCAGCAGAAATTCTAGTAGAGATAATGCATCTTCTGACACTATTTGAGCAATAAAAACAGATTTAAGCCAAAGTAAAACACCAAACACCTCATAAAAACAGCCACCAGCAGTCACCTTTTCAGCATACGTTAAAAATTCAATAGTGATCACTGCCAATTAAAAAGGTAGCCTTGATACTTAAGCTGTACTGTAATAAATAAAAATGAATTCTGAAATTGGTCTTGTGAGGCAGAAACATGGAAGCAGCACACCTTATTGTCCCATTGGGCTAAGAAAAGATTTGGTTGATCCTGGTTTATACAGAGAAACCTGGACAACTGGCTGACTTTTTCATGTAAAAACTGGTCACTTTCAACCATCTGTTTACAGACAAAACACTTGCCTCTATAACTCTGAAAAAGACCTATTACATGCCCTCCCAAAGATTAAGAGAATTAGAGGGATACTTGCCAAGTCTACCACTTCTACATTTCTTTTTCTAAGTTTACCTATTTATTTCTTTTCATGAGTGAGAGAAAGAAAGATGGTGAGAAAGTGGGAGATAGCATCCCTACAAGGTCCCAGTATCATGATCTACCCCTAACTTCAACCAACTGGATATTGGGCATATGCATGGTGTGCTCGTGACACAATGTATAACTTTCACATGTGGGTCAGCCTTGCAGAGTATTCCACTGTATCGCGGTGTCCACATTTTTCTTCAAATCAGATTAAACAACACACATATCTGCCCACTAACATCTACACTCAAATGAGAACTCACAGAGAGAAACGTGTTCTATTGCTTCTATGTCCATTTTCTCAGTTTCTCAATTTTTCTACTCAATCCAGTTTCTTGAGTGACTTTTAAAAATTCTCTTGAAGAAGCATTTATACTTACACCAAGCTGCAGAGGAACTTTTCATTTTCAGTTCCCTGAATGAAATTTTCCTTAAGGAAGTCCAGAAAAGCTACTACTAATCTCTTTAGCACATATTCTCATGTTAGTTGAGTCAGACATCTGTTCATAGATATGTATATATCAGCAGTGCTTGCTATTGAAAGTATTTAGATTAATTAAGATCTTTAGTGAATCAATAAAATGTGAGGAAAAAGGCATGGAAAACAACTGTAGATACCAGAGACAGAATGGGAGGAGCGTGGGAAATGAGAGGGTGAGACATAGAGAATCAAGTGGGGGGAGGGGGGAGAAGCAAAATATATAAGAAACAAGAAATGGAAAATTATATGTTGATGATAACATGTATAGTAATACCCTTGATTGAGCCAATATACAGTGTATTCTGGATGAAAAATATAGTTTTATATGCTATAATGATGTACAGTGAATGAATGTAAATAAATTTAAAATAAAAAATGAATAAATGAAATTTTTAAAATAAAAAAAGAAAAACTCTTTCATGTAATCCATGGCTTCTGTGACTTCTCTAGGTGATCATCTATGTAACAGTTATATTTGAGACTCATATAGGGTTGCTATAAAACATGGAAACTATTCCTGACCCTCACTGACCCTATATGCTTTCACACATTGAGACACAAATGAGGAAATTTTACAATGATCATATCTAAAGGATTACCAGTATTCCAGGGGCCAAGTTTTCCTTTCCATCTGAGCAAGATGCTTAGCAAAAAAATGTTGAGTTAATGCATATAAGAATAAATGTCTACAGACAGAGATTAACTTGATGGTTCCAGCTGTCAATATTACAAGAGAGGAGCAACTGAAAAATGACTATAGACAGAGCAAAAGTTTGACAACTATGTAAATACTAATCAATGTCCACTAGGCCTAACTTCTCAAGAAGGGCTATAAAACTAAGTGAATATTAGTATGAATATTTAAGTCAATACAATTGTTATATAAAGTTCCCCATCCCTGAACCATTATACGACAATATCCAGGGTGCCTGACTCCAGCTGTTCTCTCCTCTGCAAAAGATAATCTCCTATGTAAGAATGTTCTTGTCTTTTATATCCGTATGAAGGATAATCTTGTCAGGTACAGTATTCTTGGTTGAAATTGCTCTCTCCTTAACACTTTGCACATATTTTCCCATTCTTTCCTTGCTTGCATTGCTTAAGATGAGAGGTCTGCTGTTAGCCTGATGGGATATCCTTTGTAGGTAATTTGATATTTCTCTCTTGCCACTCTTAGTATCTTGTCTTTGTCTGTGGTTTTGGTCAATCTAACTATTATGTGTCTTGGAGAAGATCTTCTTGGGTTGATTCTATTGGGGTCCATTGTATCTCTTGGGACTGGATCTTTGAATGTCTCTCTAGGTTTGGAAAGTTTTCTTCCAGGATTTCATGGAACAGATCATCAATGTTCTTATGAGTCTCTCAGCCTTCTGGGACACCAATTATTTATTTATTTATATATATATATATATATATATATATATATATATATATGGAAAATTATTGACTATAACATGGAAAATTAACATGTATGATTAAGCCACTATGCAGTGTATTCTGGATGGGAAATCACATTTTGTATGTTGTGATGATGCTCAGTGAATGAATATAAAATAAATAAATTAATTAATAAAAAGAAGATTATCTCCTATGGATGCCCTCTCCTTGGCTTGTTATGTTCTGAAAGGAAATGTTGATGAAACCAGGTATTATGGCAGACTGATTGTCATCCCCTGAAATTTTTTCTCTTCTTCTTCCTTTTAGACATATTGGGTAGTTGGAAAGTCATGACATATTTTTCTAAGCAAAATTGTGTCATGACTTTTCCAACAACTCAATAGAATGCCTCCCAAGTTCTGTAGCTTACTCTATTTGAGCTGTCATAACAACAACAACAACAAAAAACACATATTGGGGAATTAATACACAACAGAAATTTATTGCTCATAGCTCTGGAAGCTGGGAATTCCAAATCAAGGTACCAGCAGATTTGGTGTCTAATGAAGCCTCTTTCTCTGCTTCAAACATGGTACCTTCTTGCTGTATCCTCACACAACAGAATGAGCAAGGGTATCCCTCAAACCTTTCTTGTAAGGGCACTAATCCCATTCATCATGAGGAAACGCCCATGACTTAATCACTTCTCTAAGGCCACATCTCTTAATATTATCACATAGGTATTCTAACATGAATTTTTTGGGGAATACAAATATTCAAACCTTAGCTTTCTAGCTAAACACACTTTTGCTTATTTAGAGACTTTCCATCTTCCCTTGCAACTAGGTATGACTAACCAAATGCATATAAGCAGAAATGATATATGTGGCTTGTTTCACATTTTTAGAAATGAAAATAATTGACCTCTATAACCTCTCTTTCCTTTTAAGTCCTTCTCCCCATGTGCTGGAATGCAGATGTAAGAGCAATCCAATTTTGACTATGCAGAGGAAGCATATTCCTAGGTTGTGGTGGAGTCATAAGATAGAAGAAATTTTAGTCTTTAAGTGCTCTCATGGAACAGAGTTGCTCCATTCAGACTATAAAATAAAAGAGAAAGTAATTTTTATATTATAAAAACCATTGTATTTTGGGATCTCCATGTTATAATACTTTAGTCTATACACTATATAATATCAGTGAACTGCTTTAAAACATCTGACTTAGATTCAAACAGACTGGTTTTGAATCTGTTTCTATATTATTAGCTGAAGGAATTTGGAAGAACCTCTTACAAACTCTGAGACTCAACTTCCTCATCTGTAAAATGGTCCCGATAATGTACTATGGGCGTAATAAAGAAAGGGCATGCAAAAACACTTAACATAATGTCTGTCTCACAATAAGGGTTTAATTTTTTTAACCTATAGCTATATAATGAGGTGGAAAAAAAAAACACTGTCAATTAAATTAACAAACAGGAGTCTCTATGGCTTGCAAACAAACCCAAAAACCAGAAACTAAAACCTAAGAAAAGTAGAGAAAGCTTTGCTTTGAGATTTCCTACTATGCCATTATTGGGAAACTTCTCAAGGGACTCCACTTTATTTTGACACATTGCAAATGATGTGGAAGATCTGTTCTGTATAAATCTGTTAGGAAAAGAATCTCCAAAAGCAAGAGTGATTCTTTCCATACCAAATAGGCTTCCATAGAATATGCAGATGAGAGTAAGTCAGTGAAGGACTGACCTGTTTAGATGGCAAATCATTAGCACAGGCAAATCGCTTCCAAAATACCTGGGAGATAAAAATGTACCACAGGAGCAACCCAAGAGAAGTATGCTTCTCCAAAGGTCAAGCCCTTGTCAGAATACAGAATTCATGGCAGATGGAGAAAAATAGAAATATGTTGTTCAGCTAGGACTGGGTTGACTGCATTATTACTTTTTTTTTCTTTTTGCCAATTTCCAGTACCAGAGGGTATCCCATGAAAGTAGAGAGAGGGAAAGAATATCAAGTCTTAGAAATAAAATAATATTAAGAGAAATTCTATAATCAATACAAAACCACCACCCAGTGAGACTTGTTGGAACATGGCAGCCCATAAAGCCTAAACAATACTACAGGAACACCATAACTGAAATAGACATCCTATTCCTAGTCATTTTGGCAAATGGCTTACCCTGTCTCTGCCTATGGGGCCATGTTGCTGTGATAGAGAGATATCAGAGATACAAATTCTAGATTGAACAGTTCCCTATGATTATATAGGCACCATGATTGGTGTTCTCAAAATGGTGGTGACTTTTCAAAATCAGAGGCTGTCATCGACAATCGTCCAAATAGCTGGATAAACATAAATGATTTAAGTACCCCCATAAATAACATACAGTAAGTACCTCTGCAATATGCAAGTTCCCCCTCCCCCCAGGATTTGTTTGATGTTCATATTTTAGTGTTTTTTTTTCATTGTTGTTGTTGAATCCACTTTATATCTCTATCTGACATTGTTTCCTGGACTGCAGACTATACATGAACTTAATCTATACTCATTAGAGAGAGAAAAACACCTTTATTCTCATTTAAGATGAAAAAAATCACTATTTATCAATTTTGTTTAGTCTTCCTGCATATTAGAAAAGATATAGGCATCACTAAGATATCAAGTCTCAAATATATCTTCCAGGGATCTCTTTAATTGCCATCTAACTCTTCTCCCTATAGACCAACTCTAGTTTTTTTCCCCATCCCCACCTTATATCTCCCATGCTGTAGGCTACATTTTTCTGCCTTTATATCATCATCCATAATTATTTTACTCTCTTTTATTATGTTAAAAATTAAAAAGAAGAAAGAAAGAAGAAAGAAAAAAATTAAGAGAAAAAGAGATAGAGATTAGGAGGGTAAGAGTGAGTGAAAGTAGAATAGTAGTTACTAAAAGCTGGAGGGAGAGAGGATGAGGAGTTACTGCTTAATGGGTACAAGGTTTCCATTTTGTAAGATAAACAGTTTTTTTTTTTTTTTTTTTTTTTTTTGGAGAGGTTTTTCGCTATAGGGTGCGTGCGCTCGCCGGACAGACAGAGAGAGACATAGAGACAGAAAGCGAGAAATCACCCCCCAGGGGGGATGGTCACGCCGCAATCCCTTCTCCTCCATTCTCCTCTCGGGATCTTGGGCACGCACGCACACGTGCCCGGCGTGAGTTTTAAGCCACCGGGTCTGGGACGCGAACCGCGGTCGACTACATGGGAGTCCAGCGACATAGCCATTACGCTAACTGCTGGTTCCTATAAGGAGCTGGATCCCACATGGCTGATTGCATGGTTTGAGTACCGGATTCGGCAGTTTGCAAAACACATGAATCACATATGCATGCATATCCAAAAATCTCTAAGGGAGGAAGAAAAGGAATTATGATATGACCATTCCTCATGGTGGGTGCTTTTTCACTTTCCCTCTCTCTCTGTCTCTGGTGAAGACACATGCCCTTTGGTAACTTAAAAAGAGAGTTCTGGATAGTGGTAATGGTTGCACAACAGTGTGAATGTAACTAATGACACTATTAGGTCATGGGAAAGTCATGACATATTTTTCTGTTTTTCTATGTAAAAATGCATCATAACTTTCCAGGCAACCCAACAGATGCTTAAAAATGGTTAACATGCAGACCAGCCTGAGGTCTGATGGTTAAGGCAGCTGGATCACATATGGCTGACCTTGCAGTTTAAATCCTGAACCTGGTGGCTTGAATAACATGCCAGGCATGTGTGTGAACAAGCCTAAAATCCCAAAAGAAGGGAGAAATGAAGACAAGATTGTGGCCTGACCATTTCTCAGGTGGGATGCTTTATCACTTTCCCCTCCTCTCTCTCTGTATCTCTCCAGTGAGCACAAATGCCCTCTGTTAATTTCTTTTAAGAAAATGGCTACCATAGTAAATTTTATATGTATTTTACTACATATTAAGGCCATCAAAAATAAGGAAAGTCTGGGGCCAGTAGATGGCATGGTGGTCATGATGCTGGACTCCCATATTGCTGACCATGGCTGGACTCCTGGACCCAGTGACTTGAAACCCATGCTGGGTGCATGTGCATGTGTGCCCAGGATCCTGGGAGAAAAATGGAGAAGGGATTGTGGCATGGCCATTCCCCCTAAAGAGTGATTTCTCACTTTCCTTTTCACTGTTTCTGTCTTTCTCTCTGGCGAGCATATGCACCCTAAGGCAAAAATCTCTGGAGGGGGGCAGCGGCAACGAGAGGAGAGGAAAGACCCTGAAGCTACCACAGCAAGAAGAGACATGAGAGCTAAACAAAATGTGATTTCCTGGATGTAATCTGGAACAGAAAAAACATAAAAAGAGCACTAAATAAAAATGAAGAAAATCTAAACATACAGAATTTACTTAATGATAATGCATAAATATTAGTTCATTAATTTACAAATATACTACAGTAATGTGAGACAGTAACAACAGGGGAAATTCAGTACTGGGTACATGTGAATTCTCTTTGTTAGCTGAATTCTTCTGTCAATCTAAAACTATTATAAACTGTACCATTTCTTTTTTAAAATACCATTTGTCCTGGTTTTCACAAAGTGACCCATTTAAAATGAACCCCAATTACAGCTCTATAGCTGACATTCGAATTGTTATTCGTCCTGCTCACTTAGTGCCCACCTCTGAGGAGCTTTAATATGCTTCACTGATCAGTTCTTTAATCTAATTAATCCCGAGTTCATCCACGTGAGGCTAGGGCACACGGCAGTACAGAATTATCCTTTTTTTTAGACAAGGAGACTGAGGCACAGAAAGTTTAAGGACTGGTCCAAGGTCAGATTATAACTTGATGCCAAAGCTAAGAGAGTAACCCTATTGTCCCCATTTCCCCATTTAGCATCCAAACGCATTGTTCCCTAATGAGCCTTTCAGGATATACAAGTATAAACGGAAGTCTTCAAGGTTTCAAGAATACGGCCAAAGCAATGCTATCTCTCTATATATGGTACAGATTCACTTACTCTTATCACTACTGTGAGGACTCCTCCAACTTTGTACCCTGATATTTCACCTACCACCAATATTTTCCTTTTTTCCCCAAATGTCATATGCCTATACATATAATTGCTCAGAAACTATACATCTGTTGAGGCCAGGTGGTGGTACAGCAGTAAAATATGATACTCTGTGAGGCTGACCAATGGGAGAAGTTTCTGGCTTTATGTCTAGAGACCTTTCTGAGCACACTAGTCACACCTGTGACTGATCAGGAGCTGGCTAAGCCTGGGTGTGGTGTCAAGACCCTATTAGCGTTGGTGTCTCTGTCTCCATGTCTCTTGCACATGGAATAAATAAATAAATAAGCTTTTAAAAAGAGGGGGACCAGCAAATGGCATAGCATTTATGTCGCTAGACTCTCACATGGCCAACCACAGTTCAAGTCCTGAACCCAATGGCTTGAAACTCATGCTGAGCATGTGTGCATGTATGCCCAAGAACCCAGGAAGAGAATGGAGGAGAAAGGATTACAGCATGGCCATCCCCACTGGAGGGATGATTTCTCACTTTCTCTCTCTCTCTCTCTCTCTCTCTCTCTCTCTACATATATATATATATATATATATATATATATATACACACACACACACACACACATACATACATATATGTATATACATATATACATACAGACACACACAGATATATATATATATATATATATATATATATATCTGTGTGTGTCTGTCTCTCTCTGGTGAGTACACATGCCCTAAGGCAAAAACATCTTAAAATACGTGTGTGTGTGTGTGTGTGTGTGTGTGTTGAATAAAGGAATACACATGGGACCAGCAGATGGCATAATCGCTGGACTCCCACGAAGTCAACTGCGATTCGAGTCCCGACCTGGTGGCTTAAAACTCATGCTAGGTGCATGCCTAAAATCCCAGGAGGAGAATGGTGGAGAGGGGATTTCAGTATGGCCATCCCCCTGAGGGTGTGATTTCTCGCTTTCTTTTTCTCTCTCTGGTGAGCGCACTCACCCTATAGCAAAAATCTCTCTATAAACAGAAAGGAATACATGTAAGGAAAAGAGCATTGGCAGATTCTAGTGGAAATGACTCCTGTTCCCAAGTACATGTGGCAGCCAGACAAATAGTGGCACTTCTCTCTCAGTATTCCAACCCTCCCCCACATATCTATGAATTTAATCAACCAAATTACTCTCTAAGAGATATCCCTCCTCCCTCCCTCTCCCACTTTCCCTACAAACTCTTAGAACACGTTTTTGAAAACACAACTTAACTAATTATGTGGGCTGATTAAGCACGTTATGTTTTTTGCTATTACACATACCAGGATTCCCTTCTATGGCCTTCAAACACAAGTGCTTCCCTGCATGCAGATGCTCTGCTAATTGTAAATTGAATTCTTTTCCCCATTAACACATTATAATTGCAGAGATGGTTCATCTTCATTTTTCAATTGACATTAGTTTAAATACTTGACCTTTGTTTCCTTGCTATCCATCTCACCAGAGAGTTCATAATCCATTAAAGCCGACACTTAAAAGCAGCAGATGCATTACATATTTAACAAACCTTCCTCAACTAAATCCTTCAGAAATGCCACTAATCACCCCGTTTGTGCTATTAAACTTGAATATTTTTTAAATGGGAGATTTTCCAAAATGTTGGTACACCTATAACAAGTTATATTTCCCTACTACTATTTTTATGTTCCCTTTGATTGAAACATTTTAAAATTCCAAAACACAACTCCCCTGTGTGTTTTAATGGCCACTGATCATTTGATCATCTAAAACTATGAGCTGTTCTCTTCTAAAGCACCATCGACCCTGGTTGTAGATGGCTTGTACTGAAGTAAATGAGAATCTGAGAAGTATTAATACTTGGCTGCTGGAAAGTGGCTTTAAGATGATAAGGTATTTTGAAAATATAATTTGCAAATCTTTACAATTGAACACTAATCGTTATGTTTAATTTAGAATGAATGCCCAGGCAGAGCTCTTCTTCCTCCAGGGCACCTAGAAGACTGCTGACATTCAGTGCACATTAGAAACCATTTAAATCTGATGCAGTGCTAGAGTAGGAATACTGGCAGCTAGGTAGCAGGAATATGAGAGATTTCTAGCATGGCTGGTAAAAGAACAGAATGGATTATGGTAAGGGAGAGGGTTAAGGTATCATGTTTTATCAGAAAAGTGACTGCTGTACCACTAATGAATAATTTACAGATATGTACTCATTCATGTACAAATTACGTATGTTTATTTGCTTTCTGTTCTGCATAACATATTTGACTTGCAAATGAGGTAAATATGTGGTCACAAATCTATGAAGTATGTGAATTTTGCTGCCTCAATCCTGTTTCTCTGCTTGTTATCAAAGTAGCACACTTCAGATTTTACCCTCCTTGAGGGCAGATAATACATCTACGATATAGTCTTTATGCTGCACTGGCACCCTGTTGGAAGCACAAACATATATGCAGATAACATGGTCTGCATTCTTTGGAGAAGCTAAATCCACACTATCACTCTGGCTCAGATCTAGGCACTGGCATCATTTCTAAACAGGAGTATAAGCCCTTTAATTTACTGTTTTTGGCACACAAGAAACGACAGGCTAGTCATGCACAAAACTTTCTTCTATTTTGAATCCTTTTCACTATTACCTTATGTAACTACATAAGGCACTCAAAGGTCAGAAACTCCTAACGAAGCTACCTCATTGCCTCAAATCATTTCCTTTGCCTACAATGGCCTTCTCCACTTGGCTGCCCCATATTCACACTATAGAGCTGGGTTCAAGTTTCCTATTTTAGATGTCTTTTGGATATTCTCCCACAAGGGTTCCTGGTAATGGAGGAAGTTCGAGTACATGGCACAATACCTAGTACAGGAACAGCATCTATCCTGGTTCTTTGTATCATGCTCATGAAAAATTAGAGACACAGATACAGGGAAGGTATGGTAAAGTAGAGTTTATTAAGAGAGGAAAGAAGAAACAGAGCTCCCAAGCAGGGAGGGATTTCAAGAATGGGTAGTTGAAGAGGAACTGAGGTGAGGGGTTTTGTCCAGGTTTGTTCTCAGGAGGGGCTTGTGTATGTGTTCCCTTCATGGTTGGGGTCACCTGCTAGATGGGTCCAGTTATTTTTCCTCATTTTGGAGTGGGTACAAAGGTAAGGACACTCTCTTTGTCTAAAAGCTTTGGGCCATCAGACTATTGGTTAATGGTCACAAGAATGCTTATATCATTTAGACTCATGGTATAGGTGCACTTTGGCCCTAATTGTGGCCCTTTGCTGTGTATTTTGGGTATATCAGACTATCTCATGGTTTCCACTGGGCCCAGGTACTTTAGATTCCAAAGATGGGAATTGTTTGGCCCTTGGCCCTTGACTCTAATTGTTCTTGTGAAAGACCTTCAGGGGAGGTGACAATTGCTGGTTCCATTTGGAATTCCCCTGCAGGGGCAGTTGATAAAGGAGAAAGAAACTAGATTTTTAAAGAAACTGAAATCTAGCTGGCTGTCTTTGTATGACCTTCTTGTCACTTTTCTACCATAGCTCCCCTGGTGCCCTTCCTAATTAATCTCTACCTCACTGCTGTTGGAATCATCCCCCACTACAATGGAAACTCCAGAATTGAACTATCTTTAAACTCTGAAGGACCAGCGTCTAACATAGTGCTTGGCACATTATATCACTTTTAAAAAAATACTAGTGAAATAAATTACCATTAAGAAAACAAGCATGCTTCATTTCAATCTATTTTGCTAATCCAGGCCAAAGTGCTTAAATATGTTCTTTTGTATCCTCTCTCCCTCTTCACTTTCTCCTTTCTCTCTTCCCCCTTCATGTTGAAGCATTTGGTACTGTGAGTAGCTATATAAAGCCTGAGCCTTGCCATGGGAGTGGGCAAGAATGGTCAAATGGATCCTTTTATTTCCATGTGACAAAACAGAACCTTAAGTGGTATAAGCAAAAAGGCAATGTATTGGATCATATGATGGAAAATCCCAGATAAGCAGGTCTGTACTGAAGCTTCAGGCAAAGTATTCAAGATCCCATTCTCTCAACCTTTGACTTGAACCTCTGCTCTCTTCCATTTTGGATTTGTTCGTCATGGTCATAAGATGGCTGTACCAACTCCACAATTTACATTACACAACTCTAAAGCCCATTGTCAAGAGCATGATCCTTTTCCCCAGAAGTGTCCACTAAAGTCTAATCATGAATCTTTTCCTCCAGTTGAGTTATATACCCATCCTTGAACTAATCACAGAAATCTAGGATGTAAAGCTCTAATTGACTTAGGCCTAGATCATGTGCCTGCTTATGAACTGAGAGCAGGGAGTGATGACCTACAAAGAGAAAATAAAGCTAAGCTTTCAAAAAGAAAAGTGAATGAATTCTGGGTGACAAAATGATCAATGCCCAATTAATATATACAAATAAAAATTACCTAAGAATTCAATCAAAGAAGTATATGATAGTAACTTAAAATAGCTAAATGGAACTATATTCTAACATTATTAATGGGTGTGGAAAAGGATAAGTGTGTGTGTTAAGTCATTTCCTTGATTCCATAAGCCAAAATGTTTCATTCTTTGAGAACTGAAAAACTATAGACTTCCTGTGGTGCCCTGAAGTGCTTTTACAATGTCTTCATAGTAGTCATGTGAAGGGAAGGAATTCATCTCACCAACTCAAAACACTACTAAGAAATAACCTATTAATTTACCTAACAACAAAACTAGAATTCAAATATTGAAAAATACACTAGATTTCCCATTTTGCTATAGTACAGAAGGTACTGTTTTCTTATAACTTTAGAAAAGAAAATTTAACATGCCCACAGGATTTTAATATTTTATAGGCATGCTAAGAATTATATATCTCTATACTTTAAACATGTGAAAATTGTAGCCAAGATAGATCTTACAAACAAGTCTGCTAAAGCCCAGACTATCTTTAACAAGACAGTATTGATCTTTATCCAATAACCACTAAACTAAATAACTGATTTCTTTATTTATTGAATTTTGGTACTTTCTTTCATATAAAGGCTTTAGGTCTGAAGAAGATAAATTTCTATTGTTAAAAACCATTAAATCAGGGGCCAGCAGGTGTATGGTGGTTAAGGCACTGGACTCTCATATGACCAACCACAGTCCCAGACCCAGTGGCTTAACAATCACACCAGGTGTGTGTGTGTGTGTGTGTGTGTGTGTGTGTGTGTGTGTGTGCATGCCCAAGATCCCAATAGGAGAATAGAGTATAAGGGATTGTGGCATAGCCATCCCCCCTGGGGGGTGTTCTCCCTTTCTGTCTCTCTGTCTCTCCAGCAAGCACACACATCCTATGGCAAAAACAAAAAAAAAGAAAGAAAAGAAAAAGAAAGAAAGAAATCCTATATCAATTAATATCTCTAAGTGGTTTAATAAAGAACAGAGGGAATAGATTGAGTGGAAATACAGAAAGCACATAGGAAAAACAAACTCTGATATTACCTTCACTTAGTAAATTATATTTGGCCTTATTAAAATAATCAGCCCTATGAATATGAATGTGAAAATGCTATTGGAGGGATTCTAATTAAAGTAATGTTGTTCTCATTCTTCAGTAATAATTTGGCTCAAAATGCCACTACACCGGCAGCTGAAACCTCATCCTGGATGAATGACTAAAGCCCATGGGAATACCCTAGGAAAAGGTATAGAATAATAAGCATAAAATGAAATTTAAAACTGTTCTTTATTCTATCTTCTTACATTACTTATGGAAAACCAAAGTCCAGATGATTTAAGGAACTTACACAGGTTCATACAAGTATAACCTCTAGGTCTGTGGTCTTCAAAGTAGGGCACCTATACGTTACAGTTATGAAAAATATTCACAGGACACAAGAAGAAAAAATTAAATGCCCATAATATTTTATGTGTTCTCTTATATATATAATATGTATGCAAAGGCATGTGTGCTCTGCTCAAAACATATATATTTTTTTATTATTTAGCCCAATTAAAATCCACTGTCCTGAAATTGTAACTTAGGCCTAGACCAGACTTGCCCTCAACATCCCTCTGGTCCTTTGCCCAAGGCCAGTAATTTGTTCTACTGAGCACATACAACCCTGCAAATCAGTAGAATATATACTCTTTCTCAGCTGGGGATTGATAATCTAAATTATTTCACTTAATATTTTTAAATTCTTATTTTCTTATCCACCTGCTTCAAAATATAATCAATCTTTCTTAAAACATGCAGATTTAAAAGGAAGAAAGAAGCCAAAATATTAAGGTAACACTGGTCCTTCTGATGAAATTAGTCAAAGAAAATAAGAACTTTTCATAAAATACAAGCAACAACAACAAAAACCTCTCACACCTTATCTAACACAAAATACGAAATCACCTTTGAGGATTTTTTGAAAGAGATATATAGTTAGAATCTGACATGCTAATTGAGTTACCAGCCTCAAAGGCTGATGAAGAGTAAATCAATTATCACATATACTTTATTCTGCAGCCTATAAACTGATAAATAACACTGGGGCCACCTCCTACTGGGCTTCTGCCCAACATTCCTGGTGCTGACACTGTTGGAGGGGTGATATGGTTGGTAAAATGGAAGGTGTGTGGGAGTAAAACAACACTGATTACAACTTGAGTTTACAAGTTAAATTTAGGAGAGTCTACAGCTCAGTATTTTCAATAAAGAAAAACCTAAAAACGAGTAGAAAGAAGCAGAGATTCTGGGGATATTATATTTTCTAAGTGGTTTTTTTGAGAGAGAGATTTTTGCTATAGAGCATGTGCACTCACTCACCAGAGAGACATAGAGACAGAAAGCAAGAAATCACCCCCCTGGGGGATGGCCAAGCTGCAATCCCTTCTCCTCCATTCTCTGCTCAGGATTTTGGGCACATATGTACATGTGCCCAGTGTGAGTTTCAAGCTACCGGGTCTGGGACTTGAACTGCAGTAGACCACATCAGAGTCCAGCATCTCAACCATTATGCCACCTGCTGCCCCACTCCCCAGTTTTTTTTAAGTTCTTTATATGATCTAGACCTCAGTTTTCCATATATAATATACTCGATTCTCTATAAAACACTTTTCTAGGAATTTAAAGTGCAGGACAATCTTTGAATAAGGTCATCTAGGTACTTCCTTGCATAGTGATGTAAATAGGTGAACCTCCTCTATAACAGAATGTAGCAAAACATAGTAATTAAGGCATAAGTTCTGAAGTTAGTCTTTTTAGCTTTGAATCATGGCTCCAATACTTCCGAGTTGTATGATCTTAGGCAAGTTGTTTAAATCTCAGATTTTATTCATAAAATAGAGGTCATAAGAAGACTTAACTTACAGGGTTGCTATGATAATTATTAAATATAAATGTTATCTGGAAAAGAGTAAATAAATTGGATTTGCTATGATGATGGTGGTGGGGGTGTGGTGATGACAATGTTACATCAAGCTTCTTGAGGATTTAAGTTGCTACCTAAAATATAGGAAGACTAAGGTCTAACATTCTTTTGAGTTATTTTCACTTAGCTTTTCCATATCACTCACTGAATATAATGTGTAGAGACCTGTACATAGGCTAGACTCCCACCTTCAAAGAAATTATTTATTTTTCTTCTCTTCCTTTCTTTTCTTATTTCTCTTTTCTTTCTTCTTTCAAGATAGATTCTCGCTATGTTGTCCAGGCTGATCTTGAACTCACAATCTTCCTTTCTCAGTCTCCTGAGTAGCTGAGAATAAAGGTACACCTCTGTACTTGGCT
Source organism: Tupaia tana (assembly GCA_026018925.1). Taxonomy (NCBI): domain Eukaryota; kingdom Metazoa; phylum Chordata; class Mammalia; order Scandentia; family Tupaiidae; genus Tupaia; species Tupaia tana. Next base: position 49,439,009 of record JAKSZU010000009.1, read on the forward strand.
GAAATTACTTCTTTAGACTTCATTACACACTTATGCTTGTGAAATTTAGTACTTTCACTTCATACCTTCCACAACAATGGCTGAACTTCAAATAGCTGATGATATATAGCACACCTTACCCTTCCAAAGAAAACTAAGATAGCTGTCTTGGACCATTAATGTTGCTATAACAAAAAACCAACACCAATAAGACTGGGTGATTTATTAAGAAATATTTATTAAGAGGTTTGTTTGCTTGTTTAATTTGCTCTAGGGAAGATGCTAGATGGTGGTTGCAGTTGCAATGAGGCCTCCTAGGAATTCTGGCTCTACCAAAGACTTTGCTTCTTGGCCTTGAAACCAGAGTCAATATTTTGAATTTCAGATTATTTTTTTTTAATTTTGCCAGACAGTGTGTGTGCTTGCTGGAGAGAAACAGAGAGAGAAAGTGAGAAAGAAGACCCCCCATGAGATGGGCACCCGCAATCCTTTCTCCTCCACTCCTCTTTCAAGATTTTGGGCACACATGCATATGCACCCAGTGTGTTTCTCAAACTGCTAGGTCCAGGACTCAAATCGCACAGTTGCACATGTGGGATCAAGAAGTCTTAACCATCATTCCACTGGCTGCCCCTTAGATGACTTCTTGTCACATAGCTTTACAACTTTTACATCTCTCATCTTGAAATGAAAGGGTGTATGGTTAAAAGACAGATTTCTAACACAATAGGGAAAGAATAAGAGTTTCCATAATGTGGCTAACAGACACAACTTACACAGATACAGCTCTGACAGTTACACAGAGCAAGAGAGTCTTGTTCCCAACTGGAGTGGTAAGCTTCCATAATGGTCTAGTCTGCTTAAAGTACTCCACTGTCCATGATAACAACTAATCTGGATAAGGAACTAATTTATGCATTTTCAACACTAACCCTTCTTAGCCATCCAGAAACTAGCTGCATATGTGCCTGCCCATCCATAATTTGCAAATAACTGGAAACAACTCAATATACACCTGCATATTTCCTGCAAAAATGAATAAATAAAAGATCTATTTCAAAGAATCAGTTAGCAGGCAAAGGTTTTAGGTCTCTCTGAAGTCTATACTTGTTGATAGTGTTTCACATTTTTAGCAAAAGAATCCTTTCTTTAATTAACAGCTCACACTAAACCCCACTATATAAATGAGAGAAGAGTGGAATTGCTGTAGTTGAAACAGATCAAGAGGCCCACAGTATTGTTTTCTTTGCCACCTGTTTTGTACTGCTTACTCTCTTCATTCCAATTTCTCCAGTGTCAGTTGATAGTTAAGAGCACAGACTCTGAAGACAGACTGCCTAGATTCAAATATTGATTGTAACATTCTTTAGGTAATTTACTTAACTTCTACATACTTTGGTTTTTCCATCTATAAATTGGTGTTCTTTCTCTGTATGGTACTATATATACAGTATATATACGTGTGTGTGTCTGTGTGTGTGTGTGTGTGTGTGTGTATATATATATATATATATATATATATAGTGTGTGTGTGTGTGTGCGCACTATATATATATATGTGGTGTATATCCCCCCCACACACAGTATGTAAATAAGCTAGAACTGTGCTACATAAATCTTTGTTGTGTTGTTAATAACTTTCCAAAACATGGGTCATAATGTGGAGAAAGGGCTAAAATTATCTAGGAATGGGTAGAAATGGAAAAAAAAAAAAAAAAAAACAGAGGCCCCATAAATTCAAAAAGTCACTAATTAAACCTAGGACAGGATAATGAGGTGATCAAAATCTAACTCATTTTTTGCCTCAAGGTAGATTGGCAGGAGTGGGGGGTACAGAGGGGCTGGAATCCAACTTGTCATGACAATCAGGTAATACATTTATATGAATTACTGAAAAGAAAAGAAAAAGTTGGGCAGCAATGGTTAGCATGGGTCCACGTCTTTCAATGAAATGGCAGCACTGGAAAAATAACATCTGGTAACATGACTGGCTTCACCAAGTTAACAGCTGAGGCAGTTCTGGGACTCAGAAAACAGAAGCCAAGCCATGATGCTCAGGTTTAGTGACAACCCTTTATGAAAACTTAAGAAAAACCCTGCATCTGGGAAAGATTATGCAAACTAGGTACTTTGCATTATGCCCATACATCGTAATTTATACTCACAGCTGTGAATGCACATCTGGACAGCATAGATGTGATTCCAGCCAATCTCTAAGGGAACTATTATAACAAAGCAAGTGCCAGTTGAACATATTTGAAGACTACAAAACTTCTAATTTTAAGGCAAACAGCCTGTTTCAGACCACAGGATTATAGACCTACATGATACATTTTCTATAATTACTGCTATTTTGTCAAAGACGACTGTATATTGCAAAAAAAATACATTATTTTGCATTTAATAAATGTATATGATCTTTTCTATAGAAGTTAGGTAATGTTAATAATTCCCAACAAAGTCATTTTACCCGATATAGCTCTTCTTTGTTTTATTAAGTAACCTTTGAAAATTGGTCTTTACCTTCTTCTGAACCCTTACATACATATTTACATTAACTACAATCAAGTTACAGAGTCAATGGCCAGTGTCATCTTTGACAAAAGGCAAGGAGTATAAAGTATTCAGGACTGGTTAAGTCAATAACTATTTGAAGTACATGATGGGTAAGATGCTATGTTGAGAGATATAAAAATATCCAACTGTCAATTAAAATAAAGTGAGATATGTGTTAAGGAGCCCTTTAAAAATTAGCAATGTAAGGAACCTTAGGGAATATCTAGTACAATCCCCTTGTGTTTTTCAATTCATTTTATCTAATTTTTTGGTATGGTATTTTTTCCCTCTTTATTTATGATAAAGCACATGTGCATGAGAAAGAGAGAGACAGAGAGAAAAGCATCCTGCACAGGGTCTGGTCATGCTCCTTCCTATAGTTCTCCAGCCTGTTGGACCTTGGGTATTTTTACAAGTGCCCAACATGTTTCAGGTTAACCAGGCTGGGGATTAGAACCATGTCACCAGGTGGACTCTGAATTCTTGAACAGTGAATTGCCTCTATGCCAAGAAGCTGACTCTAAACTCTTCACTTTATGGATGAATTAACTAAGGCCTAGAGAAGATAAATCACTGGCCCCATGTCATACACTCAGTTAATAGCAGTAGCAGGACAAAGAATAAATGCATTTTCAATTGGGATATTTTCAACACAGGATGGCTTTATCAGGAAGTAACCCCATTGTAAGCTGAGGAACATCTGTATTTGAGAAGGCTGAAAAAGTAGTTTGGGCCCAGATCATGAAAACCTTAAAGAAGTTAAAACATTTTTAGTAGACTATAGTGAATCATTCAATGTTTTTGAGTAAGAGAAAGACATCATTTGATATTTTCTTCAGTAAGGATTCCGGTAGCAATGTAGTAACTAGCAAGCATATGGAAAATGGTTATGAGGCTAATAAGGGGAGACTAGATAGGGGATCCTAATAATAACATAGGCTTTCATTAATTGTTAGGTTGTCAAGAAAGTCACGATATATTTTTCTATGCAAAAATGTGTCATGACTTTCCAGACAACTCAAGAGATAGTAAGGATAAGTTCAAGAGATCAAATGTACAATGAAGTGACTAAAGTCAATAACAATGTGTTGCATTTCAAGTCCATTTTAAGTGTTCATACCACAAAAAAGTGAGATAATACATATGCTAGTTAACCCAGTTAAGCAATTCCATGTATACATGTTTCATGGTCCATGTATACATATTTCTATTTGTTTTTTTTTAAAGAATTATTTACTTCATTTTTTTTGGGGGGAGGGGTTGCTATAGGGCGTGTGTGCTCACCAGAAAGACAGGGAGAGACAGAAAGCAAGCAATCACCCCGCAGGGGCAATGGCCACGCCGGAATCCCTTCTCCTCCATTCTCCTCTCGGGATCTTGGGCACGCGCGCACACATTCCCGGCATGAGTTTAAGTCACTGGGTCCAGGACTCGAACCACAGTCGACTACATGGGAGTCCAGGAACATAACAATTACGTCAACTGCTGGTGCCTATTTAATTTTTTAATTTACCCATTTATTTTTTTAATTTGACCAGACACACAGAGGGAAAGTGAGAAAGCAAGCCACCGGGTCCAGGACTCGAACTATGGTTGGCCATGTGGGGATGTCCAGCTCCTTAACCACCATATCACCTGATGGTCCCCCACCATGTATACATATTTCAAAACACCATGTTATACATGATAAATATACATAATTTTATTTGTTGATTGGAAAATAAAGGAAACATTTTAAAAACAAAAAGATAACACATGTTTTAACTTATTTTCTTTTGTTAATCCTGCTAGCTATGTTGACCTAGGCTTGGCTTCTGACTCTGGCCTCTATTTTGAACTCTGGAATAAAAGTTTTGCTTCTTAGCTTCAATCATAGTATCCCTTTATGCCTCTTATTTGACCTTTTATATCAGCCCTTAGTCCATAGCCCCATTGCTGGGTCTCAGATCTGTGTGCAAGTTTTGTACATTCAAAAACATTGTGCTACCATGTTGCTTTGAATAGTGGTTGAAATTTGCCCTCTGAGTTCTATTATTCTTATAAAATGGCTTTTTAATAAAAAGGACTTGTTTCAAACTTTTTGTCTGTGTTCTCTGAAGTTTCACTCACTTCCAGATGCTTTCAACATAGCTGAAAAGAAATCCAAAAGGTGTTAAGGATGCTCATTGCCAGCAGATGTTTGGTATTTTGCAGGACACAAAAATACTACTTTCCCAAATGGCAGACTGTTCAAAATCTTAGCATTGAGATTATGTCAGCATTTTCATTAGGAACCCCTGTTTTCCTAGGCACGTGTATTTTTAGTTTTGGAAATAAGTTGGAAAACATAAATTTGGTTGCTTTTAAATTAAAGCAGAGACATTAGAAAAATATCCCTTTTAGTCAAAGGCATTATGCCAAGATGTGATGTAAAAGAAATCGCAATGAAAACATGAATCAACTTCCAGGGACACTCCAACCACAAAAAGGTTTGGAGTCCTCTCGTGCTCTGAAATGGCAAAGCAAAGAGCCTGCCAGTTGGTGACAAATCAGCATCTGATGTTGCACCTGATGGATGGCCCCCAGAAACTCACTAGATCTAATTTCCTGAAATGTAGTAGGTTTTCAGAAAAAATGGAAAATGTATCTCATACTACAGAAACTATCAGATGAATCACAGGGAGGGAGAAAAAAAAAAAAAGCTATGGTACACCTGGCAAATGAATATTCTCCATCTAAATGCTACCCTCCAAGGTCACTTAAATGACATCCATCCATGTCAGTTAACAGACCACATCCCAAGTACTGGCCACTCACCTTGCAAATGTATAAACTGGGTCACCTAAATGTCATCTAAGAGAATGCTGACTGTTAAGTGTAATACTAAAACACAAAAGTAAATTAGATCTTGGCCTAACAATAAAGGCTTATTTTGCATAATTTTTTCATATGTATCTTTTGAGGTTGATAGTTGATAGCACAATGGTTATCAGCATGGATTCTGGAACCAAACCCCCCTAGGTTTGAATCCTAGCTATATCACTTACTAGCTAGGAGGTCTTAGGTATGTTGTATATTTGAGCCTCAATGAGAATAATAGTACCTACCTGTGGGTGGTAAAAATTAGTCAATACATGCAAAACACACAGAACAGTTGCTAGTACACAATAAGTGTTCAATATTGTTAATCATGATGATGATGTCATACTATGGGAAAGGAGTCCAAAACTCAATAAAACTAGAACCTGAAATGGAAAGTTCTATATCTGATGTAAATTAGAAGAAGAGAGGAAGGAATTATTTCAATAGGATGTCATAGGATATCTATCCTCTCCCTTAAATCTTTTAAGGTTTAAAATAGGGATTTAGAATCCTCAATGTCTTGGAGGGGCTCCACTATAACAGATATTCCCCATTTCAGTAGGACAAATGGAGCCAAGTGTTTCCCCTAACCCTTTTCCTCTTTATGAATTGTTAACTTATTTGTTAACTTTATTGATTTATACTTGATAAATTGCCATATTTGTCTGATTTCCGGTTAGCTGGCCAATAAATAACAAGCTATGAAATACCTCTGATCATATTAATGCAGAGGGTCAGTTCTCACTAAGCATTATCAAAAAGACAAGGCTTAGGGACCAGCAGTTAGCGTAATGGCTATGTCGCTGGACTCCCATGTAGTCGACTGCGGTTCGAGTCCTGGACCCAATGGCTTGAACTCACTCCGGGCACGTGTGCGTACATGCCCAAGATCCTGAGGGGAGAATGGAGAAGAAGGGATTGCGGTGTGGCCATCCTCCCGGGGGGTGATATTTCTCGCTTTCTATCTCTCTGTCTCTCTCTGTCTTTCTGGTAAGCGCACGCGCCCTATAGTGAAAACCTCTCCAAAAACAAAACAAAAAACAAAAAACAAGGCCTAGATGAAAATCAGGACCTAAATGGCCTTAGTACGTCACTGGATATTTGGAAAACACCTAGATAAAGTGCTAAAATAATTTGTCAAGATAATACACTATGAATGAACAGTACTTTTCAGGACCGTATTCATAGCTGTCATTTAGAAACAAGATAAATATTTTCAGGAAAGCATGGGAAGTGGAAATCTCCAAGATCAATACCACTGATATGAGGATTTAAAATGATCAGTTCTACTCAAGACATTGCAGCCACTTTACATTGCTTGCTGCTTTGAAGGTTCTCAAAACAAAGTACAGTCTTTTGTTCTCACTACTGCAAATGAGTAGTCAACAGCAAAATATTTTTCATCGGAGAGTCCTGAGTTTCTCCCATACGGACCAGAGATAAATCTGATGTAAGTCACAAATACATAGAGTCACTGTGTGTTTCTAAGGGTTAGTCATACTTATCCATTCACAATAGCCCTACTGGGGGAAGTAGGTGCCAGTAGCCTTTATTTACATGTGTTTACCATTATACACTTGAATTCATACTTTTAAAAAAGCACAAAATGGGACATTTTGGAAATACTACTATATTAATAGCTCCTGAGGCAAAACCTCATGAAGATTTTTTCTCTAAAATCCAGGCCGGTTCAGAAGATTCAAACTTTGTTTTTGGATTTCTCTCCCACTGTGCTCAAAGACCTTATCTATTCTTCTATGTGTATTTCTAATGAAAACAGAGAAGGATAATACATTTCCACATACACGTGTGCCTGCATACACATATAAATTGCAATCCACTAAATATATATGCTCATTTCAATTTGGTTATTGACTTTAAAGGTGAGAACTTTGCTAAGCTAATGGGGATTGGGAGAGCACAAAGAATCCTTTGATATTAATGGGGCTTACAAAACAACTTTGAAATAGCTTTCACTATTTTGAATTGACAAATATTGACACAGGATTTATTGCATGAAATACATTGTTCAAAGCACTTTACCAAAGTTAACTCTGTCATCACAATTCTTAAGTGGTAGATAGTATTATTGTTACCCCAATTTTACAAATGAAAAAGAGAGGTTAAGTGGCTTTCCTAAGGTCATACAGCTATTAAGTACAATAGTAGTATTAGGCTTTGAAGCCTGGTAACCTGTCTTCAGAGCCTAGGCTCTTACCACTCTGCTTGCCCACTTGGTCATAGTAACTAAAACGGAGACAAATTGAGTAAAAGAGTGTGGAGTATTCAAGCTTCTTATAGAAGCAGAATTAACTTACCACTATTTTTGTGATCTACAATGTCTTGCCTTTTGCCCCAAGATAAATGTGTGTGTGTGTGTGTGTGTTTACATTTTAGAGGGTTCATTCACTTGTAGGAGAAAGACAGAAAGAGAGGGAGAAGAGAAAGCATCCCTAATGGGGAATGGTCATGCCGCAATCCCTTCTCTTCCATTTTTCTCTCCTTAAGGGATTTTGGGCACACATGCACATGTTCCTGGCATGTTTCTCAAACTGCACAGTTAACCATGTGGGATCTGACTGCCTTAACCACCACTGGCTATGGAGCCAGCTCCCAACACAAACTTTTAGCTGTGGCTTTACTCCAATCCACTCAGTGGCAAAGTATAACCTTTCTGCCTGTTACTTCTTTTATTTATTTATTTTTTTAAGTTTTGCTATAGGGTATGTGTGCTTGCCAGTGAGACAAACACACAGAAGGATAAGGCACTCCTCTACACCCAGGGAGAATTGTCACGACATAATGCCTTCTTCAGTGTTCTCTCGGGATTTGAGGTAAATGTGCCCCACGTGATTTTCAAGCCACCAGGTCTGGGACTTGAACTATGCACCTAGACAAGTGGAACCCAGTGCCTTAACTCAATGTCACCTGTTGGCCTATTCTGCCTGTTACTTCTCATGCAAGCCTTCAAAGGGTTTATAATTGCTCAATAAATGAGAGTCTTCTATAGCTCTCTGAACCTCTTCTCCCAGTTCATCTATTTATGTAACAACTGTAATTCAACTGATAGATTGACTAAGAAATTCTACATTTCTTTTTTCTGCTATCCACTTGGCATGACTTAGTGAAAGGATTGCTTGTCACAGGTAAGAAATATTTCTACTACCAACAAGCAGGGAAATAATAACATTAATAATAAGTTTTTTGTTTTTTTTTAGGGTTTTGTCATAGGGTGCATGTGCTCTCCAAAGAGACAGAGAGAGACTGGCAGATGAAAAGAAAGAAATCATCCCCTTGGGATGATGACCAAATCAAAATCCCTTCCCTTCCCTTTTCTTGAGATTTTGGGCATGCACACACATGTGCCCAGCATGATTTTCAAGCTGCAGGGCCTGGGGCTTGAACTGTGGTTGGCCATCTGGGAGTCCAGCACCTTAACCACCATGCCACCTGTTGGTCCAAGAGTTCCTTTTTTTTTAAAGAGAGATTTCTGCTATAGGGTATGTACACTTACTCAAGAGACAGAGATACAGAAAGTGAAAAGTCACCTCCCTAGGGGGATGACCATGCTACAATCCCTTCTCCTCTACTCTCCTTTTGGGATTTTGGGCATGCACGCATATATACCCGGTGTGAGTTTTAAGTCGCCGGGTCCAGGACTTGAACTGTGGTTGATGACATGGGAGTCCAGTGACATAATGATTCTGTCATCTGCTGGTCCCAAAGAGATAAAATTTCTAACATACCATATATCTCCCAAATACTGGTCCTAGGCACACTGTATACATTTTATTATTTAATCTTCACAAAAGTCCTGAAAAGCAAGTGTTATTCTAATTCCATAGGCAAGGAAAACAAAAACAAAAACAGTCTAAAACAAAAACCTAACTGAAGTTGTACAAGTAGTAGAATTGAGTTAAGGTCTGCCTGACTTCAATGCCTCTCCTACTGGTTCCCACCAGAACAAGTATTTAAGGCTTTAGAGTATAAGTGTATAAGTGGTTTGTCAATGGACACTCTGCTGGCAAGTGGTAGACACATGATTTATACTCAGATCTTAAGACTCCCAGACTTATGATCATTCTGTAAGATTCCAGTTGTAGCTTTAGGCAAAATGTTTATAACTTGATGCCTTTGATTACATTGTTGATCTAAATTCATAAACAAGGGGGTTCTATTGGGACTCAGTCTCTGTAATTAACAATTAAAGTTAAAGGAAGCAGTTTGTTTCTTTCAACATGTTTCTCTCTCTCCCTCCCTCTCCCTCTCCTTCTCCCTCTCCCTCTGTGTGTGTGTGTGTGTGTGTGTGTGTGTGTGTGTGTGTGTTACGTTTGTCATAGTAGGAGGCTGGGGATAAATGAAAATTCTACGATCTGTTATTCTGACTTTGATGAACATTGCCAACATTAATAGAATATTGGAGGGAGATTTGTCTGACCTTGAGAATCTAGAATATGGAGCACCATTTCTCATTTGTGCAATGAAACTTTTAGGGTTGAGTCAGGGCACTCTTACGAAGAAAAAGAAGTAAAGCAGATCATCGGAAAGATTATACTTACCACTTAATGGAAAGGCAGACATATGCAAAAATAAATTTCTATAACAGTTTTCCAACTTTCTGCTTAAAAAACTTACCATGCATGTATACACATTTAACAAAGTGCTAACACTCAAAGTAGCAAATGCTACAGCTCAAAATGCAAATGTCTTTTCCATTGCAATTCCATTTTCAGTCACTCAAAACTGCATCAACCATCCTGCATCTTAGCTAAAATACTCTCTATTTGACCTCAGGCCAAACACTAACTTTTTTCTCTTTTCCAAAAGAATTTTAAGAAAAGACCCCTTTAGCTATGTCTGAGTCACCACCAAGAAAGGGGGAAGGGAAGTCCTTATTATAATCAAATGGGGAGAGAAAGAGAATGCAAAGGAGAACTGTTAGGGTTTCTGTATCCAAATGAAAAACAAATGGGAATTATCTGAACTTTAAAACTCAACATGATAAGATGATATAGTCTCTTGGGTGTGAAAAATTGGCCAAGAGTAAGTTATTAACATTTAAGAGTAGCTTGCTGAACTAGCAGATACCCTGTTCCCTGAATGGAAGCTGCTAGAGGAAGAAGGCAAAAGGCCTTTAGGGAAAAGAATGTCACAAGAGAGTGGAACAAAGCTTCAATTAATTCTCTTGTCCCAAAGGATGTGATTCTGGCTCAGCCCCAAGGGTCCCAGTCTATTTCAGTTGGATGTAGTCCTGTTAGGTTCAACTGTCCCCAGGTCTTCCTGTTCTTTACAGTCCAGGTATATTTCATCCGATTATATTGAATTATTTCAAACTCTATGTAAGGACAGGACCATTTGTATTATCAGTCCTTAATGACAAACCCCAATCATATCATATTTAATTAGATCCAAATAATGTCTTTTTCACTGTGTTCTCTCTGTGGGTATCTGTATATGTGGGTGTGTGGGGACATGTACACAAAACTGTTTTACTTTAGACACTGAAGAAAAACTCTAGATAAAAATCTTAGCTTAATAGTATTTATTGGCTTTATTCTACTTCCTAGTTATGAAAGTAGTCTATTTTCATTAAGGAAAAAGCAAGAAGTATGGAAAAACATAAAAGAATGTAATGAGAATCACCAATATTCCTAGTACCTACAGATAGTTTTGGTATACATACTTCTATTCTTTTTTCTTTAAACACTTTTTTCCCCCAAAAGAAAAGAAACTGCTATATACATGATATTTTGCAACCTTTTTTCTCATGTCACCAGACCTTTTCCTTTTTTCTCTGTAGAGTAATGCCTTGGTGAATCTATCTAATCCCATGGCTTTAAATACCATCTATTTGCTTATGACTCTCAGATTTATATATCCATCTAAAACATCTCCTTTGAAACCAGACTCACACATTCAAAGATTATACAACATTTCGCTTAGATGGTTAACAGGCATCTGAAATCAAACATGCTCAAAACTGACTGCTGGGAACCAGCAGTTAGCGTAATGGCTATGTCGCTGGACTCCCACGTAGTCAACCGCGGTTCGCGTCTCGGACCCAGTGGCTTAAAACTCACGCCGGGCGCGTGTGCGTGCGTGCCCAAGATTCCAAGAGGAGAATGGAGGAGAAGGGATTGCGGCGTGACCATCCCCCGTGGGGGATGATTTCTCGCTTTCTGTCTCTCTGTCTCTGTCTGTCTGGCGATCGCACGCGCCCTATAGCAAAAGCCTCTCCAAAAATAAAAAAACTGAGTGCTGTTGTTTGTCATCTCCCAGAATGCTTCCCGCTGACTTTCCTATTTCACTAATACATAAAAGCCATTCTTCCAGTTGTTCAGCCTTCCCCCCTGCCCCACAATTTGATTCCTTTAATTCTCTCATATCCCACACTCAGTATGTCAGAAAATCTCACAAACTGTACCCCATTATCACATAGCACCACCATCGCCTCTCCCCAGGATTATTGCAATAGCTCTTAACTGGTCTCTCCACTTCTTCCCTTCTTCTCTTTAGACTATTGCAAACATTGCAATCTGAAAGTCCTTGTGAAAATATAAGTTAGATATTCATATTCCTCTATTTTTTTTTATCTCTCTCTCTCTGATAGAAGGCCAAGGTTTTGTCGTTGCTTTTAAACAGGACCTATCTGGTTACTTCTCTGACCTCATCTTTTCCTCTTCTTCCTGACATTCATTCCCCCTTGAACATATTGTCCTCATTCCTGTTCTTCAAATATCCTAGAATGCGTTTTCCCATTCTGGACTGCATTGGGTCCACTCGTGGGTCTCTGAGACCTGAAAGTTGACAACTTCTTTGCATCCGGGAGGCTGCTCCCAGTAACTCTACAGATGTCATCATTACACAAAATGAATATATTGAATTACATTGTAAATGCTTTGGATATAGTTTGGGTTACCATGAGAAAAAGAGAAAGAAGGAAAGTCAAGAGGTTCATGAACATTCAAAGAAGGCAAAAAAGATGATTGGTCTGAAGGCTAAGCTCTATCATAAGCAGTGCCACGCTGAGAAAAATACAAATGAAAGAGACTGTCAAGATGCATGAAAAGAGCAACACCAAACAGAAGAATAATGAAAAGACTCCACAAGGAGCAGTACCTACCTATCTGTTGGACAGAGAACAACAGTCCCAAGCTAAATTATTTTCCAATATGATTAAACAAAAACAGAAAGAGAAAGCAGGAAAATGGGAAATCTCTCTACCCAAAGTTCAAGCCCAGGGAGAAGCAGAAATATTAAAAGTTATTTGAACAAGAAACAGAAAGAAGGAGGCATGGAAGAGGATGGTTACAAAAGTCTGCTTTGTTGGAGCTGGCTTTACTAGAAAACCACCTAAATATGAAATATTCATTAGGCCAATGGGCTTATGTTTCAAGAAGGCCCACACAACACATCTTGAACTGAAAGCCACCTTTTGCCTGCCAATACTTAGTGTAAAGAAGAAACCCTCATCCCCACTATATACAACTTTGGGTGTTATCACCAAAGGTACTGGCATTGAGGTGAACATGAGTAAGTTGTGCCTTGTGACACAAGGAGGCAAGATTATTTGGGGGAAATATGCCCAAGTTACCAACAATCCTGAAAATGATGGATGCATAAATGCTGTCTTACTGGTTTGATAGCAGTTGCATACAAGTAACTCCTTGTAATTTTTGAAGATACACCAATCTGGAAAACATTATGACTGATGTTTCTGAATACAGCCGGTCTTACATGGTTGCAGTCATCCAAAGGCTATTTATTAAATTGTACAAACACATTAAAATGGCCTGGTTTTACGAATTAAAAAAAATAAAAATAAAAATAATAAAAAACATTCTAGGATGTTCTCACCTCAGGGCCTTTGCATTTATTGTCCCGACTCTGCTTGGAATATTCTTCCCCCAGATATTCACATGCCTTACTCCCTTACTTCCTTCGTGTGAGGTCTTCTCAGTGAGGTCTTCTCTAGCCCCTTTATCTGAAAGTTTACCAACACACTTCACATCCTCTTTCTTTCTTGACTTTTTTTTTCCTTTTTAATATTCCTATTCTGTATTTATTTATATATATATATACACACACACACACACACACACACACACACACATATATACACATACATATACACACACATATATATACATACTATATATGTATGTATAAATATATACATACACACAGACATATATATGAAGTTTATACACACATATATGAATTTTTATATATATACATACACACACATATACATATATTAATTTTTTATATATGAATTTTTTTAGAGAGATTTTTGCTATAGGGAGCATGCACTCGCCAGAGAAATAGAGAGATATAAAAGGAGAAATAACCCCCCAGTGGGGAGGGCCACACTGTAATCCCTTCTCCTCCATTCTCCTCTTGGAACTTAGGCACACATGCATACATGTCTGACATGAGTTTCAAGTCACCTGGTCCAGGACTTAAACCGCAGTTGACTACGTGGAAGTAAAGCAATGTAATTATTATGCCATCTATTGTTCCCTATTATATATTTTAAATATTTATCTTGGTAATGGCCTCCTGTCTTCCCCACTGAAATGTAAGCTCCATGAAGGCAGAGACTTTTTCCAGTTTTTGAAACTTTTATAAGCCCAACAGATAGAATATTATGTGACACATGATGAGTGCTCACTAAATATTTGTACAATGAGTAATATTTTACTGCAGCTTCAAAATAATTGTAATTTATAAATTTCCTAGAATTAGGCACAATGGTCTATGGCTATTAAAATCACTGTATACCCTTCAATAGCAATCTAAAAGCTAACAGCTTCATGAGAGGGTCTTTCCATTGTGTTACAATGATATTCAGAGATTTATTTGGAGGCAAGCTGAATAAAAATTAAACAAGGACTATGTTGGACAAAAAGCATTGGAAAGCATCTCTTTTTGTCACCTGGCACCTCACTTATATACCTTCTAAACAATATTCCTTCTTTGTACACCCCAATATAAACACAAATAAATCTGTTTGATTCCATTTTGATATAAAAACCTATAATCATTTGTAGTCATCTAGATGTCCAACATCAATGGATGAGTATTAGGGAAGAGTGCTATAGCAGTGTACAAAAGAAAAAACACACTCACAAGCAGGAGTTAAGATTTAGTCTGGGGGCCAGCAGGTGGTGTGGTGGATAAGGGCGCTGGATTCCCACATGGCCAACCATGGTTCAAGTCCTGGACCTGGTGCCTTCCTTTCTCACTTTCCCATTCTCTCTCTCTCTCTCTCTCTCGTCAAATAAAGAAAAAAATAACAATAACAAATGGAAATAAATAAATAATTCTTTAAAAAAAAGATTTAGTCTGAACAACTTTGTCACTTTGGTATGACTGGAGTAGTATAGGTGAATTCTGCTTTAGAAAATAGGTGTCTTTCCCTCAAAGTCTCCAGAGATAAATAATCCATTTTTATAAATTGGTTTAAAACATACAAGTAGAATTTCTTACAAAGAGAAACTCTTTAGTATATTATCTAGCTTGTAAGTTTAAGTATTATTGCATCACTTTTACATAAATCAAGCCCTACCTGCCCTAAGTTTAATACAAGTGAATCCAAGTAAAACGTAGTCTAAGAATTTGACATTGTAATAGTCCTACTAGCTGAGGGAAGGAGAGACTTATGGTGATAGATATCACTTTTTAAACTATGCATTTTTTAGTCATTTGAAAACAGAACTCTAGAAAAAGTCTAGATTGAGATATTGACATAACTTTGACTTGAGAATTTCAGCTACAATTCTGTGATCTATACTGTTCACACATCATAAAAGAACAGTAGACTCAGCGTCAGAATAATCAGATTCATTTTGACTTGGCTATGTACTTACAACTTCTTGGAGTCTCAACATCCCAACCTACATAATGAGGATAACAGTTCTTGCCTTCATCATGGGACTGCCATAAGATTGATGGAAATAAAAAAGCATCTTCTGGGAAATTTATCTGTATTCCAGATAAAGAGATTGTTGAGATACTCCCTACCCAGACTATTGCACTTATTACAAGATGCTGTGAGTACAAGGCCATTGATCCATTCAGATATTGGTTTGGTTTGGAATAAACACATAAATAGTGGGAAGGAAAAAAGAAATCACACATTAGGTGACCTTCTAGTAATGGTACTTGAAATGATTCGTTGCAAGCTATAGATTGTGTCTTGGTTTCCTAACCCTCATAATCACTCAGGGTGTACACTCAATGCTGGTTTACTCTATGCATTTCTACATCTCAGTGTTGCTTTCAGGTACTCAAGGGAAAAAAGCCTGTTATACTACCAATTGACTAATGGAACTCATGTTTGATATTCCACAATTTTTTATTTGAAAGTAATCCTCCTTTACATTTCTTATCCACCTTATTCTACTGGTTAACATTTATAATTTATATAAAATGCCATTGCACACGGATATCATATTAAAAGAACACATTATAACTGCTAAACTAGTTCCATAACAAAAGATCTAACTTCTACAATAATATAACTATATACAGTCATAAATATTATAATATCCAGTGACCTACCAATTTCATTGTAATGGCAGCAATCATCTGTAATACTGCCCTTCACGAATTCTCTGGCCCTCTTCTTTCATTAATGAGCTTTCCTAGCCTGATAGAGAAATCACAACTGCACCCATCCCATACCTCCAATTTTATAAGTGGCCTCTCTCCAGTCAGTTCATCATTTAATCAATGTTAATCTGAAAGCACTATGAACTTCTCATGAAATGGGCACAGATGCTAACAAGATTTTTGATTACCAATTTTAGAAATTATATTTCAATACCCAGCAGCCACATTTTCATTTAATAGCAGTGGTGCCAATCATATATAAATTGTAAAAACCATCTCCTTGATCCACACACTCAAAATGCATTTTGGGGGTAAAATGTAAAAGAAGTGTATGTTTTTTCATCACCATGATAAGTCTCTTTATTTGATTAATTAACTGGCTTCTTTCAAACTTTGGGAGACTGCCCTATTATTGCAAAAGGTTCACTAGTGGAATCAACCTGTGAAGCAACTGGCAAAAGGGACAGAAGTCTTGTCTCAGTCCTGCTGCTGCCTTTCTTCTGAACCCTGAGCAGGTCATTTAACTTTCCATTTATCCACTGCTATCAAATGGCATCCACAAAATGCTACGACGTAACACAATTTCTTTATTCTTTAAGCTAAAATAAAATATAATTTGGGAAAACAAATGGTCTTAATACTTAAGCACCAACAAAAGGAAAAGGTAATTTTAAATTGTAGCAATTGAAAAAGAATTGCCTAGAATTGCAAACGGGTAAACTTCTCTAGAAAATACACTACAAATATATGCATATAAAATATTTCAATATCCCACAGCTACATGTGTTTTCTTTTCAAGTGCCTCAAACGTAACAAAAAGAAATTAAACTGTATCCTGTAGTCATATATTAGAGACATTTCTAGTAGTTTCAAAACAAATGCAATATATATATATATAGTCGAGTTATTTCTGTTCCTGAGACCTAGGTCAAGGCACAAAGAGTCTTTAGGAAAACTTACTCTCCAAACTGTTATCCTTAAATTTAGAAAAAGTAAGTTAACTGGACAATAAATTCAAATCAGTTTTTCTGGTCCTCTTATTCATCAGCACATAAGCTATCTAGGAATCTTGAGATGTGATAACCAAAACAAAAAAAAGAAAGAAAAACAAACAAACAAAAAAAGATGTTCTAAATAGTGTTTACGCTGATCCTATAACCTTAGAGTACCTTAAATTCAACTCTGTTTGAGGGCCCATCCTTGGTGTGGTACTCAGAAGAAAGTGATAGCTCTCTCTGGATATGACTGGTAAGCATTTGAAATATGATCTTCTTCATCACAAATGTACACAACTGGAAAGAGAACATGATACAAATGCTCTGTGTATATTGTTTTAACTTCTATTGAGTTTTCTCATGATGAACTGTCTCAGAGGATAGGATTCATGTCAATATGTACTTATTAAACATCTTGGAGCTCAATTCTTCTAGGTCTGGAGGGTAAGGAGCTCTTCAAAAATAGTAGATGTTATGGTGCCTCCTTTTTTAGAAATTCATTCTCTAGTAAAAAAAAAAAAAGCCTAGTATGGCTTGGAATAGTTGATAATGATCTTGAACAGGAGAGGGATTTGAATGATGGGATAGTAGTATCTAAGCTAGATGAGTTTAGAAAATCATTCCGTATATGTAGGACACATGAGCAAAGTTATGGATAGTAGTGAGAATCACCATGATTCATGTGGAAATGCCATGACTTGAGCAGAGGGTCTGTGTTGGCATAGGAGAGACATAAATTTGAAGGGCTTGGAGACTAGTACACTGTGGAGAAAAGTCAATCTGAAAATATGTGATGAAAACATGTTGCCCATAAATACATGCAAAAACATGCTTCTGTAAGCTACTCTAGCAGGGCTATTGAGAAGCATCTACATACAGAAGCAGTATCGGCCTGCTGTCAGTGGTTATTTTCCTGTTGTTGATATCCAATATCAGATTGTCTCCCAGAAAAGGATCAGAGAAATTATATGGTGCCAGTCATTTACACATCCTCAGATGATTTACATCCAAAAACAACTAGCTTTACATTCCAATTCCTCCTCCCCTATTCTCTTTGCATTCCACTTCCTTCTTCCCCATTCCCTTTGCATCCCATTTTCCCCTTCCCCCATTTTCTGCCCTTTAAAAGAATAAACTTGAGGCTGGTTTTGGTCCCAACTTCTCCATCAGAGAAGCTATGTCCAACTGATCCTTGCTTTTCTATACTTGTGTGTTTTTGTGTGTTTATTATTGCGTCTATTTCTAATCCACAGCCTTCCCCACTCAGAAAAACATGTTCATGCTGAGCTGGTCCTAGCAGTACACAAGGAAGGTTCTCTCTGGGTTTCAGAGTGGAACACAGAACCATGTTCAATCAGGCTCTGAAGAAAAGAATTTTGGTAGTAAAATTACAGAAATGAAGGTGACCACAAGCCTACAGTTCCTAAGAAAATACACCTACATCTTCTTTGAGGAAGTAAACACATTTTATAATAATCTACTTCATAGCACACCTAACAGAGGTCCATAGCAAGGATCATACCAAGTTAATGATAAATATTTTCTTGGATAGTAACAATCACCATTAAACCATATGATATGACTCAAATAGATTATTATTCCCATCATAAGCAATTACATACTGGGAAGGAAATTGTGGAAAGTTTGTACCAGACAGGTAAATTATAGCCATAATTTCAAGGAAGGCTATCAGTGAAACTGAGCAAGGACCCGCTAACGTCCTTTCTAGGGTTCTTGAAATACAAAGTCCATTTACACTGTAATGGCCCAGAGTAAAGAGTAAGTCTTCAGACTTTGGTTATGATATGACCAACATGGACCATGAATGAGGGCCATATGATCTCTAAAACTCTGATTGACAGGAAAGATAAGGTTTTCATTTCAATATGTAAGATGTATTATAGGCTGGAAACTGCTGGTTGTGAGCTCAAAGACCCCAGACTGAATGGCTCCATAAACCTGAAGAGAAATTTGATTATCTAAGGCCTCACCAATCAAGAATGCCCAGGAGATGATTACGCCTTCTTGAACCAATCACTGAATGGATCATGTGCCTGGGACCTCTGCCCCAAATTTTGCCCTTAAAAATGCATATGGGTAACATCTCAAGGAGACCGGGTCTTTTCAGCATGAGCTATTCGCTCTCCTCGCTTTGCAGTAAAGCTGGACTTTCCTTCATCACACCATGTGCCTATGGTTTTGTTTTATAGCACTTGGCCGAGTGAACCTGCTTTGAGTTCAGTATCATTAGGACCCATGTCATAATAAATTAACCCTAATCTAAGCAACTCCAATAAATTATAACCAATCAGAGTTACCCCTCTTTCTTATACAGAGAGAGAGAGATAGATTATCACCATTAAAACATTTTCTTAAAAAAATAAGCAACTCTAATGCCTTTAAAGTTACACTGCAATTAGTTTGTAGCATCCCTTTAAATTCCCTTCAGCCTCTTCCCATATGAAACCACAATAGAAATGACCCTTATTCCTCTGTCATTTTTCTGAAAGCCCCAGAAGCTTCCCTTCTACTTTTTTATTGGTCAAGTTGATATCCATTATTCAGGGTAGAAAGTATAGAAAGAAAGATTATTTGGTAACTTTCTTATGATGAAGAGTCTTTAAAATGTTCATGAGAAATGCATATTATGAAAAAACCATGCGTGGATTTCAAAAATATTCTTACACCAAAATAAACCTGCACTTTAATTCCATTTTTTCACAAACTTTTCAAAGTTCCCAAGTTTACTTCCAGAAAGACATAAAAGGAGAAAGTGATTATTGTTTTTGTTAAATATCAACAGCAACAACAAAGGGTAAAACAAATACATATATGAAAAAGTGTTTATTGTCATTTACTAGGTACCAAGAACTGTGCTAAACTTTTCCCAGGAATTACTTCATTTAATTCTCACAACTTCCAGAAAGATTAAATAGCAAGATTTGAACATAGGTGGTCTCATTCAAGAGCCCACTGTGAATCACTATACTGTACATTTTCAATACAAACTCCTGGGCTCAGTCCACAAGCATCCATAAAGTTTTAACATATCTTACAAATTCTTATGACAAGTGAAAATTAAATATGCATTCACATTAACTCTTGTAAGTAAAATGCCCTCTAATACTATATCATAATGTGGTCTTTGTGATTTTTTATTTCTATTCACAGATATGGATTTCCTTGAGCCTTCTTCTTCTTCTAGTCCCAATCCATTTTGGACAAATAGTAATAATTTGGAATTTGTTCTCTGGAGTTAGAGTGATGGAACAGAGCAAAAACAACTGGTTCAATAAACAAGCCTGCAGGGTGGACTTCTATAGTAATAGGTCCTATAACACTTGGGAATATATGTCCTTCAGGGAAGCCCTCAATGATCTCACTAACCCTTACTTTCCCACTAATCCTCACTCACCTTTATTCTCCCTCTCAGCAATTAATCTCGCTTTTAATCATGTCATAATAATATTTAATTATTTGTGGGACTCCCTGAGGACAAGAACCATGTATGGTTTTTCTCAGTGTGGTATTTCTAGCACCTAGTACCACACCTAGCATATAGTTTATGCTCAATAAGTATTTACTGAGCAAATATGTCCCTGTGCAACAACACACATACAAATATGTCCCCAAGAGTCCTGTCTTGTTGTGGGCTTCTTTCTTTCTTCCTTTCTTTTTTTTAGATTCTTGTAGTAGGGCACATGCGCTCACCAGAGAGAAACAGAGAGAGGGGAAATGATAAATCACCCCCCAGGGGGAATAGTCACCTCAATCCCTTTTTCTCTATTCTCCTGGGATTTGGGGAACACATAGACATATGCCCAGTGTTACCCCTTGGTTCAGGACTCAAATCGGGGTTGGCCATGTGGACATCCAGCACCTTAACCACCTGCTGCCACTCTCCATCTTGTTGTTAAAGTGATTATTCTGCCAGCTGTTGAACATTGCTCTTATTTTCATCAATGGTCAGAGATGAAGAGAGAATTTATAAATACTATTCTTTCTGGCTCATGATCTTAGAGTTTGCATCCAAAGAAATCATTGCTTCTAGAGTTGGAATAGACCTGAAATATCATTTATTTTCTTCTCTTATATATGATGAAAGTAAAGCTAAAGAGTTGAAGAATTTATCAAAACTCATACAACCAGTTGATTTAAGCAACACTGAATTTCTAACTATTTGGGCTTTCCAAACCTGTGATAAGCACAGAGAGAAGTATGTTAAAAAGAAGAAAGCCAACCCAAACCAAGCCATTACAGTAACAGCAAGTTGTCACAAGGTTACTCACAGTGCCAGACAGCATTTTCATGGAAAATTCAAGAGATTAATTAGCAACTATATCTGTCTGAAGTTACTTTAGGGGCTTGGAACGCTCAGATTTATGTCTATTTTTAGGCAGGTACAAGCCCAAGTAAGGTTCTTTCATCTTTGCTCTGAACTAGCTTCCTTCCCAGTCTCATTGAGTTCCCAGGAACAGTTACCCAAAATGGGTTCCACTCTGCTAAAACATCTGCTTGTTGTTTCCATTCCTGCCAGCAATGCTGCACAGTCTTTGGCAATCTCCTGAAAACTCTTATGAATCCGACTTGTGGGAGCTTCTGGAGCTCCTCAAATGGAAACTCATCCAAAATGTGGTGGTGTTCAAATTGGTTTCTGTTTTTTCACAGGATCCCAAAATGGGAACACACAGATGACTTCAAGGAATCAGTGATTCAAGCTGACCTTTGTCCTCTTTCCAACTGCCCTTTGGCTGCATTGCAAATAAAGGCTGAATACTGACCATTAATAACAGCTATCCCAGTAAGTGTCATCCCAATGACATCATGGCTATTAAAAGAACTGGAGTCTAAAACAGTACAAAGCCTGAACTATCAATAAGTCATTCATCATCTGCATAAAACAAATGTGGCATATGTCTGGAATCTGTAAAGCACTGCATTTAGAATAGAACCCATGCTGGTGAGAGAGCCTCAGAAAAGCATAAATAACATCCAGTTCTCAAAAGAATCAATTATTCCTAAATACTCTCAAAAATTGTCCCCTCCATTGTCTTTTCCTAGCCAGGAAGCCATTTTGCCTATCAGCCTAAGTCTAAACTTTCCTAAACTAATGATGAATGAAGTGATCATATGCCCCAAAGGCCCGACTTAATCACATATGAAACATTAACCATCAAGTATGAAACCATTTTTTTTCACAGTAATGTATTTATATAGTATCCATTTCTCAATTGTCTTAATTCATTCTACATATTTACACACTGAAATGAATAGACTCATCAAAGGTAGGAACTCCTTGGTATTGGACATTTATAATTTCTTACTTAATTTACAATTTCAGTCATGACAATTTTACCAACAGCTCCAAGGAACATATATTCTGCCTTCTCCAAGCTAAGAGTGACTCCTCTCTGGACTGACTTTACCCTCGACACTCATTTGAAATTATATTAATCCAGCCTCGCCTCATAAACAGTTCATGGGAAAATTGACAGTCAAGGTTTACAAAGGAAAATTCTATATGTATATAATTATATACTACTTTCAAACCCTAGTCCCATATTTGACATGCAGTGTTGAAATATATTGACTCTATTAACCAACTTCTTGTTAATTTTCAAGCTCAGATACATGAACTGAAAGGGATCTAAACCAGTTTGAGTAAACTGAAACCCTCAGTACCCCCAAGATGCTTGGCATAGTATGTGTCAAGACCCTGTAGGAAAGCAGATGGGCTAGGCATGCAGAGGCTAAACTTCAAGCCAGAGTCAGGTTGAGGAAAAGATACTACCAGGTACAGCCAGATATTCAAGGACCTCAGGACTTACATCTTTGGTGGAGACCTGGTCTTTCCCCTATCCTCTTTCCTCTACATTTTAAAATAAAAGAAGTGAATGAATATGGAAGACTTACTTCTGAGTGAAGCAAGCCAGGCTATGAAGGAGAGGCATTGTATGTCCCCACTTAATATATACTGAGTGTCCGCACTCTATGACTGAAATAAATTGACTAAAGGATATAGAAACACAGTGTATAGATGTAAATACCAGATATAGTGTGTGTGAAAGAGGAGGGTCTGAGGAAGGACATTTGAGGGAGGGACAGGGAGGCAAAGCATTAATGGCACAAAGAGGTGTGGTATTATCTATTGAAGATATTTTGTAGTTTTATCAACTGTACTAGGGAGTAATGCTCACCTGTTGAAATATCCACTTTGTAAGACAAATAATAATGTGATTGAATGTATGGAAGAAAATGAAATGAAAAAAATAAATAAATAAAAGAGAAAAATAAAATAAAATAAATTATACCTTCTCATACACTTTCCCTTTTTATTTTCCTGAAACCCTAACAATGCTTTCTACTTTCTCTGCATCTTCCATCCATAATCAAATTCTTACTATTGTATTTCCCTGGGACCCCTCCAACTGGTAGGTTTTTGTTGTTGTTCTTTCAATTTATTCAATTGACTTCCCCAATTTGCCTTCTATTTCTAAAATTGAAGAGCCCTCTGTAAGAACTGAACTCTAACTTTCCAGTGCTCAGCAGATCTGAATGATCCCCCCAAAAGTATTAATTATCAATTACTGGTGAAGAAACCACCTCACAGCTTTCTTGCTTCAAACAAGGATCATTTACTTGGTTCATAAATCTGAGATTTTTGGCATGTCTTGGCAAGAATAGCTTGTTTCAGTTCTATGAGATGTCAGCTGTGGTAGCCTACCTGGGGATTGTAGGATTTACTTTGAAGATGGTTCACTGACAAGGCTTATAAGTAGGTTCTGGAAGCTAAGTAGGTCTGGAAGCTCACCCAGAGCTGTGAGCCAAAGGCCTTGATTCTTCCTCATGTGAGTTTTTCCATGGGCTACTTGGCTTTCTCACATCATTGTGGCTAGGTTGTAAGAGTGAACTTCTAAGAGGATGTAAAGGAAGTAGTAGCTGCCATTTTCATAAGGCCTACCCCAGAAACTGACAGTGTCACTTTCGCTGTGTTTTATTGGTCAACCAGAATCAAGTGGAAGAGACAGATACTTCTACCCTTTAATGCTTAGAATGTCAAAGAAGCTTAGGACCATGTTTTAAAATTGTCAGCTGCATATAGCCACTACCAAATTAGTATCTTTTTATCCTTCAGTCTCAAGAAACTTATGTGGAACAGTATTAAATCTAAGACTGAATTCTAATCATTATAATGTCCCTCATCTCTTATTTCACACAGATTTTCTTCAAAGATTGAGTCCTTATCCTAAGCATTCCAAAGCACAGTTAGCATAGTCCTTTACAAATGTAGATATCCTCCCTAACATATGCTTCTTTGTCCTATAAAATTTTTCCATGTAATGAAACACCTTTTGATTCTACACCTTCCTACTCTCCTTTATTCTACAGATGATTACACAGTCACCAACTGTAAATGAAAGCATTTCTCAACTACTTCCCACATGCAGAGGCTTATTCCAGAGATGCACTGACTATTTACAAAGCTATAAAGAATCGCTACAATGAAAGAACACTAGGTACTAGGGATGTACAAGAGACCCATGTCTTTTATGTTCATAACCTTCAGCAAACCACTGAACTTCTCGGGGCCTATTGGAGTTTGGATTCAATGATCATTAAAGTCCTTTCAAAATCATCAGGTAAAATAATTAAAACAAATTGTTCCTGTCCAAAAGCATCATATAATATTTAAGGAAAGAGATCATGAGCAAAATAATGAATTATGTAAGTATACTCCATCGTTTTGTCACAGGACCTTTTCATAAGTTATTCCCATGTCTCCAATACTCTTCTCAGTCTCATCCCCAAAATTTGGTTAATGTCTGCTCAAACTTCAGACTTCAGCTTACTTATCACTTCCTCAGAAGGCATTCCCTGCTAAGACAATTCTCTTAGTCTATGTGGTCCATGTGTCATCTTCCCACCTAGATCCATGTCATTTTACCTCCAAGCAGCAACTAGTTATTTCTTTAACCAGTGGCAGCCTGCTCTACTTAAGGGTGACTTCTATAAGGGCAGAGCCTGTGTCTGCTTGAGATAACCACTGTATTCTCAGAATCAAATAAGTACTGGTTTGCAGACATTCAGAAGTAGTTATAAAAGGAAGGCAGGGAAGAAGAGAGGCAATGAAGCAGACAATGTTACAGGAATACAAACAAAGTGATTGCTGTGAGCTGAAGTTTCAAGGAAGTCTGTAGAGAACATAAAATTTGATTTGGATCTTCAAAAAAATGATTCATATCCGGGTGGGGTAAAGAATGGAAGAGGAGAGGGAAATGAGGGGAGGGAAGATAAAAAATGGGGAAAAAAGGAATGAGCAAAGAAAGAAAATTTCAGCAGAGAGTAAGTAGACTAGTGGATAAGGGTAGTAAGAATTAGTTCACTCTGGAGACAAACCAGAGATAGGTCTGAGGGGCTAAATTGAAGCCAGATAATTTGAGCTTTGTATGCCTTGTTAAAGAATTAGGACTAAGGACTAGACACCTGCGCTTCTGAGATACAGAACGGATGGCATAGGTGTTGAAAAAAATCCCTGTCTTCTAAATTCTCTGAATCACTATGATCTACACAATAACTTAATCCTGGGACCCTCACTTACTTTCCATTTCAATGGATTGTTTCTCTTAAGGTGTGAAGGCAACATCTGGTCTAAATTCAGAAATTATCCCCTTCATCACTGTTTCCCCCCCAAAAAAGGGGACAGATATTAGTCTGGGGGGTCCTTGTTCATTATCTTTCACCAGCATGGAACACTTTAAGCATTCAGTTATACCTTTTAATTTCAGGCCTGCCATGAATGAAGATAGAATCGTGTTCAATTTTAAAGAACAAGATTTAGAAAAAAGGTTCTGACTCATTTCACACACCTACAAATTGCAAGAGAGAGATTCAGAAAACCACTCCAGCTTCTCTCTTGCCCAGTGTAACTTAGATCACTATTCTGAAAACTAGAAATACATGTAATATCAAGAGAAACCAATGGCAGAGATCAATCTTTCATCACAGTGTCTTTTCTACATTTGAAAGTTCATTTTCCAGTGCCAAAGATTTGTGGCATTCTGGTTTAGAATCTTAGGTTCTCTGATAAATTTTTTTTTGAGAGGTTTTGGCTCTAGGGCATGTGAGCTCACCAGAAAGACAGAGAGAGACAGAGAGACAGAAAGTGGGAAATCACCCCCCAGGGGGGATGGCCACGCCGCAATCCCATTTCCTCCATTCTACTCTCAGGATCGTGGGCACATACACACATACATGTGACCGACATGAGTTTAAGCCACCAGGTCCGGGACTTGAACCATGGTTGACCACATGGGAGTCCAGTGACATAGCCATTATACCAACTGCTGGTCCCAGGTTCTCTGATAAATTTGATACTCATCACCAAAAGTTATAATCTCCTAGAAGGAGCCATGCATTAGCTGTGATATTTAATGAAAATAATATGGGTTCTGCTATAGAGAGCAAAGATCAGAACCTTGGAGTTAGACTAGATACATGACTTGTGGCCATGTAGTCAACTTATTTCAGGCTCAATTTCTTCATCATAAAAGTGAGATATTATTTCATGAGATATTATTTCATGACAATTACCTAAAAGAATGTATACGTGTCTAGCCCAGTTCCTAGTGTTCAATAAGTATTATTGCTCTTTCCCTTATCATTATAAAATATGAAGCACACCCATTAATTCACTTGTAAATTGACACATTATTCCTTCAATGTTAACTTAAATGACTTATGCAATTAGTCAAAATGAGGAAGGAGTAATTCTTACATTTATTAGGAATCTATTATATGCTAGAAAACATTCTAGGTATTAGTCAAATACACACTCCATCCCTAGTATTATTCTTATTGTCCTTGAGAATACAATAAAATTCTTCTTGAAAAAATTTTAATAGCAGAGGGTGTGTACACTTGCCAGAGAGAGACTGAGAGAGTGAGCAGGGAGAGGGAGAAAGCACCTCCCAGTGAGAGAAGGTCATGCTGCAATCCCTTCTTCTCTTCTCCATTCTGTCAGGATTTGGGACACACACACACACACACACACACACACACGCCTGGCATATTTTTCAAACCACCAAAGGCAGTTGAGGGGCAAACCATGGTTGGTCATTTGGTATCCAGCTTCCTTAACTCCTAGGGCTGGCACTACAATAAAGTTATTAATAAAGACCTCCTAGTTTGTATATTTCAAACAGGTGAGTCACATTTTGACTATTAAATCAGCTATGTCATTAAGCCCAATCTTTGTTTCTCTGTATTTCCCAAGTGCCACCACAAAATTGCTTTGTTTGGGATTTCCTTTAAAATTTTTTTTTTGTTTAGTCTGAAAACACCAAAATTATCATTAATATACTAAAGCTCTCTTTGCAGTATTTTACAAACCTTAAACAGCTGTGACTTTTGTTAAACGCTTTATTCTTTCCATTAATATTTGTACCTGATTAAACTTCAATACAGGTGCACATGGTTTGGTAATCACACTTTTATATTTTGCATGCAGATTAGTGGCACAGGAATTTGCATAAATTTGTTATGCACTGCTGCAAAAATGAATGCTCAAGCAACTTTTATTTTTATCTAATCAAATCACTGTTTAATGAAAAACGACTGACTGCTTGCAGAGGTGCACTGAGCTACACTCTGGGGACCAGAGCATTTACAATTCAGGGGGGCTCCCTGCAAGCATTTGACTCCAGTATAAATACAGTACTGGTAGAAACTCCGCCCTGCAAAACCAATCTGATCTACACTATTCATGGGGAGAGAGAGCTAGAGATGGATCTTTCTTTTTAAAAATCCTTTTACAGAATAAAACATGTAAAAGAAAATCAGAGGGGGTCTGTACCAGCAGCATCAATAGTCACAGTTAAAAGCAAACTTGTAATCCACAGGGAGGCTTAACAATCACACTGTCCCAAAGTAGATCAGCTTTGGTAAAATGGAATGAGAGGCTAGGATGAAGAGAAAGTTTTTTCTCATATTTGTCACATTCTTTCTGATCCATCCTGCTGTTGCCATACTAATTTATAGGAGACAGGGCTTAGTTGCTAGTGAATCTACGCTTCTACATAAGGTGTTTATCATTCTCCCGTCAAGGATGATACGTGACCACAAATGATGTTAACACTATTCTGCACATCTAAACTGCTTTAAACTTTTAAAATTGATTCCACATATCTCATTTATTTATATTATTGATAACTTTCCTATGTTTGAGAAGATTTTGAAATTAAATGTAATGACAAAATCAAGACAAAGAAGTACAAAGTAAAGTTTTAAAAGGCACTAAGAGAATGAGAGATTTAAAAGAAAGAGATCTTCATGCTACATTTATATTTATTGTTAACACTACACCGTATGCACTCAATAAATGCTCACTGAATAAATAAATTGTACTGTGAAGTGCCCAGCAGACATGAAGGAACTTCAAAACATTTGTGGAGGGACCAGCAGATGGTGTAGTGCTTATGTCACTGGACTCCCACATGGCTGACTACGGTTTGAGTACTGGATCTGATGGCTTCAAAATCATGTTGGCTGCATATGCATGCATGCCCGAGATCCCAGGAGGAGAATGAAGAAGAAACTGCAGTGTGGCCATCCGCCCCCTCAGGGGACAATTTCTTGCTTTCTATTTCTCTCTCTCTGTCTGTCTGTCTGTCTGTCTCTCTCTCTGTCTCTCCAGCGAGCACACATGCCCTATAACAAAATTCTCTCTTAAAAAAAACACATTGTGAAAAATGGAATTAAAGTATGAGTTTATTTGGGTGCAAAATAAAAATTGAAATAGAAGTTTTTTCATAATACTAATTTTTCATGAACTTTTTGAAGGCCCCTCATTTTAGGCCCTTAATAAATATTTGTTGAATGAATGAGTACTAAACAAATGGATAAGCAAACAGCATATACTGTTCAGTCTAACAGCTATTCTGAGCAATAAGTAGATTTGTAATTGAAAACACACAGTTACTTAATAAAGGTCACACAGGAAAATTAACCTGTTCTGGTTTTTGCTGCCTGTATGGTCATACTCTTCCAAGAAAAATTTGGAAAAGCAAGTAAATAAATAATTTGAGAACATTCCTTTGCTTTCCAGAATAATATTGAAAAATAATCTAAAGAAAATAATTTATAAATACTTAAATGCCGTCAAAACCAGCAGTTCACAAAAGTCTTTCCTCCTGAAGGGCTGTTCTTGCTATTTTCTCTCCCAAAGGATCAAGACGGTTCAAAATGTATTCAGTCCACATTCTCTCCATTCAGATTTACCAGGATCTCACCCTCTCCTTTGTTCTGATTCCCTCTCCACCCAGCCACTATGCTTTGTGTACAGGGAAAAAACATTCACTTATTCTGGGTCCCAAAAGAGATTACACCTCCCACCCCCTAACTCAGTAACCATGCACTTGCCCTGTAGTTAGGTTAGCATGTTATTGCTTGCAAGTAGACCTTAATGAGGTCAAAGCTGTTTGCTTGCTTCCTGCTTAGGCTTGGATTCCTTTTTCAGCTCTCTAGTCTAGGCCTGTGTCTCTGAGCCTGTAAGCTCTCTTTAAAATGTGTGTTTCATGTCTAAAGAGACAGCAGAGAAGAGGGTACCAGTGGTTCAGCACAACTGAACCAACCCCTTGAAGGAATCACACTCTGTACTTTCTATTGAAAACATCTGTAAAGTTATTTGTGTATGAAAGTCTTTGCATACTGTGTTTGCACAAGATTTTCCTTCTACCACTATTTTCAGGCCCAATGAAGCAAGCAGCAGGATCCTTTTGCACCTCAAGCTAAAGGAAAGCTCAGAGGCTATTAAGTTTCCAGAAGGCTCAGGGAAGTACTCGATGACCATAGGAACTCTCTTGAAGTCCTAAGATTTTATCCTGTGTGACCAAAGAGCATTTGAAGTTTCTTTGAATTAATGATAATTTTCACATGTTGAAAGTGGTAATTACTACTATATATGCTAGACTGTTTACTTTCCCTCCAATATTCTACTGTGGTTTGCAATCAGAGGGAGGTAAACTCTGACCACGAAAAGTGTTTTTTAAAAGGCTCTCTAAACCAATTTCAATTACCTTTGTATGAGAATAATACAAATGTAAAAAAAAAAATTAAGCCAAAATCAGACAAGGCAGAAAAAAGTCTGAAGCAAACAGCAAACAAGTGACCTCAAATAAGAAACATAAGAGCAATAATAACTTGGGAAAATATATTACTGTATATTTAAGAACACTGAAAATAGGCACCCAGAGTAAACACAGCTTCTCAAAACAAGAGTAAATACATACACAAACACAACTCATTGCATTTCAAGGTCAATTAAATCCTCTAATGAACCATGCCAGCTACTGCTCAACCTTTTGAGCTTTTCTCAAGTGGAATTCTAAACAGAAAATAGTGTGTTCATCTATATTTCCAAAAAAATATATATGCAGAATAACAGGCATCATTTAAGCTGGTATATTCCAAGCAGGTCAGCAGTATTCAGAAGAGACACTGGAATTGACATTAGGATGTGTTAAACTAAAGCTTTTTTTTTTTTGGGGGGGGGGTGAAATTCAACTGTTACTTCTATATTCCCCATTTGCTTTTGAAATCTAAAAGTGAATTCTTCTGTCAGATTCAGCAGCCATATGAAAGGAGTTTTTGCTTCCTTTTTCAAAGGCTCTATCACTGTGGGTCAAAGGTCTTCCTTGGGGGTTAGAAATAGTTAAGCATCAACAATTTGGGGTTAAAATGTCAGCTGCACCTTCTGAAGTGGTGAGCACTTAACCTGAATGCTAAATCTTTGGAATGTGTATAGTCCAAAATCTGAAAGCACTGAACAACTTCCTTTAGTATAAAAATCAACTATGAGTGCTTTCTCAGACTATGAGCTTGGCACCCAACAGATGCTATGTGGTCCATTATCTCAATGTTATTAAGTAAACAGTTACTGAATGCCTTCTATGAGCTAGCTCAGGATTACTGTGAAATTTCAAATACAATAAATCAAAGACATCTTTGCCCTAGAGGCATTTATAACTGGTCACGGAAACATAATTAAGTTGTATGTGTACAAACACACTCAACCTTTAGTAAAG
Source organism: Tupaia tana (assembly GCA_026018925.1). Taxonomy (NCBI): domain Eukaryota; kingdom Metazoa; phylum Chordata; class Mammalia; order Scandentia; family Tupaiidae; genus Tupaia; species Tupaia tana. The sequence goes on from JAKSZU010000009.1 coordinate 49,470,078, forward strand.
TGAAAAGATGTTCTAAGAGACCTTGCGCTTTCTTTCCTTTAGGCCACTTAAGCCTCCCACAGTTATTTACCTCAGAATATACCCCACATGTAAGGTCAGTGAAAACCCTGAGGAAAAAGCAGTAAGCACTTTCAAATGCTTAGAAAGCAAGAAAAGTGTTCTGGAAAAAATACTTGACCCTTCTTTTGTCTCATTGAATAATATGAATATAGCACATCACTGCCAAGATTATGCTGGCAATAAACAGATTTTGTGGTTATCAGGTTCAAGAGTTTTGCTTCAGTTTTTAATCACACAAAACTGTCACTAAATTGCTTTGTCTTCTCATCCACCCTGAATATTACCCTGCGCCTATAATTTAGTTCAGAGATCTGTACTTAGTGATAGAGAGAATGGAAAAAGTCTGGACAAAATGAGAAAATTACCTCTGTTACCAATCAACTCAGTAGATCAAAATAACTGTGCAAAGTGCCATGAATTACAGGTTTACAGAAATCTCGCTATTTATCTGCCCTATTATTTCATTATATAAAAGTGATTTTTTTGTCCTGCACTGAATTTCAAAATTGATGCTCCCTCTATAGTACTTGATGCTGTCATCATTTTGTGGATGTAAAGTCATCTTACCCATCCTCCTTGCTGAAACCACACAAATTTTTAAATTCTCCTCTATTTTGTTTCTTTGCTCCTTGGTTTACATCTTGCTTAATTTTATTGCCATCAAAATATGAAAGTTTATGAATATTACAAAGAAAAACATTATAGATATTATATATAAGTAGGGAATCTAGAGGTAATAGATCCACTTCATGTCTTGGTATGCATTTTCCCTTAAATAAAATAAATTGTTAGGCAGTTAAAGGAGGAAGTCTTTCATTAAAAACGAAGAGACTAGCCCAGCCTCAGTAGTGCTGGCAGTAGCATACTGAACAGCAGTGCCAGAAGCCATATGACTGACCGTGGTTTCTGATCTCCAACTGACCCTAACTGCACTGAGTGCACAATTGCACCCAAGATCCTGACAATCTGGGGGAAGAGGATCATAGCATGATGTAACCCTGTTGAGGGTACCCATCTCTCCCTCACATGCATGAGCATGCACACATTCTTTCTCATAAATAAAATGAACAAACTTGGAACAAAAGATCATTAATCCAAATATTAAAATTTATCACCCTGCGCAATAAATGTGTTCCAGAAAATTTGAGTCTAAAACAAAATTTTGTAAATTGTATAATTTCCGCATCAATTTATATCACAGTATTATAGATTATTTGTTTCCATTTCTGGACTTTGGCAGTAGTTTATGGTATGTGAGCTTATTTTTCTCATCCCCTTCAGGTTATATCAATTACAGATTTATAAACAGATATTGAAATGCACTAGGGGAACTCCAATTTAAGGAAATTCCATGAAGAAATATTTCCAACTGAGTGAAGGACAATTTAATAATGTGGCTAATTGTGCCATAACTAATCTCTTTGATAAGTTTGGGTTTTATTACAATGACTTTCTTTTTTTAAAATTTTTAAAGGGCATGTGCACTTGCCAGAGAGACACAGAGAAAGTAAGAAAGTCCCCCTACCATGAGGAGTGGTCATGCTGCAATCCCTTGTCCTCCACCTCTCTCTCACACATGTACACATGTCTGGCGTAATATTGAAGCCACTGGGTCCAGGATTCAAGTCAGCCATGTGGGATACAACTCCTTCACCACCAGGCCATGGGCTGGCCTTACAATGGCTTTCTTCAAAAGAAGTACTCCTAATAGAAAGATAGGTGCATCCAAGACAGATACAAGAATCCATGCAACAAAACTGAAAAATCCACTATGGGACACATTGGTATCAAAGCAACAGAAGTGATCTCTTCATAAAGGCCTGATTTCTAGAGAGTTATGCACAAGGGCATGTAGCTGGACACTGTAGTTTAATAACCCTAGAGTCACCACTGCAGATGTCTACATTCACACAAGGTTTGAAAGAGAAGCAGATGGCTAGAAAACCCTTACTGAGATTCTCTAATGATTTCCAAAGGTAGAACAGCAAGTAGCTTTTATGTATAAATGATGTTCGCCATATGGTAAAGCAGGATTGAATATTTTATACAAAAAATCAAATTATTATAGTTAGATTGAATAAAGCCAACGCCAATTAAAAGTAAAGTTGAGTTTCCCTGATAAATAATGGACTAGGTTTAGAGCAGTAACTCTTAAGCTGTATAAAGAAAAAAGGGGACAAAAAGGAAAAATAGAATAAATGGGATTTTATAATATCAAAGCCTTTAATTTCTCTAATATGAACTCCTATTCCATTAAAAGCACAAGTTATTATTCTGAAAATATATTTAGAGAAGATAAATCTAACACATTTCTAGGCAAACTAAAGATCATATTAAATGTACACTAATATAATAGACAGCAGTTTGTGGTCTACTGATTGCGGTCCTCCAAAAGCTGAAAATCATTGTAATCTAATTCTAGTTGATATTTTACATGAACTAAGTAATGACTTTTGAAACCGGATTCCCCAGACTGTGGCCAGCAAATCAAATACATTGTTACCTCAATGATATCCCTACCTGACAAGTTACGAAACCACTCAAGTCACAGATCATTAATGACCTACAACCATATCTTGGGACTCTGCAAAGAGGCTGTTTATGTCACTGTTTCAGGCAATAATAGATAAGCAATAGATAACCTAAGTAGTGACTGCTCTTATTGATCAAGAGAGGAGAAAAATATAGGTGCCTAAAACAGACTGTTTACTATCTGTTTTCTGCTGATAGCTTCTAGTAAAATACTACTTTTGGTCACTTCCTAAGATATCACCATCAAACAGATGAAACAGGACAGAATGATGTTCCTCACCACCCCTTCTAGCCATGTTTCACCATTAATCATGACAGCAGAGAGGTATATTATATTACACGATCTAATTGGGTAGATTATGTTCTAAAATGATAGCCCTCAGTCTGAGAAAATCCAATGAATATCCGAATATATAAGAGAGAGAAACATGATGTGCATTACAATAAAATGATTATTTTGACTGCTTATGAATTATAGGACGTAGAATAAAAGACATGTAAATTGTTAGCTTTCAGTCATTACATTTAAGATGCCTTGTAAGAGAGAGCAATGAAGTAACCAGAGAGGAGAACCATCAAGGACAGGTCATTACATTAGCTTCCAACCTTGCACTATTTATGTAGTGTTTATGTAAATTATTAGTGCTGTAGTTTAAATTTTGTTCCATGGATCAAAAATTTACACAATTTGATTTATTCCTAGCCTTCCTCTCTCCAAAACATGAACAACCTCTCTATGGACCCAACACTCCATATTAAGGTTCCAGCCTCCTTGATAAGCTATCCACATGGTCAAGAGCTCCTTAAAATTAAAGATCTGTCAGCATCTCTTAAGAGTAAGATCAGTAGCTCTCAACGTTTAGAATCACTTGGGAAGATTTTTAAAATCCTGATGCCCCCCAGCTACTCCACATATCTAATTAAATAAAAATCTACAAGGGTAGGCTCCAGGCACAAGTATTTTATAAAAATTACCCAGATGATTACAACATGAAGCCAAGTTTGAGAAACATTGGGTTAGATCTTAGGAAAATACAGCCTGGCTTTTAAAAATTAAAATCCGTATTTTCCTTTCAAGAAACACATCTGCTATGTAAAGGAAAGTGACAAAGAAAAGAAGCAGGATTTCTTGGGAATTTTCAATGAAATTTTCCTATCTTTACCACCTGATAAGGATAGCCAACTACTGCTGCTCAAGACTGCTTCCTGCGACTCGTGCTGCACAGAGGCCTGGTGCTTCATAAATAGTACAAGGTTGGAAGCTAATGTAATGACTAGTCCTTGCTGGTTCCCCTCTCTGGTTATATCATTGCTCCCTCTTACAAGGCATCTTAAATGTTATGGCCAAAAACTCTTAACCAACCCAACTATGTCACTCTCCGTCTCAGAAAAATGGAGTATCATTCTTGACGTTAACCCCAAATTCCTACTCTTAGGCCTTCAATTCATCTATTAGTTTATACCATGCCCACTCACTTAGCTATATTACTTCCTATTCACTCCTTTTCTTCCCTCTGCCTATTGTTGCTTTTCTTTCTGAGATTAATCCTGCAGCAGCTTTAAGCCAGAATTCACTCTACATTTCAGTGTATCTGTGTTGTCCTAGCATAATTACATTCAATATTTTCTCATGAAATCTTTTAAACATACAGAAAATTTGAAATGATTATACAGTGACCACCACCTAAAATCTATCATCAGCATGATATTACACTTGCTTAACCATACATTTATTTATCTACCCCCTCCCTAACCATCTATCAGCCCATCCTATTTGGGGAAGTATTTTAAAGTCCAGCATACTTATTAATGGCATGCTTGTTTACTCTCAGATGTATCCTGGTTTGGTCAATAAATTCTACAATGACCCAATTCTAAAGCAAATGCCGTGTGTGGGGAGGGGGGGAGAGGGGAGGGTGGTATAGCCGTATAGCTATGGTGGTGCTAGGTACTGTGGAAACAGACAAATAAAAAAGTGAGTTTCAATATTCAACTTAAAATCAGTTGAAACAGAGGTCCAGATAGTGGTACAGTACTATAATGCAACACTTTGTAAGGCAATTCCATGTGGGAATGTTGCCAACTCAAGTCAAGTAACTTCCTTGAGTATGCTGGGTATACATGTGTGCCCATGAACCGAGACTAAGGGTGGATTGTGGTATCAAGACCCTGTTGGAGGTGCTCTCTCTCTCTCTCTCTCTCTGTGTGTGTGTGGTGTGTGTGTACCTCACTCATAGAAGAATTAAACAGAATAAAACTTTTTTTAAAAAAAAACTCAATTTGAATAAGATAAGTGGAGAAACAAGAATACAATAACTGAATGGCGACAGATATTTCACTGCCAAGTGAAACTAGAGGATCAGAAACACCAAAATTCAGTGTTCACAGCAATAACCAAATGGTGCTTTGTGGCAAAGACAGACTTGTGCTAAGTCTTGAAGGATGAGTGAAACATGGATTGCTAGACAGGAAGTAAAAGAATCTTAAGGTGGGAAGAAAGAACAACATGAGCAATGACAGCTATAGAAGAGCAGGAACAAGGCTGGCAAGAAGAACAAGAAAAAAGAGCAAGACAAGAATTCATAAACACACAGAATCTGCCTGGTATCCAGGAACTACAAGAAACATTTCATCCCTACCTTGTGAAAGTCAGTAAACATTTCATTGGTGATAAAAGTCAAGTCACTGACAACAGGTCTTGCATGACCACCCTGCCAGGTATTGCCAGCCAAGCACCATAGACAGTAACTTTCATATATTTACCCCTTATAACACAATTCTATCCCACAAATGAGCCACTTTTCTATGACAGAAGAAATGCTAAAACAGAGTCAGTCAGTTCTCATGTCACAGTAGTATTCTTTTTTTAATTTCTTATAGGGAGCATGTACTCACTGGAGAAAAAAACAAGAGTGGGGTAGGGAGTGAGAAAGTACCCTCAGGGGGGATAGCCATAATGCAATCCCTTTATTCCATTCTCCTCTTGGGACTTTGGGCACACACGCACACACACTCAGCATGTTTTTCAGCTGTCAGGTCTAGTACTTGAACCACACAGTGATGTGGAATCCAGCTGCCTTAATCATCATGCTACCAGCTGACACTAGAATAATATCTTAATAAGTTGGAATGATTCTTATTTAAAGCAGAATTTGCCTTCCTCCTTTTCTTTATGTTTATTGGAAGCTAATCAATTTGGACTGTGAATTGTACCAGACAGAACCTATATGCATGAATAACTTCTTATTTCAGCAGTATCAAAATCAATAGTCATTGGGTCTGCTACAAAGCAGAAGCTCTGCATTCCAGTTTACAATATATTGTGCCATATGTTATATAAATTCTGTACATACATATTGCTTATACCAGTCTCTACTTATTCCTTTTTCTAAAAAAATTGTTTTAAACATTTTATTTGCTATTATTATTTTTTTAATTTGAGCAGACAGAGACAGAGAGAGGGAGAAAGGGAAAGTGAGAAAGCAAGTTGCCAGGTTTGGGACTCAAACTGCTGTTGGCCATGTTGGAGTCCAGCACCCTAACCACCACACCACCTGACAGCCCCTCTACTTATTCTTTTTATTAGAGTGCTCTTTTGCTAGAATGTTCTCCTTCCTGTGGTTCCACGCTCTCCACTCAAAATGGATTAAGATAATTTACCTTGGCTTTACATGGCCTTGAACTGGTTTGAATTGAGACTGGCTCTTGCCCAAGTGGGAAGTAAATAAAAAGATTCTGAATGAAGTAAATGTTGATTCAACTTGGAGCTCTCCTTGCTGCTCTTTTGAGGACTGCTATCTGTTATAATTTCTGCTATAACTGAACCACTGTTTGGATCTTGACTGTCTAATTGTATTGACTGAAACCTTTGCATTAACATCTGGGCTCAGCCAAGAACTCAGTTCTGGTTCTGACTTTTTATCTTGTCTCCATCACTGATAGATTTCCACAGGTTTTTTTTTGGCATGCTACAAAGTTCATGTTCTGTGTCTAAAGTAACAGTTTCAGTTCAAGACTATTAACATCACATTCACCACAACCACCAGCAGGATTATTGTGCCAAACCCAAAAAGCTTTAGATTCTTCACAAAAAAATGTGGCCAGCTTCTGAAGTTACTTTCTTGTTCTTGGAAAGAGAACTGTCTTAGAGGGCAAATAGCTATTTTTTATTTTTTATTGCTTTAAGAAGTCACCTTTGCTTTTGGTGTTGTGGTGTTCTTATAAGACACACAGTACCACAAGAGAAGTCAGATAAAGGCCTATGACTGTTTAATGGCTTTGTGATAGATACATTCATATCTCTAAAACATACTTGTAATGAAGAGTAAAATGTCGCAGGAGAGAAAAGATGTTCCGGGAGTAGCTGGTAATAAGAGTGATCTCTTTCCGGTTGTATGTAACAGTGGAATAAAATTTGGTATAGGCACTCTAGTTAATCAGAAATGTTTAATGAGGCCCTATTGAGTGCTATGACTAGAAAACAGGTATGAGATATTATGATTGCCCTATCTCTAGCCTATAGAACCTATTGAGGAGAATAACAACAGTATATAAAAAATAACTAACAATGAAAATGTCATTAATATAAATTTGTATTCACAATTGTTAATGCTATAGTTCAAAGGAGATTAATGAGGGCTGATCTAGTCAATAATGACTTCAAAGACCAAAGAGGTTTGAATTAGGCCTCAAAGTGTTTAGATTAGTGTAGAAGAGGGAATAGGGCATTCCATCTAAAGAAAACAGAGGGAAGTAAGAACTCAATGTGCTTCCTCAGTGAGGAAGGCAGCGTAACTACAGCAAATGGTAGCTGATGGGAATTGGTGGTGAGTTTGGGTAGAAGGGATGAGCCACAGTATGGAGAGTCCTGGATACTAGGCCAAGAAGGTTTGACTTATTGCAGGGGGCACTAATCACTGAAATGTTAAGGATGGAAAATTGACACAATGACAGCAATGGTTGAGAAAGATGCCTCAGTTAACCAGTCATGTCAAGTCCTATCCTCAACAATGTACTCCCACCCACTGACTGCCAATTTAACCATGTTTAAAATCAGAGATTTAAAAGTGTCAGTCCTTGTGCTTTTGTAAAAGTTATCATTTCAGAATATACAAAAAGTGACCACAAATCACGTTAGCTGCAAGATGTGTACTGCAGCCTATTACACAGAAGACACAAAAGAATGAACCAGTCAAAAGTAAAGAAACACAGTATGTCTGGCATGACTGGAAAAGAAAAGCATGGCTGAGGGGTGGGGAGTAAATTATTTAAATGAATAGACAGCAGAGATAGTTCATCTTAGACTCAAGTTCTCATCTCCTTCTACTTGAATCCAGTACCATTTTACTTCAATTGTTACAATTTAGTAACAATTAGTAATTTAATTAAGTTTCAGCTAGAAAGGATGACTAGTTCATTCTTGCATCAAAGATGGAAGAATAAAAAAGTTCATTTGTGAAAAACAAACAAAATAAGCAACAATAAGCAAAATATTCAAAAATAGCTGAATTCAATTTACAAATAAAATAAATGTGGAGAAAAAATAAACCCTTAAAATAGATTTTGTTCTTCATCTGATGATTTAAAAGCGGCTTTGCATTTTGATAACAAATGGGGTACAACAATGAAACAAGTTATCATTAATTGTTTTATTTATCTAGTTTGGCCCAGAACTCAGCATTCCTCCCTATTCAGCCAAGATTATAAGGAGAGAAAGAAAGAAATGTTGCCTATTATAAGAATGTTTCACAGTCGCACAAAAGAGTAGAATTGATTTGAAGACTATCGAATCACCTCAGCCAAATACTAACAAACCAAATTCAGCAGCACATAAAACGAATTATACACCATGACCCAGGGGAATTTATCCCAGGGATGCAATGTTGTTTAATATAGAAAATCAATTATTGTTGCATATCATATCAGTAGAAAAAAAATCCCCAAATGAGCCCATCTGTGATGGTTCAGTAGTTATGCAATACTCTATGAGGCTGAAGTCACAGGGGAAGGTCCTAGGTTTGCATCCTGAGGTCTCTCTGTACACGTTGGATGTATGTGCATGCCTATGATTCTAGCTGGCTGAGGCTGAAGCTAATTGTGGTATGAAGTCCCTGTGGGGGTGTTTCTGCTTATCTCTCTCTCTCATATGGAAGAAATAAAATAAACTTTAAAATAAGACAAGACAAAAATAGAAGGATTATCTCAATAGTCTTAGAAAATGCTTTTGACAAAATCCAACATCTTTACGTGATAAAAAAATGTTTAAACTCAACAAACTAGGAATAATAGGCAACTTCTTCAATCTAATAGGGCATCTATCAATGCAGGGGGAAAAACACACATAGCTGATATACTTAATGGTGAAAGACTGGATGTTTTTCCCCTAATGTCAGGAACAAGGCAAGGATTTCTGTTCTCATCACTCCTATTCAATATACTGGAGGGTCTAGCCAAGGCAATTAGACAAGAAAAAATGTACCCAAATATGAAAGAAATAAGTGAAACATATATCTATTCACAGAGGATGACAATGCATTGGGTTATTGGAAAAGACATTTTTCTGTGTTTTCTATCATGACTGTTCTGATGACTTAATATATGGAAAATACTAAGGAATATTAAAAACACTAAGGAATCCACTTAAAAAACTATTAGAACTAATAAATGAGTTCAGCAAGAGTACAGGTTAAACATACAAAATTTAATTATATTTTATACATTAGTTATAAGCTATTGAAAAATAAATTAAGAAAACAATTACACTTACGATAGCATCAAAAAGAATTAGACACTTAAGAGGCTGGCAGATGGCATGGTGGTTAAGGGCGCTGGACTCCCACATGGCCCACCACGGTTCAAGTCTCAGCCCTGGAGGCTTGCTTTCTCACTTTCTCCTCTTTCTCTCTCTCTCTGTCCTTCTCTGGTCAAATGAAAATAAATAAATGAATGAATAAAGTTAAATAAAATAATTCTTAAAAAAAGAAAAAAAGTCAGATTCTCTTAAAAAAACAAAAACAAGAATTAGGTACTTAAGATTTAACAAAAGTGTAAAACATATACACTAAATAGTATAAAACATCATTTGAAAAATTAAAGATCTAAATAAAAGGAAAAATACGCCATATTTCTGGATTGGGAGACTTAACCTTGTTAAGATGACAATACTACTCAAACTGATTTACAAATTAAGTGCAACCCATATCAGAATCCCTGCTAGCTTCTTTGTAGAAATTGACAGGTTTACTCTAAAATTCATATGAAATTGCAAAATATCCAGAACAGTTAGATATAAAAATCTTAGGAAAAAAAGAATAATGTAGGAGAGTTCATACTTCCCGATTTTAAGACTAACTACAAAACAATTGCAGTCAAGACAGTGTGGTACTGGCACCAATATACACATATAGATCAATGGAATACAATCTAGATTCCAAAAATTAATCCATCCATATATGGTCAGCTGATTTTTGACAAGGGTGCTAAGACTATTCAATAGGTGAAGAACAACGGTTCAACAAGTAGTGCTGGAGAAACTGAGTACAAAGATGCAAAATGATGAAGTTAGATTCTTACCTATCATAAGCAAAAATTAACTCAAAATGGATCAAAGACTTAAAAGTAAGTATAAAAACTGTAAAATTCTTGGAAGATAACATGGGGGAAGGATCTTTATGACCTTGTATTTGGCAAAGATTCTTTAGCTGTGACACCAAATACATGAGCAACAAAGTTAAAAAAATAAATAAACTGAACTTAATCAAAATGAAAAACTTTTGTGCTTCAAAAATCATCATCAAGGGACCAGCAGTTAGCGTAATGGCTATGTCGTTGGACTCCCACGTAGTCGACTGCGGTTCGCGTCCCGGACCCGGTGGCTTAAACTCACGCCGGGCGCGTGTGCGTGCATGCCCAAGATCCCAAGAGGAGAATGGAGGAGAAGGGATTGCGGCGTGGCCATCCCCCCTGGGGAGTGATTTCTCACTTTCTGTCACTCTGTCTGTCTCTGTCTGTCTGACGAGCGCACGCACCCTATACCAAAAACCTCTCCAAAAAAAGAAAAAAAAAATCACCATCAATAAGGTTAAAAGATATCTCATGGAATGGAAGAACGTTTTTGTAAATCACATATCTGACAAAGGACTTGCACTTATATAAAGAATTCTTATGATGCAAAAACAAAAAAGACAAATGATTCAGTAAAAAAATGGACAAAGGATCTGAAAAAATACTTCTTTAAAAGATACATGCAAATAACTAATAAGTACAAGAAGATGCTCAACTTCATTAGTCATCAGGTAAATGCAAATCTAAACACAATTAAATATACTTTGCACCCATTAGGATGGGTGAAATCAAAAAGTCATATAAGTATTGGTGAATATGTGAAGAAATTGGAACTCTCATAAATTTTCATGGGAATGTAAAATCATGCAGGTGCTTTGGAAAATAGTCTGGCAGTTATTCAAGTGATTAAACATAGAGTTACCATTTGACCCAATAATTCCATTTCTAGGTATATACAAAAATAAATTTAATAATGTGCCTGCACAGAAATTTGTAAGATATAAAAAGTACATAAATATTTATAGTAGCTTTATTAACAATGACCAAAAGACAGAAACAACTCAAATATCAATAGATGAATAGATCAACAAAATGTGGTATAGCCACATGACGGAACATCATTCAGTCAGAAAAAGGAACGAAGTTATAGTACATGCTACAAAATGGATAAACATTTAAAACATTATTTAAGTGAAAGAAGACACTCACAAAAGACCCCATACTACATAATGTCTTTCATAGGAAAGCATAGAATAGGAAAATACAGAGAGACAGAAAGTAGATTAATGGTCACTTGGGCCTAAGGGTGGGGAATGGAGAGATTGGATGAAAGCTAATGGGTAGAAAGTTTCTTTTGTAGGACAGAAAGAGAAGATAGAAACAGAGAGAGAATGAAAGGAAGAGATAGAGTATGACCTGTAGAAAAATTTTAAAAAATGATAAATAAAATTAAAATGAATCTTAAAAAAAAAAAGAAATAGTTTGTTTTGAGAGTTTTTTTTTTTTTTGGCACATGCACTTGCAGAAAGACAGACAGAGACAGAGAGACAGACAGCAAGAAATCACCCACGAGGGAGGATGGCCACACCGCAATCCCTTCTCCTCTATTCTCCTCTTGGGATCATGGGCGCACATGCAAACACACCCGGCATGAGTTTAAGCCACCAGGTCCAGGACTGAAACTGCAGTCGACTACACGGGAGTCCAGTGACATAGCCATTACACCAACTACTGGTCCCAAGAAATAGGTATTTTTGACAGGGTCTAGGCAGTGACACAATCCTCCTGTCCCAGCGTGCCTTAGCTAAGATTACAGGTGTGTGCAACTGTGTCAGACATGTTCAAGTTGGTCCAGGAACTAAACCAAGACCTCCCTCACATCTTCCAGCCTCCTAAGTGGTGGTGCTACCTGTGTGTCACTGCTGCTAGGGCAAGGATTCTTTCTTTTTTAAAAAAAGAATTATTTTTTATTTAATTGTATTTATCATTATCGTTATTACTTTCAATTTGGCCAGAGAGAGAGGGAGAGAGTGAGAGAGAAAGAGAAAGCAAGTCACCAAGTTTGGAACATGAACCGTGGTCGGCCATGTGGAGTCCAGTACCTTTAACAACCATGTTACCTGCTGCCCCTGTAAGGTTTCTTTTTAATGTGTTGGAAATATTTTGAAATCTAAAATCGACTATGGTGATACTTGCACACATATGTATAATACATACACTAAAACCCACTGAACTGTATACTTTAAGTGAGTGAATTATACGATGTGTGATTATATCTTAGTAAGGGTGTTTTTAGAAAAAGAGGATCCAGGGACCAGCAGTTAGCGTGATGGCTATGTCGCTGGACTCCCACGTAGTCGACCGCAGTTCGAGTCCTGGACCCGGTGGCTTTAACTCAACGCCAGGCGTGTGTGCGTGTGTGCATGTGTGCATGTGTGCCCGAGATCCCAAGAGAAGAATGGAGGAGAAGAGATTGTGGCACAGACATCCCCCCTGGGGGATGATTTCTCACTTTCTGTCTCTCTGTCTTTCTGGTGAGGGCACGCACCCTATAGCAAAAACCTCTCAAAAAAAGAAAAAAAAAAAGGAAAGAGAATCCAATTAAAAAAAAAAGTAACTATCAGTGATCATTGTGATGGCTAAAGGAGAGCCATATCTCTCTTCTCAGATAAGGTGGGATATGAGAAAGATACTGATAGTCTATGATGACTTTTTACTAAGGGGAAAAGCTACCATTGCATTGCACTGACTGCAGTGGAAACTTTTAAAACAAATCTTAGTTCTGAGAAAAATCTGACTTTAAGGAGTTCTGCAAATGGATTAAAGAATAAATTGTGTCCCTAACGTTGCCATATAAGAATTGCTTTTAATCAAACCTTCGTCTTCTTCCAGTCAAAGGCGACCAGCAAGTCACATTATTGTACTGAATCATTATTCTTAAGAGAACCTACTCTAGGATGCACTTGATGCTAATGACATGCTCTTTTTCCCCATTAAAGCAGTGGGCGACAATAATATATTCTAGCTTTTGTGTGGCTACTGTGTCTGTAATTTCTCTCTCTACATTAGGGTAATAGTAGTTCCTTTCTCAGGATTGCTATTGCTCATATAATTGCCGAGTGCAGATTTCTTTAGCAAGCACCATTTGTGGGTATCAGAGAATAGGGTAGTTTCAGTTAAAATATTCAGAGGATTGATGACATCAGCACCTATCATTTTACTTTTTAGAAACTCGAGAGGGCCACTAACATTTCCAATTACTCATCTGCCTCAAGAACAGATTAAGTTCTAACATAGACATAAGACCACTTTATATTTATTTTTATATTTTGTATTTTAAATTTTGTTATATATATTTAAGTTTATTTTATTGAGGGAATGTGTTTTGTGAGAGAGAGAGAGACAGAGAGAGATTGACTGATTATGAGGAGCCTTGAGAGGGTCTTATCATGCCAGTAGTAAACCCCCTCTCTCACACACACACACACACACACGCACACACACACACACACACACACACACACACAGTCTTCCAGCCAGCTAGGATCACAGGTGCTTACTTCTACCTGGCTTGCTCATACCAACCTGGGATCTCAACCCTAGTCTTCCATATGGCCTCCAACATTGCAGAGCAATGCCCTACCACTTACACTATTGTGGCTGGGCCAAATGTTGTCATATTTACTTCAGATGTAGCCCCTATTCCTTTCTTCTCCCTCTCTCCCTACAGGAAAGTTTTCTGTGGATGCAAGTTCTGTGCTACTACATATGGGTGATAAACAAAAACAATGTATTTTTAAATTTTGTTCTGCATACCTCAAAATGGAAACAAATGGTTGCATATTTAGGTGAGCATGTAATTTACCATTCAAGCTAAGCATTTTGAGAGTGACGCTATTAATAATTAGACTAAGGCAATGACATAAATAGGCTGTTCAAGATTTAGTAAGATGTACAATCATGCTTTTGGTATTATACATACCCATGTCCTCTTTCCTATAAAATAGTGTCTTAATTCCTAAACTTTACTTATAAATTAACATACAGTGAAATTAACTTCTTTGATATACAGTTTTGTGAATTCTAATGCATGTATAGATTCATATAATCAGCATCACAATCTGGATACAAAACAATTCCATCACCCCAAACACTGGCTCATGCTATATTTTTGCAGTCACTCTACTCCTAACCACTCTGTCATTATAGTTTTGTCTTTTTAAAGAATGTCATTGTTTGTCCAGCCTGGTGGTACGTTTGGTGGCAAATCAAAATGCAGTGCTGGAAGCCACATGGCTAACCACAGTTTAGTTGTTTTTTTTTTGTTTGTTTTTTTGTTTTTTTGTTTTTTTTGAGAGGTTTTCACTATAGAGTGTGTGCGCTCGCCAGACAGACAGAGAGAGACATAGAGACAGAAAGTGAGAAATCACCTCCCAGGAGGGATGGTCACACTGCAATCCCTTCTCCTCCATTCTCCTCTCGGGATCTTGGGCACGCACGCACACACGCCCGGCGTGAGTTTTAAGCCACCGGGTCCGGGACGCGAACCGCGGTCGACTACGTGGGAGTCCAGCGACATAGCCATTACGCTAACTGCTGGTTCCCGCACAGGTTAGTCTTGAAAACACATCAGGAACACACACTTGTGCCCAGGATCTAGATGAGATAGAGGGCCAAGGAAAAGGGATATTGGTGTGATGAAATCCTATAGAGGGTTCTTTTCTCTCACTATCAGGTATGTGTTTTCTATCATGAATAATAAAAAAATAAGTTAAAATGTAAAAGACTGTACTGCTATAGTCCATTGTAATGATAATAACAGAAATATCTGAATCTGGGTAATTTATAAAGAACAGAAGTTTTGTTTAGTTTACAATTTTGGAGGTCCAAGGTCAAAGAGCTACATCTAGTGAGAATGTTCCTGCTAGAGAATTGCACAGTGAAAGTGAAAGTAGACCAAGAGCTTGTGTGGCCGTGTCTGTGTGCCCTTATAAACTTACCACATTCCAATCATGGTGTCCCCACCCTGATGCCTAATCATTTCCCAAAGGCCCCACCATTAGACACAATAATCAGATTAAGTCTCCATCCTCTCAACATCATTACAATGGTTCATTAGATTTCAATACATGAGTTTTGGGGGGACACAGTTGAACCAATAGCAGTCATATAAATGAAATAATAATGTAACCTTTTGAGACTGGCTTCTTTTATTCAGCATACAGCTTTACGATTCACTCAAACTGATGTGTGAACCAAATATTTTCTTCTTATTGCTTAGTAGTATCCCAGTATGTAGATATACCCCAATATGTTTTACTTATTTATTTGTTGATGGAAATTTGAGTTGTTCCCAATTTGTGGTTATTACAAATAAAGTGACTATACACATTCATGTACAAGTTTGTGTGTAAACATGTTTTCATTTCTCTTGGAGAAATGCCCAGAAGTACAATTGTTGGGTTGTATGGGAATAGTATGTTTCATTTTACAAGAAGCTGACAAACTTTTTTAATAGTACAGAGTAGCCGTACTATTACATATTTTCACCAACAACGTATGCAAATTTCAGCTGCTCTGCATTTTCACTAGCACTGATAGTATATTTTTTAAATTATCATTTCAGGTATTCTAATAGGTATGTAGTGCTATACCATTATGGCTTTAACTTGTGTTTCCTTGATGTTGAGCATCTTTTCATGTATTTGCCATCTGTAACTCTACTTTGGTAAAGTGCTCAAATATTTTGCTCTTTTTAAAATTAGGTTGTTGGTTTCTTATTGGTGAGTTTTCATATATTCTGGATTCAATTACTTTATCAGATATGTGATTCACAAGTCATTCTCCCATTCCATTGCTTTTTTTTTCTTCACAGTATCCTTCCTAGAGTAGAAGTTTAATTTTTACACAAATCTCATTGCCTAAAGCTAAGTCATGAAAATAAACTTCTATATGTTATTCTATAAGTTTAATAGAATATATTCTATTTTAAATCCATAAACTTGGCTGAATTCTTTTTAGTTCTAATACTTTGACTAAAAATTATTCTAAATTTCTATAAAGACAGTCTCCAAGAATAAGTCTTGCTTGATTTTCTAATACTCACAACTTTTACTTTTCTTACTGTCTGTTGCATAGAAGAAATGATAGTAGGCATCATTACCTTGTTCCAAATGTTTTTTGGTCAATAACATTCATCAAATTTTAAAAGTTCTATTGTATTCCTAGTTTTTCTAATGATAAAATAATGGTGAACTATACTAAATGCTTTTTTGAATCTATAGAGATGGCTGTATGGCTTCTTCTGGAAGTAATGAAAGACATTAATGATTTTTTTAAAGTTAAACTATTCTTAAATATTTCTGGTATAAATCCAAATTGGCATGAGGTAGTATTTCACTAATTAAATTCATTAATGGATTTAATCTACTGATATTATATTTTAAGATTTTTTGCTTCCATGTACATGAATGAGGTAATACTATAATTTATCTTTTTTGAAGTATATCTATTTAACTAGGCTCTAAAAATTATTTGAAGGAAAGTTTCTCTCTTTCTTTGTTCTCTGAAAGAGTTTACATGAAATAGGGATTATATGTTCTTTGAAACTTGGACAAACTGACATATAAAGTCTTCTAGACCTGCTTGTACCAAAGCACTGGCCTAAGACCATTTGATAAGTTTTATTTTTGCCTGAAATTGTCCATTCCTCTAATTCTGAGATTTATTTATAATGTTATTCAAGGTACTATTATCATGCTTTTAAGTTCATCTGTATATATGGTAGTATCTCCTTTTTCATTCATAATACTGATGATTTGCTAAATCTCTTTGTAAAATTAATATTACAAAAAGCTTATTTTATATTGATAGACTGATTGGACAGGGTCTGAGTATATTACAATGCTCTTGGCTCAACTTCCTAAGTAGCTAAGTTTACAGATGTGCAATACTATACCCAGCTTTCCATGTGACCTCGGCCTGCTGAGAGCAGCTTCAACCAATGTACACTACTATGACTAGGCCACAAGAAGTATTAATACTTTGTTAGTCATGTCAACTAATCTTTCAAAATCACATTTTTGTTTAGTTGATTCTCTGTATTATGTCTTTGTTATCTATTTTATTTATTTATGCTCCTAGCTTTTCTTTGTCAACTCTGTTGCTTCTTTAGTTACATAAAGTGGATATAGGTAATTAATGTAAGCTTTCCTTTTTTTTAAGACAGACTTTTGCTATAGGGTGTGTATGCTCGCTGGAAAGACAGAGAAAGACAGAGAGACAGAAAGTGAGAAACCGCCCTCTGGGGAGAAGACCAGGCACAATCCTTTCCTCTTCCATTCTCTTGGGATTTGGAGCACGCACACACACGAGCTCAGCATGAGATTTTTTTAAGTCATCGGGTCTGGGACTCAAACCTCATTTGACTCCGTGGGATTCCAGTGACATAACCATTATGCCATCTGCCAGTCTCTCCTTCTTTTCTTATATATTCATTCAAAACTAACAAGTTCCCTGTAAGTGTGGCTTTCAGAGTATTCACAAGTTCTGCTGTATATAGTGTCATCATTGTTGATCATAAATATTTTCTATTTTCCTATATAATTTTTTCATAACCAATGAATTATAGCAGAGTATGTTTAAATTTTGAAATTTAAAAGCATTTTGCTATTTTTAAACTGATTTAGATCTTTATTGCTGTGTGATGAGAGAATGTGGTTTTTATATAGATTTGGGAGTTTTTTGAGTTTTTTTAAACGTAGGACACAGTCAATTTTAAGAATTATTTTATGTGTAAATAAAAATCAAAATTATTTTCTCTAATTACCAGGCCCAGAGTTCTATTTACATCATTAGATCAAGCTTACTCTATTGATTACTGAAAGAGGTATGCTAAAATCTTCAAATATGAGTGTAAATATACTAATGTTCCCTAATATTTCTTTCAACTCTTGCCTTATATATTTAAGGAGAAATTGTTTTTTGTTTTTTGTTTTTTTTTTCTTTTTTTTTTTTTTTGGAGAGGTTTTTGCTATAGGGCGCGTGCGCTCGCCAGACAGACAGAGAGAGACAGAGAGATAGAAAGCAGGAAATCACCCCCCAGGGGGGATGGCCACGCCGCAATCCCTTCTCCTCCATTCTCCTCTCGGGATCTTGGGCACGCACGCACACGCGCCCGGCGTGAGTTTAAGCCGCCGGGTCCGGGACTCGAACCGCGGTCGACTACGTGGGAGTCCAGCGACATAGCCATTACGCTAACTGCTGGTCCCGAGAAATTGTTTTAAAAGTGTATCTTCCAGACACATAGACCAATGGGAAAAAGTAGAGAATCCAGAAATAAATTCACACATTACAGCCAACTGATTTTCAATGAAGGTGCCAAGAACACATATTGGAGAAAGGATGGTCTCAATAAATGGTCCTGGGAAAACTGTATCTATACATGAAGAAGAATGAAACTTGACCCCTATTTTCTCACCAGTTACCATTATTATGAGTCAATTAAAAATAAAAATGCAAAAATTCATTAAAGAATATATCTTCCTAGTAAGTTTGCCCTTTATCATTAAGTAGTGATCTTTCTTATCCTTAATAATGCTTTTTGCTTTAAAATATTTTTTCTTGTATTACCATTGCAGCACCAGCTTTCTTTACATTGGTGTTTGTTGGCCTGGTCTTTTTTATTCATTTACTTTCAACTTTTCTGTATTATGTTCTACATTAATGCCTCAGTAGCATAAAGTTAAATTTAAAAAATTCATTATGAGTTTCTATGTCTTTAGCATATGAATTTAGGTCCTCCACAGTTTGAACTTAATTTTAAAATTGAATGTATTTTTGTCACTGTATTTTATCCTATTTATCATTTCCTTTTTCCTTCTTTTTTCTTCCTCCCTGCTTTAAGTTGAATTAAGTTCTTATAATTCCCTTTTGTCTACCTCTATTGGTTTAAACATAAACATTCTGTTTAAATGATTGTGTTGATTACTCTTAAAGTTTTAACATGAATGTTTGACAAAGTCTAAGGTTGATTAATAACTATTCTTCCTCTTTGACTATAATACAAGAGCCTTAGAGAAAATGTAATTCTGATTACATGTATCTATAATGGATCTCAAGTGTTTTAATCTATTTTATATTTTATATTAGTTTGCTAGGGCTGCTATAATTATGTTCTACAAATTGAGTGGCTTAAACAACAGGAATTTCATACAAACAGTTCTGGAGACTGGAAGTCTAAGGTCAAGGTGTCTTTTCAATTTTTTATTTTTAAACACTGCATAATAATTATACATATATTTTAGGTATAGTGTGATGCCTTGATACATATATACAATGTGTAAAGATAAAATTAAAGTATATCCACCATATCAGACATTTGTCACTTCATTGCGGTGAAAACATTCAAGATACTTTCTTGTAGCTATGTGAAAATACACAAAATATTTTTGTTAACTTTAGTCACCCTACTGTACAACGCAACACTAGAACTTACACTTCTTATCCAACTGTAACTTTCTACTCACTGACCAATATCTTCCCCTCCCTGCCCACTACATATCCCAGCTTCTGGTAACTACCATTTCACCCTCTACTTTTTTTTTTTTTTAAGAAGTTTTTGCTGTAGGGCGCGTGCACTTGCCAGAAAGACAGAGAGAAACAGAGATACAGAAAGCAAGAAATCACTCCCCAAGGGGGATGACATGCTGCAATCCCTTGTCTTCCATACTCCTCTTGGGTATGCACGCACATGTGCCTGGCGTGAGTTTAAGCCACCAGGTCTAGGACTCGAACTGTGGTTGACTACATGGGAGCCCAGCAACATAGCCATTATGCCAACTGCTGGTCCCATCTACCCTCTACTTCTAAGAGATCAATTTCTATAGATTAGCATGTGAGTCAGATTGTCTAGTCTTCCTGTATCTGTTTTTTTTCCCTTAATATACTGTTCTTTAGGTTCATCCATGCTGAAATAAATGACAAGGTTTTATTATTTTTTGATTCCATTGTGTAAATATGCTGTATTTTCTTTATTCACTTACGTGTTGATGGGCACTTAAGTTGATTCCCTATCTGAACTATTGTGAATACTGCTGCAATAAATATGGGAGGCCGGATATCTCTTTGACCTCCTGATTTCTTTTCTTTTGGACATATACCCAGTAGTGGTATTGCTGGAGCATTTGGTAGACCTATTTTTAGTGTTTGGAGATAGCTCAATACTGTTTTTCAAAATGACTGTACTAATTTTTATTCCCACCCACAGTGTCTAAGAGTTCCCCTTTCTCCACTCTCTCCTCAACATTTGTTATTTCTTGTCTTTTTGATAGCAGCCATTCTAAGTGGGATGAAATAATTACCTCATTGTGGCTTTGAGTTGTACTTCCCTAATGATCAGTAATATTGTGTACCATTTCATATGTCATTTAGCCATCTCTATATCTTCTTTTAAGAAATGTCTGTGCAGCTCTTTTGCCCATTTTTAAATAGGGCTGTTTGTTTTGTTTTGCTATTGAGTCGTTTGAGTTCTCTATATTCTCGATATGAACCCTTCTGCAGGTTTTCAGGAAGTAGCTGTGTCTGTGCTTTTATCCTAGCTTTTGGTAGTTCCTCTGGCCTTTAAGTGCCTGCATAACTTCAATTCCCACATGGAATTCTCTCTGTGTAAGTGTCTCTGTGTTCAAATTTTCCTTTTTATATAAGGTCACTAGTCAAATTAGGAATTCATCCTATTCAAAATGAGATGACTTCATCTTAACTAGTTATATCTGCAACGAGTTTATTTCCAATAAGGTCCCATTCCAAGGTAGTGGGGTTTAGAATTTCTCATAACCTTTAATCATTAATGCTCTCATTGTCTTACATGTTTAGTATTTGTTTAGATTTTACCTGTATTTATTGATTTTAATTTTTCACCATTGCTTCATATATCCCTGCTCTTTTTGGATTCAACTTTCTTCTAGCATATATATTTTTAGTAGTGCTTTTTCCAAGTATCTATAAGTAGTAAATTCTCTCAGTGTTCAGTTAAATTTACATTCATTTTGTTCATACTCTTGTATGATATTTACTTGGTATAGAAGTTCCAGATTATTATTTTCTTCAGCACTTTGGAGGTATTATTCATTTCTCTTTTGGTCTCATTTATTTTTGTTATGAAGTCTGTAGTTGGCCTTTTCACTACTCTTTTTCAAAAATAAAAAAGTTTATTTATTTATTTCTCCCATGAGAGAGGGACAGACAGAGCACAAGAGAGAGCAGGACATGGAGAGAGACATCTAGAGCAACAAGGACACGAATCTAGGACCTCGCCATGTGAATATAAGACTATAGAGTGTTGTGTTACTCCTGTGCTAATGTCTGCCTTGTACTCTATATATGGTCCCCAAGAGCTGTTTTGACTACTCCTGCCAAGGATTGCAGGGGAGCTATCAGTTCAGAACCATTTTTTTTTTTTTTTTGGAGAGGTTTTTGCTATAGGGCGCGTGTGCTCGCCAGACAGACAGAGACAGAGAGACAGAAAGCGAGAAATCACCCCCCAGGGGGGATGGCCACGCCGCAATCCCTTCTCCTCCATTCTCCTCTCGGGATCTTGGGCACGCATGCACACGCGCCCGGCGTGAGTTTAAGCCACCGGGTCCAAGACTTGAACCGCGGTCGACTACATGGGAGTCCAGCGACATAGCCATTACGCTAACTGCTGGTCCCAGAACCATTTTTCATGTTACTTTCTAAATTGGTGGTCGGGGTGGGGAGCACTGAATTAAACTCCAAGCACAAAGGAATTATAAACCCATGGTTACAAATCATTGTCAGATTTTTTTTCCATCTAAATTTCAGCCAAATAGTCGGGTTCCTCACCATTTCTTTGACTTGGATTTTGTTGTTGCTCTTGCTGTTTATCCTTTTACTAAAAGTTATATATGCAAGAACAACAACTATCCTCATAGGTCTATAATTCCAAAACTTCACAAAGACTTAAGTCCTCATCTTCTTTGCAACATGGTCATTAAAACCCACAAACTGAATTTATACAATGTGACCATATTATACCCCATTCCTGGCATTGCAGTACCTCTCTTTTTTTCCCTAGCAAAATGTAATTTCTTGCCTCATTGTGAAATGTTTTATCAGAATTTCTAGAGATTAGTAACAGGATTTTTTTTTTTTGGGGGGGGGAGGTTTTTGCTATAGGGTGCGTGCGCTCGCCAGACAGAGAGAGACAGAGAGAAAGCAAGAAATCACCCCCCAGGGGGGATGGCCATGCCGCGATCCCTTTTCCTCCATTCGGGATCTTGGGAACGCATGCAAATGCACCCGGCATGAGTTTAAGCCACCGGGTCCGGGACTCGAATGGCGGTCGACTACATGGGAGTCCAGCAACACAGCCATTATGCTAACTGCTGATCCCGAGTAACAGGATGTTTGAATTTATTTGCAATGTTTCTGAAAATGGACCATATTTGTATTTTGTCCTCCATACTTATGGAAATTAATTATTTTTTATTGTTTCTGTAATTGGTGAGAATACTTCACACTTTAGTTTTGTTTATATGCTCTGCCTTAAGTCTCAATCTAGTAGTTTTGATTAACACACATTTAAATGTTCAAGTTAGATCACGGGCATTGGTCAAAAGGATGGATACTGGCTCAGTTGAAATAAATAGCAGCTGAAAATAACTGGTATGCCTATACCAGTTAATAACAGATGAATACCAACCTGAGAAGGGAATGACCATTGTATCATAGCATGGTAATGAAGGAATATACATTTTTGGAGGCTTTCTTATTATGTACTTTCTCCTTCATTATGATCACCACTAAAATTAAACTTAATTATATTTTTGTTGTTAATGGTAGTAAGCTTTCTGGGAACAAAATATGTCATTACAATAAATCTTTTGCATTACATTTCCAAAATGCTTCCTTCTATATAACACATTCCTTTGTCAGATTCTGCTAGTTTCTCTACATGCTCTATATATGTAGACTTTGGTATTTACTCTTCACTGATATTCATGTATCGTGTACTATTGCACACCATAAAACAATCTATGGAGAAGATATTTGATCTGCTTTACTGCACAGTTTCCAAACATATACTGTGGAAAAGTAATATATAAGAGAGAAAGTATGAACTGTCTGCTATGATTCTTTCAAGTTGAGGTTCACATATTTTAAACATGGACAATTATCTCCTTTTTAAAAAATTTAATTTGTCAGAGTATGCATATGCTCACCAGAGTCAGAGAGACAGAGAAAGAGAAGGAAAGCACCTCTGAATGGGACATGTTTATACCACATCCCTTCTTCTTGCATTGCTGCATTCTTTTGGGACTTGGGGTACACATGTACATGTACCCAGACTTTTTCTAAAACCACCAGGTGTGGGATTTGAATCCTGGCCATGTGGGATACAACTCCCTTTAATCACTAGGCTATGGGGCTAGCCTCACAGTTACTGCCTTAAGTGAGGAAAAATGATCAGCACAAAATAAAGCTGATATTCATAATATAAGAGAACTACAAATAAATAAGTAGGGCAGCATAAACCTTTCCTCCCTCCTGATAGGCTTACTATAAACTAGGGGTCCACAAACTACACCTGCATGCTAAATCCACCTTGTTCTGTGTTTCATATTGCCCATGAGCTAAGAATGATTTTCATGTCCTTAAACGACCTAGAAAAGAATAAAGAGCATAATTCATGACACATGAAATTATATGAAATTCAAATCTCTGAGTTCATAAAGTTTTACTGGAACACAGTTAGCTCATTTGTTTACATATTGTCCATAACTTCTTTCATAGTATAGTAACAGAGTTAAGTAGTCACAATAGAAGCCATATAGCCTATAAACCAAATGATTTACTATTTGACTCTTTACAAAATTGTTTTCTGATCCTGTCTATTAACAATCACCCTCTCTTACCCAGATTAGGAGCACGTAGGGCAAAGGCTGGGCAGGGCATTGAACAAGGCACTTATGAGCAAGGCAATGAAAGGTATTTCAAGAAATCCAGCTAAGAACAGATATTAGAGCAAGATACTGCTGATTTTGATGTTGTCCAGAGAAAACAGAACAGCAGCCAGGCCTGCGAAGGTACCCTAATTCCTATGAGATTGTGCTTATCAAAGTATGTGGCTAAATTTCAAACCTACCTGTGTGAAAATCCAGACTTTGATAACTGCAGCTTGATTGTGGTAACTGGTACTGGGAATAAGTTTTGAGTCTTAAAGAAAGATGTTTGTGGGATGAGCAGACGGCATAGTGGTTAAGGCACTGGACTCCCACGTGGTCAACTGTGGTTTGAGTCCTGAACCTGGTGCTTGAAATTCACACCAGGCATGTGTACATGTATGCCCAATACCCTGAGAAGAGAATGGAGGAGAAGGGATTGTGGCATGGCCATCTCCCTGGGGGTTGATTTCTTGCTTTCTGTCTCTCTAGCAAGTATATGTGCCCTATAGCAAAAAATCTCTCCAAAATGAAAACAGATGTTTGTAAATTTACACAGTTCTTTGATTATGTCTTTTTACAGGTATTGCACAGAGTTTTATTTCTATGAATTTTTTAAGTTCTTCTCAGTTCATCAAGCATTTGGGATGAGAGTGTTCTAAAATTGAACTTCTTAAAGGATACAGACAAACAGGTACAACAGTCAGAAAAATCAGACATTTCAAAGAAAATACAATTCTTGCTACATGAACCATAAAGAGACATGGTATAAGGCAGCAAAGATGTCCTTAATACCACTAAACTCCATGTTTAAGGATGTCTAGAAAACATTTTAATTTTCTTTCATCATATACTATAAACAGGTCAGTCTTTAATATAAATTTGATTAAAGGGCATGTGCTCAGCTAATAGCAATTTCTGGGAGTACTTATGACCTCTGTGAATTGATTTCCCATTTTATGAAGGTATGTGTCTTTTCATTTGCCTTAAAATTATTTTGAGCTAAAATATTAAGATGTGTCCTTTATTCCTAATATACTAAGATTTAGTGATTGTTTTTGTGCATACCTTCTGTTTCATTTAGTATTCCAAAGACTTTAATGATATTCCTTCAGTCTTTACTTGTGCGGACGAAAAGTTCCAATATTTTCATCCATCTTGAATTTCTTTGAATTACACTGAAAAAAATGGGATGCTGCTTCATCACTAACACTAATAAAACCCAGTATTGTAGATTTGTCAATAATTCTGGATTTTGTTGCAGATATGTTTATGATAATTTCTCTGGACATTATTCAATTCTGATGCATTTTATGAGATATGTCAAACAAAAAATGAGCATAGAATTCTGGGATATAGAAATAAAATAGCATATGAATAAACTCAGATTGAAATCTTTTGATGTAGTACAGGGAACCATGGCTATCACCTTATCCTTCTCTGTCTATGCCCCTGCCAAAAAATTTATTCTCCATAGTTCTTATACAACTTAATTATGTCCAGTTTGACTATCTAGAGGAACTACACAGATAAAGCCAATGACCTTTGTGACCACTGTTCCCTCTAGCAAGAAATCTGATTTTCCCTGAGGCAACTGGGGGACATTGTGCAGTGTCTAAATGGCTTTCAGCAAAAGCTGCAACATCGTACCCACATTTAAAGATCTCTGAGTTGAGGTTCATGCTAATAAAAATTCTGTGTCCTTCTTACTTCTCTGTATACGTATGCTACAAGTTGCAACTGAATCAGAGTAATTTCATAACCTTGCCACATTGATTGATTTAAGGGTAGACAACACAGTGAAAGCACTGTGCTTTTGTCTGATGGCTAAAGAGAGATATTCATTCTCTCTCCAGTGTGTGAAAATAAAGCAAGTAGTAGCTGGCAACCACAATGTGACCATGAGAGCAGCCATGCAGGGAACAATGCTGACACTAGCAAAAAGGCAGAGTTAAGAGAATAAAAGATTAACAGGACTGGACTTATATAACTACACACAAGGACTATTTCTGAACTTTGTATTAAGGAGCCAATGTATTCATTTATTTTCCCTTTTCTTATTTTTTTTTAAATTGTTGCAGGGCACACGTGCTCACCAGAGAAACGAGGCAAGAGAAGGAAATTACCCACAGTGCGACATGGTCAGGCTGAAACTCCTTCTCCTCCATTTCTCCACCCTATTGGGATTTGGGGCATGCACACACATGAGCACAGCATGTTTTTCAAGCCTGTGGGACTAGGATTTGAATCATGGTTGCCTTTGTGGGATCTGACTCCCTTAACTACTAGTCCACAAGACTGGCCTAAGAGCTGATAAATTTATAATACATAAGCCAGTTTTAATTTGTTTCATATTCCTTGTGTGAAAGAGCATCCTAATTGACAGGTTCAAGTATAATTTGATATAAAATATAAACTTCTTATGAAAAATTAATTCTTGGGGGGAGGTTTTTGCTATGGGCACGTACACTTGCCAGAAAGACAGAGAAAGACAGAAAGCAAGAAATTACCCCCCGGGGGGATGGCCATGCCACAATCCCTTCTCCTCCATTTTTCTCTCAGGATCTTGGGCACGCATGCACACGAGTCCAGCATGAGTTTAAGCCATCAGGTCCAGGACTCGAACCGTGCTGAACATGGGAGTTCAGTGACATAGCCATTACGCTAACTGCTGGTCCCATGAATAATTTTTAACCTAGATTAAATTGATTAGATAAACTATTTTCCCATGTACTTACCATTTCAGAGTAGTTTTATCTTCGTTTCTGATGGATCATCATTGAATTAGTCTTTAAATTCCTTAGCTCTTGCTTACCTCTTGGTAATAAAGTGTCTTTGAACTTTCTTATTAACAACAGAGTCTCATTATTTAAGGCAGAAGTCAAAAACCACAGCCCACTGCTTGTGTTGGTAAGTAAGTAAAGTTTTATTGGAACATAGCCATACCTATTCATCTACTTTCTGTCAATGGTCGCTTTCACCCTGTAATGGCAGAGTTAAATACTTTTGACAGAGACCATGTAGCTTGCAAAACTGAAAATTTGTACTATCTGGCCATTTACAGAAAATGTAATTAGTTCTGACCAGTGACCTGTGAGGAGAAGTGTCATTTCAGGGATGAAGCTGGAACTACCAAATTAAACTGTCTTTATTACTGAGTTACTGTATGAAAACAGAGGCCCTGGAAAGTAATATGGACTCACAGAGGAATTTTGCAGCAGTAAGAAATAAACTTCTATTGGGTTAAAACATTGAAATCTTAACGCAACATGGCCTAGCCTAGGTTGACTAACATGCAACTCAACTGAAATGACTTACTCTATATCTACCTCTACATAGTGCTACACATAAAAATATGTGACACTATATAGAGGAATTGGATTTCTTTTTTAAACTTGAACTAAATAAAACTCCTTCTTGCTTTTGGTTGTATATCTCTTAGTATAGAAATAAGAGTCCTTGAATTTCAAGAACAAATTATCTATCTCCACTTACTGAAGGTAAAATGACTACCAAGAGTAAGGTAGAAAAGATGACACTTTAAATATTTTAAAGTAATGTATTTTGAGCTCATATTCCTAGCATGTGTAGGTGCTTGTTAGCACATCATAAATCACTTAAATTGCTTTATATTTCACTCTTTTTAAATTCACTAGAAAGCATGTGCAATCACTGGAGAGAGACAGGGAGAGAGAGAAAGTACCTCCCTCCGCCATAGCGGACGGGCATACCATAATCCCTTCTCCTCCATTTCTACTTTCAGGATTTCGGGCATACTTGCACACATGCCTGGCATGTTTTTCAAGCTGCTGGGTCCATGATGCAAACCATGCATTAAGTCACTGGCTGGCCCATTATTTCCCTTATTTCTAATGGGAAGAAGGAAGTAGAGAAGTATAGGAAGACCTAGGTGATGGGACTACTGAAATGAAAGTGGCCTTGGTGAATCACTTAGTCCATTATTCTTTACCCAGACCAGATTAGAGCCACATTAAACTGAAAGGTGAAAGGAACATTGTTCAAAAATTACCCAGCCTCCTTCTGTGACTAGTTAAAAATGTCTCCAAGCCTATCCAGTCTATAAGTTGCTCTCCACTAGTGACAGCAGGGTCAATTCTGTAGGACATTTATATTCTATACCACCAGCATTGAAAGCGTAGGGAGCTGACTTGAACATTACTAACTTGCCATTAACAAACTGTCATAAAGCTTCTGCCTCTTCTCAACCTGTTTTTGTCATCAATCTGGGAAAAAAAATAAAGTTCCTCCCAATAAAATTCCTTGAAATAAGTATCTCACCAAAATGCCTTTTTCAGTCAATATCTACCTCTACTTGTTGATACTCAGTGCAAATTCAGTGCAATATAAAAACAGCTATCATAATGGGGGGACCAGCAGATGGCATAATGGTTACCTCAATGGACTCCCATGTAGTCAACTGCAGTTCTAATTCTGGACCCGGTGGCTTAAATTCACAACAGGCGTGTGTGCGTGTACGTCCAAAATCCCAAGAGGAGAATGGAGGAGAAGGGATTACTGCGTGGCCATCACCCTTGGGGTAGGAGGGGTGACTTCTTGCTTTCTGTCTCTCTGGTGAGCACATGTGCCTTATAGCAAAAAAAATCTCTCTTTAAAAAAAACTATCAAAAGGTATTTGTAGAGAGATGTCCATGGATCACGTACTATTTCAAGGCCACTAGACCAAAGTTATGCCAACAAAATTTATACAGTTGACTATGGGGTAGTATCAACATGGGCATGGTGGGGTCTTATTGCTCTGAGTGATACAACATGTATCTGGAGTGGGTAACAGGGAGAGAGAGAGGATCTGGGGAAAAAAAAAACAAACATTAACAAAAATGAAAATTTATCTGTTGATTATAATGTACATGGTAATATCTATGACTTGACTAATGTGCACTGTTTATATTGTAAAGATGTAAAGTGATTAAATAAAAAAATAATTATTAAAAAAAGATACTGGTGTTTTAAATGTTCATTCAGTATGAATCAAGAAAAAAATCACTTATGTACTCTCACTCTCCTATTAATTGAATCTATATTGTGATATTTTCTCTCCTTATTTGATTTCATATTTATGTAAAAGCTAGAGATTTATAAAGACTGAGGAAGGAGATACACACACACACATACATACACACACTTATAAACACACACACACACACACAATCAAAATTAGGAAGTAATTTTCCAACTTTTGACACTACAGATATATAGATCTAAAAGACATACTAGTCAGTAGAAATAAATAATTTGCAAAGGCCCACAAGCTATAGCTATCATTTTAACTCTAATCTTAACTCTCCACTCCTTCCTCTCTCTAGCCTTAAAGGCAAAAATACATTAGTCATCAATTTATTCCCTGTGGCAAACCTTTGCCCCTCAACTTTATCAATCCATTAGGTAAACCCCACTTAAATTGGCACTCACTTCACAAAAATGGCATATTGTCCCAGGGAAAAGCCAGACTTATAATACTGCTAGAGACCATCAAATAGTTCATGGCAACTCAGAGAAAAGGGAAACTTTTTAGGTTACTCTTCCTTCATTTATGACTACACTGTCTGATCTTATGAGCCAACATTTTGCCAGTTGATTATGCTTCAGAAACAGTCTTCTTTGGGCAAGCCCTGTGCTCTAGTGGTTAAGGGAGCCAGATCACACATGGCTGACTGCACAGTTTGAATCCTGGCTCCAGCAGCTTGAAAAACATGCTGAGTACATACGCATGTATGCCCCAAATCCTGACAGGATGGAGAAATGGAGGCAAAGGCTCTATGTTATGACCACACTCCATTGGGGGGTGCTTTCTTCCTCTCCCTCTCTCTGTCTCTTTCTAGTGAGTGTAAGCACCCTCTGGCAAATTAAAAGAAGGATAAAAGTACTCCTTAAAATCCAAGCTATTTTTGTGGTAAAATTATAGTCCATGGCCAAAGCAGAGGTATCCTGTAAATAAACCCACTAGACATTCAAAGTTAACAAGGTCTCCCTCACTTATCTGCCAATCCTATAGGTCCCTTTAATAGTCAAATCTAGTATGTTCCCCTTGGTTCCTCAGAAAATATTTTGCACACTGAAATATCAGAGTGAAAAATTGGATTCCAGAGATTTTCTGACTACACTTACACTAGAGATTAACTTGAATAGAAACACATTCACATTTACCTACTACCATCTTAAATCCCTCTTAGACATGGTTGGAATATAGAATATTAACAAAACTCCCTTTGAAAATAAAAATTAAAAAAAAAAAACAACAGGACAGGTCAGTGTCTTCAATCCTATCCATATATTTAGCTCTTATCTCAATTTTTTGCTTTTCTCTGGCCACTATCCTTTATCTCATCTTTCAGCATATAGATAATTCTCTTGAAATGACCATATTTTGCCATAGCCATCTTGTGCTATCTTCTTATACACACATCCATTACTGATTTTAGCTCTTCAATTGCTGAGAAAGAGTAAGTCAGCCCTATTTTGACTATGTTCTTTAGATTTTATAAAATGTCTTGGGGTTGGGTTTTTCCCTCTATTAAATGCTACTGAATTGCTTCTTCTGAATCCCCGGACGTATGCACACAAGGAGAACATTTGTGAGGGTCACAGAAAGGTAAAATGTGACGTAATAGCAGTAGCTTAATGGGATATATGTATATACACGTATATAACATTTATTGAAGCAAAATTCATATAACATAAAATTAATCATTTTAAAGTGAACACTTCACTGGTGTTTAGTATATTTACAATATTGTATAGCCAGAACCTCTATCTAGTCCCAAAACATTTCCACTACTCCCAAAACAAAATCTCATAGCCATTAAGCACCCTCTCCTGCACCCACGATTTCTGATTTATCTTAACCCCTGAAAACCACTAACATACTTTGTCTCCAGGAATTTTTCATATAAATGGATCATCCAATATTGGCCTCTGTGTCTTCTTTCATTTAGCATAATGTTTTCAGTGTTCATCCATGTTGTAGCATGTAGCAATTCATTTTTTAAATTTTTTTATTTTTTCATTTCATTTCATTTTCTTCCATACATTCAATCACATTATTATTTGTCTTTTATGACTAAAGAATATTCCACTGTATGTATATACCATAATTTGTTTACCCATTTATCCACTGAGAGATTTTTGGGCTGTTTCCACCTTTCAGTTACTATAACTATTGTGAATGTAAACATGTATGCACAGGTACTCATTGGAATACTTGTTTTCAGTTCTTTTGGTATATATGTAGGAATAAAATCACTATATCACATAGTAATTCTATCTTTAACTTTTAAGGAATCACCAAGCTATTTCCCACAGTAGCTAAACCAGGTTACATTCCCACCTGAAATTTCCCTCTATCTCTGTCATTTCATTTTTTTCTTCTTCTTTTTAAAAATTATAGCCATACTAGTAGGTGTGAAGTGTACTTTCACTGTGGTTTTCATTTGCATTTCCATAATGATTAGTGAAGTTGAGATTTTCACATAATTGTTGGCAATTTATATGTCTTCTTTAGAGAAATAACCATCCAAATCCTTTGCCCATTTTTATTTCTTTTTCTTTTATTTAGAGAGAAATTTTTTTGCTATAGGGCACGTGCACTTGCCAGGGAGACAGAGAAACAGAAAGTGAGAAATCACCCCCTGGGGTAGAATCTTTCCTCCTCCATTCTCCTCTCGGGATTTTGGGCACACATGCATGTGTACCAGGCATGAGATTTAAGCCACCAGGTCTGGGACTTGAACTGCGGTCGACTATGTAGGAGTCCAGCAATATAACCATCTGCTGGCCCCCTTTGCCCATTTTTATTTATTTATTTTAATTTTATTTAGTCCTTCATTTATTTTACTTTGATCAGAGAGAGACACACAGAGACAGAGGGGGAAAGTGAGAAAGGAAGCCACCAGGTCCAGGACTCAAACTGTGGTCAGCCATGTGAGAATGTCCAGCACCTAAACCACCATGCCACCTGCTGGTCCCACCTTTGCCCATTTTTTAAAATAGCATTTTTTGTCCTTTTGTTCTTGAGCTGTAAGCATTCTTTATGTACTTTGGATACTAAACTCTGATATGTATGATTTATAAATACTTTCTTTTATTCTGTATATTATACATTCACTTTTTTGATCATGGTGATGCATGTATTTTTTTTTAATTTTCATGAAGTTAATATTTAACTATACTTGCATTCAATATTACATATGTCAAAAAGAGGAAGATGAAAGAGTGATAGGGAAGACACAGAGCCAAAGCAGTAGAAAAAGGGAGAGAGATTACCATACAGAAAGTGCCCATGAGTATGACCATTGGAGCAAAATGTGAGCAAGAAAGAGAGGAATTTAGCTGGTTCAAAGATATTAGATAAACTGTTTATTTTTCTCTTCTGTTTTCTGCTTAGTAATTAGCTTTGGAGACTTACCACCTCTTAGTGCTGTTATCTGAAATAGTATTTAGTAGATTTGCCATTATTCAGAATTGTTTATTATTAAAATTCCATAGTGTCCTTTCTGAATGGGAACACCTCAGCTACCAACCATGGGACAAGTCACTTTCTTTTTTTAAAATTATTTTCATTTATTTTATACATTTAATCATTGTAAATGTCTACATCTTATAAAATGATTTTATCCAACATGAATATACTTCATACCAGTCCAGTTGAAGATATCATGCACATTATTATCAACAGACAATCCTCCGTTTCTGTGTCCCTTAAATGCCTTGCCTCTATTTTTCTCCTTGATTCCTTTCCTCTCACTCTCCCCCATCTCCTACCCTCTTCCCACACCATGGTTACAGATACAAGTCACTTTCTGAGCTGCCACAACATTGTTTAGAACAACAAGTAACTTGCTTATGATCATACAACCAGAATGTGCTAGGGTTTCAATTCAGTCTATTTGACTCCAGAAATGTACTTTTAAACATTATGCTATTTAGGGCTTCCCTGTAAAATATAAATCCATTGCATGCATCTGATCTGAAAGGGCAGATAATCTGAAACCAATCATCTGTGTTATGATTTTTTTAAAAAATGTTCAGTCGCAGATATTCCTTCTCAATTAAATTTGG
Source organism: Tupaia tana (assembly GCA_026018925.1). NCBI lineage: Eukaryota > Metazoa > Chordata > Mammalia > Scandentia > Tupaiidae > Tupaia > Tupaia tana. The sequence continues at coordinate 49,503,290 of JAKSZU010000009.1, forward strand.
CAGGCTAGAATTAAAATTAGTTTATATTCCCTAAGCACACCAATCAGGAAGGCAGCCCAGGAGTGTGCTAGAAGCCAAAAGAGAAACTAACAGGAGTTTGAAAATCTGTTGAAGATAACCCACGGAGTGGCTAATTGAGACTGATTGTAATCTGAAGGTCAATGCTACCCAATTCCCTGCTCGGATGATAACAATCCCTTAATGTCTGTGTTCTACAGCGTTCTCCTTGTTTCCTACATCATTCCCTCTCTCAGTCACTCTGCAACTCAATAGCAGGTACATGCAGGGAGTAGATGGATGCAGTTTCTGGTAAATAAATGTATTTACTACCCACACATCAAACTTTGATGCTCCCTGTTCTAATTAAAAATCGGGGGAACCAGCAGTTAGCATAATGGCTATGTCGCTGGACTCCCACGTAGTCGACCGCGGTTCGCGTCCCGGACCTGGTGGCTTAAAACTCACGCCGGGCGCGTGTGCGTGCGTGCCCAAGATCCCGAGACGAGAATGGAGGAGAAGGGATTGCGGTGTGACCATCCCTCCTGGGGGGTGATTTCTCGCTTTCTGTCTCTCTGTCTCTCTCTGTCTGTCTGGCGAGCGCACGCGCCCTGTAGCGAAAACCTCTCAAAAAAAATCAGATAAGTATAAATTAAGTTAGTTTTACTTCTATATTGCCCTCAACTCATTTCTTTCCTTATGTATTAGTGACCCTCCACAGATAAAAAGGTGACTCCACAGATAAAAAGGTCTTCCCATTTCCACCCTACAGAGGCTGGAAAGTGATGCCATCAAACAAAGGACCCTAGTGCAAATATAGGAGAAAGCTGGAGGGTCAGCTGTCTTGTATAAATAAACAAAAGGTGTGAGGAGATAAAGATAAGGTGAGTCAGACCCAAGGGTAAAACAACTGTAAGACCAAGGTTACCCAAAGACAGCCAGATAGAAAAAGACCAAAAGAAAGGTAAGAGTAATTGTGTGATGACATGACTGCCAACAGATAAAATGGAATGGATACGTTCAACTGAATTAGATAGTTTATGGGTGAGGAAGCCAAAGTTGAAAAAAGCTGTAACTTCACCCAAGTCACAAAGCAAGCAAGGATATTTGCAGAGCTAGGGGTGGGAAAAACATCAGTCCAGACCATTCCATATCAGTCTTTATTTTTACCTGCTGTCTCAGAATGACAAGATCTGCCATACACCTCTTCTTTCAGGGAAAAAGGACTAAAGCTTTCAAGTGAATGTTTGCCTAAGTAGTAGAAAGGGTGGGCAAAGTGATTATAAAGAAGCAAAACATTGTTAATATTTGGCCTAGTGTGGAACAAAATTCAGGTAAAACAAAACACAGTCTTGAAATACTTCAAGTAGAGCAAGACTATGACAAATCTAATTAATGGCAAATTATGAGTCAAAGAAGTAACATATTTACTGTGAAAGAACACCCCCATATAATGTCTGCAATCTTTGGTTTAGTCATTCCACATTACAATTCCTCTAAACATCTTTTAAAACTATCATTAGCACACTACAAACCTCTTATTTTTGAATGAGTAGTACTATAATTGGTTAATACCTATAAATTCCTTCATGCATGATAAATGAAATTTTAATAACGAAGCAGTATTCAGTGTACAATAAAATTATCATCCCAGCAATACCTAAACTGGTTATTAAAAGGTACCTGAAATTTAGAACCAGGCTCTTTCAATCAATTAAAGGAAGCGAGCAAGGAAACACCTTCTGCCTGAACTTTAATTAGTCACTCTATAAACTTATTTATATAATGCCTACTGCTGAAACACTTTCATGCCAGGTTTTCTGGCCAAATAGATTTGAAGGGGTGGTGAATATTAAAATCTATACCATCAGGACTTAATGCATTTAATTAGTTGATCGTAGGTGTCAAGTGCCCTTTCCCTTTTGATAGATTACCCCAAAGAGTAGGCTAACAACCCCAATTTGCTGACTAATTGAATTTTGATATATTCTCCAGAGCTGTTTTTTCCCCTGACTAATTGAATTTACAAGCAGTTAAATCTGACAGGTTCAGTAATATCTGCCAAAGTCCCTTCATACTTTGTTAAATTATGAAAATGTAGACAGTGTGTCATGCCTTGCAGAAAGAGGGTACACTGAGGACTCATTCCCAAGGGGAGGCAAACTAGTGAGGAAATATGATTTGTCACAATATGTGCTAAAATATCCAATAGATTTGATATTTTGTCATTGAATGTATTAAATAATTTTCCATAAATAGAAGACAAAATATTCTAAATGGGCATATATATGCAAGTTTCTTTGTGCATGTCATATTTGCACTAATATATATGAATCTACATTAATGCAAAGGCAGGTGTGCCTTCTATTGTTAGCTGAAATACAGACAGCTCAATTAGCACATGGATTCCATTTCTGGCTAAACTGAAAAGTGCAACCCCTCATAATCTGCATAAGCTTCCAGCAGGGCATATGCAGTTTCTTTCACCAAAAGCCAAAACTCATTGGAAAGAATAAAGGCAAACCCCATTAATTAAGACTTCAAGAAAGTGAAATTCCTAATAAGTCAACTTTAGCTGGCTTGAAATTTGGAAACGTGTTTGCTGAGTAAATTAACAATCAAACAATTGGAGGAGAGATGTTTGAGGACTTAAGAGAACAAATGATTTTTCAAGCACTTGGGAAGCATTATTTACATACAGGTAATTACTATGTGGAAAGAGCTGTGGTACCTAAAAAGAGGACTGGATTTGAGTCAAAAGACTTATTTAGCAGAAGTACAAATTACTTCCTTAACCTGAGCCTTGGTTTCTTCGGCTGTAAAACTGAGATAATATTTGCCTCACAACACTGCCGGAGGTGTCAATGAGATGATGTACTTGAGTCTTTGTAAATTGTCAGGAGCTAAATGAATATTGGGAACTTTTATTATGTACATAAAATAATAAACAGGAATAAAACTGCTTTAGAAACATTCCATCCTCTCATTTTTACCTATGACCAACTGGGGTACAGAATAGTCAAGTGACTTGTCCATGGATACATAGCTAGGTAACGTCAGAGTTGGAGCTGAAATCTAGGGTTCCGCAGTACTACCACCAATATTCTTTTAATCATAGATGTTCTCCAAAGGACCATTAGCTTTATTTCCTTTGTTTTTTATTGTTTGATTTTACATAAGGTGCATGTAGTAACCAGAGAGAGACAGAGAAAATGAGAAGTCACCCCCTGGGGGCATGGCCACACCACAATTCTTTCTCCTCCATTCTCCTCTTAGGATTTTGGGCACATACATACATGCATTTACCATGATTTTCAAGCCACTGGGTCCGGGACTGGAAACATAGTCAGCCAGTGCCTTAACCACTACACTACCAGTTGGCTCCTCCACTAGACTTTCTTGAATTTATTCTCAGCCTGAATTACTTCAAAAGACATCTAATATTTTATTATTGCCAGAGGGAACAAATGCTTGCCAGAGAGAAAGCCCCTCCCTCCCACACACACACATCATGGGGCACGATCACAGCACAGTCCTTTTCCCTGCATGTTTCATCTTATCAGGATTTAGGCATACACGTACAAGCCCAGTATGGTTTCCAAGCCACCAGGGCTGGAATTTAAACTGTAGTAAGCCATATGGGATCTGGCTCCCTTAATCACTGTGCTAAAAGGCCAGCCCAAAACATATGTGTTAATAAAAAATGTTATTTTCTAAGTATTCATTTTTCTTTTAGAATTTCACACTTGCATGTTTCATGAACATTTATTGACCACCTACCCATCTGCTCGTCACTGTACTAGATGCTGAAGATAAAACCAAGACTTGGTCCCTGCCTTTAAAGAACTATTACTCTAAGTGCTCCCAAGCACCCATTGTTTATGTTGCCAAAAGGCCCTCATGGTCACTTTACACAAGCATGAACTGCCCCTAAGTAGCCATACTCAAAAAAGACTTCCCTTTTCCCTCTAATCTACCTAGGGCTCTTAGGTTCCAGAAAACCTGACTGAAGTATTTCAATTTTGATTCATGTCCATTTCTTGAAGCTGGAGAGGAATGAAGGGTGCATTAATTATGCAATTTCAGGTAGTAAGGAGGATGGAGTAGGGGGAGGGAATAACCTAAAGTTCATTCAACTGGCGAGATGTTCCTATTCTAGAACTAGAAAAGCTACTTGGCACCAAAGCATAACTATTGGGACCTTCCTTCCTAGTGAGGCTTTGATTTCCATACTGAGAAGCCACTTTCTAGTGAAGACCTGGTAGGCAAGGAGAAGCCAGCTATTGGGAGAACTGAGAAGCAGGCAAAGGGGAAGGATACAACATTATATGCACACAGAACTACATATCCTACTCCACAACTTAACTAGCTATATTAACATGGGCAAGTCACTGAATCTATGAGTCTGTCTCCTCATGTGTAAAATGGTAATGAAATATCTACCTCAAAAGGTTGTTGTGGCAATTAAATGAAATAATGAATGTAAGATGCTTGACTCATGGTGTGCCAATTAAATGAGATAATGAATGTAAGATGCTTGACTCATGGTAAATATTCAGTAATTGTTAGTTCCTGCCCCTCTCAGCACATCTTTTTCTCCAACTATAATGTGGGGATATTCCCACTATGCCACTAGTAAAGTAAGGAGACCCAATGACCTGGGAAACCCTGGGTTTCATAAATCCTAGTGCGATTTGTTCTTTCTTTCTTTTTCTAAATGCTAGAAAATAAGGGAGAGAGAAAAAAAAAAAGGTGCCCTCCAATGGGGCCTGAGCATGCTGCAATCCTTTTTCTTTCATTTTTCTATCTTGTCAGGATCCTGGGCCTGTGTATCCAGTGTGTTTTTCAAGTCATTAAAGGCTGAGATGCCAATGGTAGTCAGCCATGTGGCATCTGGCTCTATCAGCATAGTGCTTAAATGCTCCACTAGGGGGCTGGCTCAAATGCTGATGTATTTAAAGAACCATTGTCTTAAAACCTTGGGCTGTCTCATCAGAGTCTAATGAGGGAGTCAGCCAATTAAAATTATACAAACATTTGAATAATTTGTTATGTGAACTGCAGATTCAAAAGGAAAGGGGCAGGGATAGAAATTAAATTGTTATTTCAGTAAGTTGTAGTTAGTGACTAAAGTATTCACAATACCTTCTAATTCTGTTAGAGTACATTGAGTTCAAATGATCTAATTGTATTAATTATGTATAATCTACATCTTTACCTATAGATCTATCTGTATAATCTTGGTCCAAAATCCCTACTCCTAAATACATTATAGATATTGTGTTGTTTTCATATAATTCAGAGCCTAACTAAATTCTGGAATTTCCTTAGAACACAATCCATCAGAGCAGGGAATTCAATAAAGGAACCATCCCCAGCCACTTGTCAGAGGTAGTACATTCTGTTTTGCAGTATAGTATAACCAATTGAGATTCAAATCCCAGATTGGCTGGGCCCATGATCCTGGCTGACTGGAAGACTGGGAAAGAGAATCACAGAGTGGTAAGACCTTGTTATGGGTGCCTATGTGTGTGTCTCTGATTATCTCTCTCCTGTGCTCACTCTCTGGCACACTCTGTCTTGTGTTTTCTCATGAAAGAAATAAAATTTTTTTGAAAACCTTTAGAATAGGGGACCAGCAGTTGGCATAATGGCTATGTCGTTGGACTCCCATGTAGTCGACTGCGGTTCGAGTCCCAGACCCGGCGGCTTAAACTCACGCCGGGCGCGTGTGCGTGCGTGCCCAAGGTCCCATGAGGAGAATGGAAGAGAAGGGATTGCAGCGTGGCCATCCCCCCTGGGGGGGTGATTTCTTGCTTTCTATCTCTCTGTCTCTCTCTGTCTTTCTGGTGAACGCACAAACCCTATAGCGAAAACCTCTCAAAAAAAAAACTTTAAAATAGGAAGGCCTTCTTCAATATAATCAAGGGTCTTATTTCACTGAAAGTAGGAAAGTATCCTCACCTATTTCATTTCTTCACTCATAATACTGTCCCACCACACTCACTCCAAGTTCCATGGAGGCTCTGAATTAACCACTATCACTTCCAGGTCATCTAGTGTCTCTGCCACTTAGTCCCTGTGTTCCAGTCAACTAGCTACCTTTGTGCCCCTTGATTATACCAAGCTCTTTTCCACTTCAAGACCTTCATAAATGAGATTCCCTCTATTGGGAACACTTTTGAGATATTCTTAGTGATTCAATTTCTGACATCAGGAAAGTAAAAGAGATGTGACACACTGCCCTAGTGAGAAGGAATTGCAAAGGAACTATTTGAACCAAATCCCTCATGACACAGATGTCTCTCCAAGCACTAACAGTCACATCCCCAAATTATGAGTGATCTGTACTTCTTTGGGAAGAAAATTAGTAAATTCCCATATATCTGAGATAATTGGGATTAAGGTCTATTCTAATATAAAACTAGATTGTGGTTTGAGTCCCAGACCGGGTGGCTTTAAACTTACGCCAGGTACATGTGTGTGCCAGTCCAAAATCTTGAGAGGAAAATGGAGGAGAATGGAGTGGCCATTGCACCTGGTGGGGGGGGTGCTTTCTCACTTTCTGTCTCTCTGGTAAGCGCACATGCTCTATCACAAAAATCTCTCTTTCTTTTAAAAAAAAATAACTAAAAACTAGACTGGGTTCAGAAAATCTAAAGTCTCTCTGAGCTTCCTACCAGGTGAGCCAAGTTTATTTGGTGCTTATGATGTTGACGTTCTAGCAGGCCACGCCATGGTAGAGGTTTGGGATTGACATGTCCTGGTTTGAATCCTTGCTGTAACACTTAGTAGCTATATGTGTTTGGGCAAATGACTTATTCTCTGTGGGCCTCAGTGTTCTCATTTATAAATGGAGATGACAATAATGCCCCATGGTGCAATTGTGAAGATTAAATAATATAATTCATTTCAGAGCTCAATGCAATGTCTTGTACATAGTAAGTGCTCAATATCAGTTAACTATTACTATTTTGATTACTGTAATTAGCTTCACCTTGGCTCTCAGGCTCACTCATTAATAGAACATTTATATAACACTGGCTTTTTGCTAGGTGCTGGTGACACAGAGGATAAGACATGATTTTTTCTATAGCTCATAGTCTAGTAAGGGAAACAGCCATATAAAACAGCTAACTATTTTATTGCTAATTGCATAAAAATTATTTTATTAAGTAAAATGGAAAACATTCCATGGTAGAGGGAACACACAAAACTGTGAGCACAGGACCAGGCATAGAGCTGTATTAGTCACAAAGAAGACAAAGTGAGAAAGAGGCAAAAAACAAAAAAAAGTCCAGTTCTTCCACATTATATAGACTTAACTGCCTTCATGACATCAGAAAGAGCCTTTGCAAACAGAAGGTGAGCAATAAATGATATTGGTGGAAAACTAACAATACAAACCCGTGTTCTACTGATGGTAGATGGTGAACTTTCATGTTTGGAGAACAGCATTAGATGCCCTAATTTTTTTTAGAGAGAGATTTTTGCTATAGGGTATGTGTGCTCGCCAGAGAGACAGAAAGCAAGAAATCACCCTCCCCAGGGTAGATGGCAATGCTGCGATCCCTTCTCCATTCTCCTCTCAAGATTTTGGGCATGCATGCACATGCACCTGGTGTGAGTTTTAAGCTGCTGGGTCCAGGGCTCAAACCACACAGTCAACTATGTGAGAGTCCAGCAATGTAACCATTATGCCATCTGCTGGTGCCTAGATGCCCTAATTTAACCTAGTCTTAGAATAAGTTCCATAGAGGTGATTCCTTAGATTAGGTTAGCATCCTTAGAGTTAAAAAGACAATTGGGCTAATTCTCTGATGTAGATGGGGAATAGGGATGGCATAGAAGAATTATGATCACCAGGACATTCCTCCCAACGCTTCTGGATTTGGAGCATGCTTGTCCACATGTTTTCTATTAAGTACCTATATGTTTCATTGATATCTTCTAAAATACTTCTTCATCATACCAAACTCAGGCCTGTCAACTTTATTTCATAGTTTATGAGCTCAAGAAAATGCTGAGCTCATAATTTCCTTGTTTTAACTCTAAGGCTTTGGTTTTTTCTCTTATACAGATAAACTCTAGTGACATATTTTTTATAATAAACCAGAGATCACACACATCTCAGCAGACAGTGGTTAATACTATGAGAAAAGACTTCTCTCCCACCCACAACACACCACTTCCTTAGCCAGTCCTTCCCCTGAGAAGATTAGGATCTGACATCTGATTTGAATCCTTGCTCCACAAAAGGAAGTGGGCAGTACACATAGCACCTTCTACAAGGCATTATGGCAACTTTAACTAGGAATAAAATGCATCCAAAACTCCATATGTTCTTTTCAAGAAATGAATGTATAGGAGGACTTCATCCTTTACTTACAAAATACTGTTGGGGGCTGGCCCCATTGCCTAGTGGTTAAGGGAGCTGGATACCACATGGCTAACCACAGTTCAAAGCCCAGTCCCAGGGACCAGCAGTTGGTGTAATGGCTATGTCACTGGACTCCCATGTAGTCGACTGCGGTTCAAGTCCTGGACCCGGTGGCTTAAACTCACACCGGGCGCGTGTGCGTGTGTGCCCAAGATCCTTAGAGGAGAATGGAGGATAAGGGATTGTGGCATGGCCATCTCCCCTGGGGGGTGATATCTCGCTTTCTGTCTCTCTGTCTCTGTCTTTCTGGCGAGCACATGCGCCCTATAGCAAAAACCTCTCCCTGCCTCAAAAAAAAAAAAAAAAAAAAGAAAAAAAGAAAAGCCCAGTCCCAGTGGATTAAAGGACAGTCCAAGTGTGCATGCATTTTCCAAATTCTGACAGGATGGAGAAATGGAGAAGAAGGGATTGTGGCATGAAGAAGAAGGGATTGTGGCATGAAGATACCCTATTGAGGGATGCTTTCTCCTTCTCTTCCCTGATTTCAATTTCTCTCTGGTAAGCACATATACTACCTGGTCATTAAAACCAAACCAAACCAAACAAAACAAACAAAAAACCAACTCTGTTGGATGGTCTTAATCAGTTAGTCTGAAACAACCTTAGTGGTCCTAAAGAAAATCAAATAGTTAATCAAATAAAGAAAATCAAATAAAGGGTTTTGGTTTTGGTTTACTTTTTGTTCTAAAAGCTGTGTTTCCTTTTCCTTATCCCCAGCATCTCTCTCTGATTAAGGAAATCTGTATTCAATAGAAATGCTAAGACTCTTGACCTGCAGCAAGCAGATGTTTGTTTTCTTTAACGGCAGTCAGTCCACATAATTTATTGCTCACCTTCTGTTTGCAAAGACTCTATCTGACATTATGAAGGCAATTCAGTCTATATAATGTGACAAAACCAACATACATGAGATGACTTAAGACTAGATACAAAAGACATGTTGGAAAAAGCAAATGTCTCTATGAACTATGTTAGAGGTGCTAAGGGCACATAAGAAAGGAGGAATGTGTTCTGTATAGCTAATTGGAACTGGATTCCTAGATGTGCATTTTGAGCCAGGTGTTAAAGGAGGCATTGAACATAATATATACAGAAAAGCAGAAGAAAGTGAGAGGAAGTAGGAGTGTATTCAAAGTCTGTAGGTCAACTGTTACATTTGTAGCCTCAACATTTTCAAAAAATTTTTGTTAGCATTACTTTCCAGGACAGGGCATTCTGATATTAGTCATAACATTGTATACTTACTGTAAAATTTTATATAATTAGAAAAGACTTAAAATCCATATTACCCATACAAAAGAAATTACTAAATGTAAGTGTTTATGGCTGTACAAATAACCAGTACTAAGAAAATCAACTTTCTGCATATACCAGGATAATATGAACTGTTTATGTTAGATAGTTAATACTTAGACAACCGGAGAAGCCATTCATTTTAGCCAATGGAACTTCATGGCTCCATAGGAAGATTTATAATCTATCATGAAACAAAATCACTATATTTTTTTTAACATGTGTAGTGTACTTTATAGACTCTGATGGATTTCCCAGAGATATCAGCAGCTGGTAAATACAGAGTTCTTAGAGCATTCTTGAAATTACCTCATGAGGAGAAAAGGCAAGTTACAACCTCTGGCACTGGATAGTTTTGAGTATGGAATACTCAAGTACTTCATGAACTGTGGAGATGAAGTACCTGTCTTTGGAATCAAACCATCTTGAAGTCAGTTGACCTTCGTGCCTCAGTTTCTTCAACTGTAAAATGGGACTAATACTGGTACCTACTTTGCAGCATGTGACTTAAATAAATGTATGTAGAGCATTCAATATAGTGCCCGCCACAGGATAAAGAACACTTTAAGGAGTCAGCAGTTACTGTAATGGCTATGTCGCTGGACTCCCATGTAGTCGACCACGGTTCGAATCCCGGACCGAGTGGCTTAAAACTCATGCTGGATGCATGTGCTTGTGTGCCCAAGATCCCAAGAGGAGAATGGAGAAGAAGGGACTATGGTGTGGTCATCCCCCCTGGGGGGGTGATTTCTTGCTTTCTGACTCTCTTTCTCTGTCTGGTGAGTGCACGTGCCCTATAGCAAAAACCTCTCAAAAAAAAAAGAAAAAAAAACACTTTGCGGTGAGAATTGCTCATATGGTTGCTAACATGGGAAGAGATAAGATGAACAAAATTGAATAAGAAGTTATAAACCCAACCTTATTGAAATTCTAAGAAAGGCATAGTTGTTGTTGGTTGTTGTTTTTTAGAGAGAACTTTGCTATAAGGTGTGTGCACTCACCAGAAAGACAGAAAGTGAGAACTCACCCCCACAAGGAGGATGGCCAATGCCTCAATCCCTTCTACTCCATTCTCCTCTTAGGATTTTAGGCATGCACACACACACACCTGGTGTGAATTTTAAGCTGCTGGGTCCAGGACTCAAACCACAGTTGACTACATGGGAGTTCAGTGACTTAAACATTATGCCATCTGCTGGTCCCAAAAGGCATAGTTTTTAACTCAGTCTTTTATAGCTAAATCCAGCAATAGGTTTGCATTCATCAAGAAACTGGTACTGCAAGTTGCTATCTACACTAGGGAAATCTTCATACTTCAAAAGATTGTGTGTTTTAATGTTTTTGCCATAGGGCACATGTGCTCACCAGAGAGAGACAGACACAGAAACACAGAGAAGGAAAGTAAGAAAACATCTCCCAGAGGTACAACGATGCTGTAATTCCTTTTCCTCCATTCTCCTCTTGGGATTTTGGGCAAACATGCATACGTACCTAGTATCACTTTTAAGCTGCTGGGTCTGTGACTTGAAACACAATTGGTCCTGTGGGAATTCAGTGCCTTAACCACTATGCCACCTGCTGGTCCCCAAATGATTATTTTTAAAAATAAATAACATCAAACATTGATTCTACTTGGCTTATTCACAGATAAGAGCAGACTGACAAGCCTTAGTTATGGTAAATAAAAGCACGCACAGACTAGGACAGTATTAGATGTTTAAGAGGGGCTGTAGGGGCCAGCAGGTTGCATTGTGGTTAAGGTATTAGACTCCAACATGGCCAAACATAGTTCAAATCTCAATCAATAGTTTGAAAATCATACCAGGCACATGTGTGTGCATGCCCAAAATCCCTAGAGGAGAATGCAGAAGGAATTCTAGCATGGCCATCCTCCCCTGGGGGGCAATTTCTTACTTTCCCTCTGTGTCTCTCTGTCTCTCTACAGTGAGTGCATGTGTCTGCAAAAACCTTTAAAAAAAGTGTGGGAGAGGCTGGACCTTTTATGATTATGGTATCATAGCAAACCTGTCAACTGCCTATCTGCACTCTCTTGTTCAAGGAAAAACCCTAGAAAGCCATCTCTTACTCCAAATGACTTCTCTGTCCATAATGACCCCACTCATGCCACAAACAAGCATAATTCCTGACCCTGTGATAGTCACGGCAAAAGTGGCCAAAAGCTTTATTGACGATTTGGATTGATTCCATTCTCTCTTTTAGGCATATGAATAGGGTAATACTGTGAAAACAAGGCAATAAACAAAGAGAACCTTGAGAAGTGAAGCTGAAAAGATCAATCAAGAAATGCCAAGCAGTAAAACTAGAGTCATGAAGAAATTATGGTCTAGAGAAAATTGTGAAGAAAAAAAAAAAAAAAAAAAAAAAAAACACGAGTAAGCAGAAAGTGGGATACAGAGAAAAGCTATACTAAGTATAAGATTAGAAAGCCAGTCCTCAGGAGAGAAGGAAAGTAGATAAAATAAAAATTGGCTACCCTGATGTTGCAATCTCTGATGCTGCCTCGGTTTCTGAATAGTCCTCTAGTTCTAGTCTCTACGTAGCCTAACTTTCTACATCTTTTGTTCTTCTAGCAGTTCATCTCTGCTGCATTTTATGACAATAGTTCTTACTAACTCTGTGCTCTTAAGGAAATAAATTCACCTCTCTGTGCCTTAGATTATTTAATTTAAAAACTGTGGGATATTATTGGTTCGCCACTGTGCATCATCCCCTTGCCATAAATATTATGTAAACCAAGTCAGCCAATTAGAGACTACATTTCTCAGGCACTCCTAAAGCCAGATGTGGTCATATGATTATGTTCTCACCAATGGCTTATATGCAAAAGTGATGCATACAACTTCTTCATCACTTTCTTGCTTTGAATACTTGCCTTTCTTTTTACAGAATTTGGAATGAAAACATGGCAGCAACCATGGATACGAGGATAAGAAGCAGTACTGGCAACTCTGTCTACAAAGGGCCAGGTGGTAAATTGCTTTGTTGACCATAAGGTCCATGTCAAAACTACTCAGTTCTAGGACCAGCAGTTAGCATAATGGCTATGTCACTGGACTCCCATGTGGTCGACCGCAGTTCGTGTCCCGGACCCGGTGACTTAAAACTCATGCTGGGCGCGTGTGCATGCGTGCCCAAGATCCCGAGAGGAGAATGGAGGAGAAGGGATTGCGGCGTGGCCATCCTCCCTGAGAGGTGATTTCTCGCTTTCTGTCTCTCTGTCTCTGTCTGGCGAGGGCACACGCCCTATAGATAAAACCTCTAAAAAAAAAAAAAAACAAAAAAACTACTCAGTTCTGCTGTGGCAATGCTAAAGTAGCCATAGATAATATGTAAAGAAATGGCCATAACTAAGTTCCAATCAGAATTTATGAAAGCAAGCAGTAGGTCAGATTTGGCCTGCCAGCCATAATTTATCAATCTGTGCTCTAGGTGATGGTAGAAAAAATAATGGAAGGTACTTGGATCCTTGAACTATCACATGGAGCACAACTGCCCTGACAGCCTAGACCAGCTTATACCCATAATGAAAGAGTAAAGACAAGAAGGCAGGAAAAGGGAGGAAAGTGGGAGGGAGGGGAAGAAAAACAGAGGAAGATTGGGTGAGAAAGAGATCCATCTTACTTAAAGCCATTCTATTAATATTTTGGGTTATTTTACAGTGCTATAACCCTTACTGGAACTAATGTACCTCTCTTCCTGAGAGCTGTTTTACAAGCTTTTTCTGGATCCCAATTGGCAAATATACTTACTACAAATTATCCATTACTAAAGGAATCTTGAATGAGCCATTGCAACCAAAAGAATCTAATTAAAACAGGTGTCTGAGAACAAGTCTTACCAGAAATCTTAGACATATACCATGAAAGTGAGCATTAAATTTCTACTTACTCAAATATCTTTACTTTTTGAAAGCTTTTTCCTGACCCTCTCAACCATTATAATTGAGATGATGACAAAGAGAGGAACTTAATCACTAGAGTACTTTTCTTGTCAATCCAGATAATCCTGTGACATTATCATGGCCTGGAAGCAGAGAACCTGGTCACAATCTCTGAGTTTAAGAATGAGACCAAGGAGCCAGCCAGTAGTACAACAGTAAAACACAGTGCTCCGTGAGGCTGTCACACATGGAAAGGTTGCTGTTTTGCATTCAGAGACCTCCCTGAAGGCATTGGGCATATATGTGCCCACAACCCAGGGCTGAGGCCAGATGTGGATCACAGCATTGGGACCCTGTAGGGGGTACACTCTTGCTCTCCCTTCCTCACACATAGAATAAATGAATAAACTTCAAAAAAAATCATAGCTACTTAAGAAAAATATAGAAATTTAGCAAAACAAGGAACCAAGAATAGTACAACAGAACTCTTAGGTAGCAGCACCTCACATCTCTGCTCAGGAGGACATTTTCTATAGTAGGGAAGCATCTGAAATGGCTCCCAGTGACCCCTGCCTTCTGACAGTCACATCCTTACATAGTCCTTTCTTCTTCCCTTTGGGTTTGGGCTGTTCACTCTGAGTGCAGCTGGACCTAGTGACTTATTTCTGAGAAACAGTATATGGCAAGACTGATGAGATGTCACTTCTGAGATTAGTTTACAAAAAACTATGATATCTGTCATGCTGGCATTCTCTTTCTCTCTCATGTTCTCATCCTGATTAAATCAGCTGCCGTGTTGTAAGCTGTCCTATGGAAAGGCTCATGGGAAAAGTAATTGATGATGGCCTGGAGCCAACAGCCAGTAAGGAAAGGATGCCCATAGTTTAACTATGCACAAGAAACTGAATCCTGACAATAGCCATGAGAGTGTTCTTAGAAGTAGATCATTCCCCAGTTAAGCTTTGAGATGACTGTACACTGGTCAATGCCTGTATTGCAGCCTATAGTAAACCCTGCAGCAGAGAGCTCAGGTAAATCATGACCAGGTGCCTGACTCACAGACACTGTGGAGCAAATGTATATTGTTGAAAACAGTAATTTTTGGAGTAATTTCTCATGTAGCAATATATAGCTAATATAATTTCTACCTATGAATTGCAGCTGGTTTGGGTCATAGACAACTTTTCAATGCACCCATGACATCCTGGAGTTCAATCAGCCTAGATGTTAATTAAACTCTACTGGAAACTTCCTGGTTAACTTGGATGCATCTTACACCAGATTGTAAACTCCAAAAGAGCAGAAATCATATTTGTCTTGTCCACTGTGGCATCTGTAGCAGTAACAATTGCAATATTGGCCAAATGAATAAATGGGTAGGTAAGTGAGTGGGTGGGGTAGGTGGATGGGTGAATGAATGTATAAAGCCACCAAGGTAATTGACACCATGTGTTTTGTGAAATGCTGCTTAGGAGGCCTTGTACAAAAACAACAAAACTGCTTTTTATTTCACTGTTTCCTTCCTTAAATTGCAATAAATCTCAGTTCAGTGAACCACTTTCAGTCACAAGTTCAGTTCAATGGACCATGAAAAATGAAAACTGTGAAATAGCAGAGCTGAAAGAGGCCTAAAATCAAAAGTACTGTGTTCTCTAGAAAGCACCTCTCCTGTCTTTTAAAGAATGGGGTGGCATATACCAAAACCTTATTTATCCTGAATTTAAGAAACATTCAGACCATTTTATACAGTTGCTTAGGCAAATGATCCTGGCTCATGCAGGGGCATCTTACTTATATTGCATATGTTCCTAGTAGGCTGCATTTTTAACAGTGCTGAAAATTGAATTCCATTTTAAATGTGTTAGCGAGTCTCATTATTGAAAGGCAACGTATGATGTGCCCTCTAATACAACAAATAATTTAGTTACAGAATCCATAAATCTAGATGTTCATACCTATAAATGTCACTTTTTATAAATTCAGATATTCAAGTATCAAGCTCACTTTAAGCTGTAAAATCTGTGATTCCCCCAGGACAGAGAAGCTGAAAGTTCAACTAGAGGGTGTGCCAAATCTATCCTTTGACCCTTCCTTCTGGAGCTGCTGCAAAAGTCAAATTCACTTCAGAACCAGCTTTGCTGGTTGGCAAATATTATGTTGTTAGAAAAGTCATGATGTATTTTCCCTATGTTTTTCTATGCAAAAATGCATCATGACTTTTCTGACAGTCCAATAAAGAAGAAGAGCTCTAGAAGCTCTATCTTCTGGTCCTGGCCAGTCTATATACCTCAGTTCCTCAGTCTCTTTCTGTGATGAAGTTACTGCATAGAACTTCAGCTCCTGTACAGTTCCATTTCCTTACCCTGAACTCTAATGTCTCCAATGCTGGCTGGTCAAGAATTCAAAATCGCTGTGTTTCCTGCTGTTTGAACCTCCACTCCACAACTTCCAGCTTTATGCTCTCTTAGATGGATAATTGACATGTAACATCTTCCTTTAACAATGGGTATTTAAACCTATCTGTCCCAAAAACTGGTGGTAATGAAAGATAGCCTATTGTTTCCCAAACTTTAATCACTGTACACAGATTCAAATTCACCAGGTCTAGGAAGTGTCTTGAGAGCCAGCATTTCTAACAAGCTCCCAAGTTATTTCAATGCTGCTGATCTTTTGAGTACCAAGGACATAGTAGCAATATAATACCTTACAGACAGAACACTTGGGTTCTTGAACAAGTTCATGCTACTAGCTGTTTAACCTTGAACAATTTACCTCTCTGTGTTTTAAAAACAGAGATGGCAGTTCCTTAACTGTCTTCCCAATTAAATGTTTGGATTTGGAATCTAGTTGTACTGTTAATTAGCTCTGTAAACCTAGGCAGGTTATTTAAACTGCCTGTTCCTTAGTGGATAAAGGCAATACCTATTGACTACTTCACAGAGCTGTTGTGAGGGTTAAATGAGTTAATACAGATAAAGCACTGAGACTAGTGCCTGGAACACAGTAATCCCTAATTATCATCTCCACATGCCTGTCCTCCCAATACCTCAGCTCAGTATCTTGTCCTTATTCTGAAAAAAGGTTTTCATTTGACCTGTTATATCTACCTGGTCCACCTGGTTGCTACTTATGCCATGATTCAGATGCTAGGCTATTCATTAGGTCCATCACAAGTCTCCTGGCACTAAAGTACACCACTGTTTCATCTCAAAGTCTTCCATTAGTCTTATGTACATTCATTTCATATAGACTATTAGCCAAACATGAATACATTTCTATTTTGATAGAAAATTCTACTTTTTCCACTGACTGCAGTCATAAGAATACCAAGAAACACACACATACACACACACTCCCTATAGGGCAAGAGAATTTATTCCTTAGAGAGAATTATGTTTTCAGTTTTGCATCTTAATTGATATAACTTAAAAGAATAAACACAAAGGAATCATTTCACTGCAGACCTTTAAGTACAAATATTACCACCTAACATGCTTTCGAGAGTGGGGGTAGCATGCAACAGCAGAAGTAACAGACCAAGATGAATTGTTGGGTGACATCAAGAGCCCAGCTGAGACTGGACACTATCAGCTTATAATATCATCAACTCATATTGTCATGGGGTCAGGGTTGCAGAGATCTGCTCATTAAAATATTCTACTGATAAAAGTGTCAAGATTTATAATACGGTCACTGTGTAGCAGACTCGTGTCAAGGTAACTAGTCTAGCCCCTCCTGATAGAGACAATTAGTTTGGGGAGAGAAACTGTAAGCATTGCCTATTCCAAATTTTAGCCACTCTCTTAAGTTTTATTCACCCACTTTCCTTTACCCCTCAACTGATCAACCTTACCCCCCAACTTAGCTTACGAAATGGAATTTACTTCAACTTTTACCACTAACACTAACCTACATATTGCCATTAACTCTCATTCCTTACTGTTACAATGAAAGAGTTGTCTCTATGCTTTTGATTTGTACATCTTAGGCTTTGGATTCCATACTCTTTCACCTTCTCAGGGTCCTTACTACATTAATTACCCCTCTTATTCCTAGACATTTAAAATCTCCTTGGTTTGGTCATATAGCCTATTGGTTAAGGGAGCCAGATCCCACATGGCCAGCCACGGTTTGAATCCCAGCCTGGCATGGTTAAAAAGCATGCCAGGCATGTGTGTGTGCATGCCCCAAATCCCAAAAGAATAAAGAAAAGGAGAAGAGATTATGGCATGACCATGACCCATTGAGAGATGCCTTCTTCCATTCCCTCTCTTTCTCTCTTTCTGTTTCTCTCAGGCAAGCACATGTATCCTCTGGCAATTAAAAAAAAATCCCTTTCATCTCCAAAAGTTCTCCAGAATGTGAACAGAAGTGAATCAGACTGGCAGGAAGAAACCTGGAATAGGTGCCCAGCAGGACATGAAAGGTTCAGAGGACACTTTGGATCTAGAAAGTTAAGCAGTGACATCAATTAGAATAGGTGCCACAAAACAATCAATAATGGAAAATACTTAAATCCTGGGTCAGAGGATTTTATCAGTCTAGGCACTAGAAATAGGACTAGTAAATGGTCAGGCTACTGGTCGTGTGCGTTTTTGTTTGTTTTTTGTTTTTTTGTTTTTATATTTTTAGAGGTTTTTGCTATAAGGCGTGTGAAGGCGTGTTTTTGCTATAAGGCGTGTCTTTCGCCAGAAAGACAGAGAGACAGAGAGATAGAAAGCAAGAAATCACCTCTCAGGGAGGATGGCCACGCCGCAATCCCTTCTCCTCCATTCTCCCCTTGGGATCTTGGGCACACACACACATGCACCCAGCATGAGTAAGCCACTGGGTCCGGGACTCGAACCGCGGTTGACTACATGGGAGTCCAGCGACATAGCCATTACACCAACTGCTAGTCCTACATTTTTTTATACTTTCTACTCTCTCTCTCTCTCTCTCTCTCTCTCTCTCTCTGTGTGTGTGTGTGTGTGTGTGGTGGGGTTGGAGGGGTGGTTATAGGCCCATAGGTGTTACTCATAGTGTAAAGAGACCAAAGACCTGGTAATTAATTTTGTTTCCAAATAAGGAGGGAGGGCAGGCAAAAGTATCTCACCAATTTCCTGACAAGTCCTGAGGAGCTTATAGAAAGACTTGCAAAAATCTGGCAAATGTGTGCAGTTTTGCCCTCAATATACATAGTTTGGCTCCATAGGTTTATAAAATCACAGAGAAAAGTGCCATCTTTTCCATGCAGTTGCACATGAGATTCTACCCAAATGCAAACACATTTACTATCTTCAACAGCATGAGAACATTTGGGGATATTAAAAACAAAAGGTAATTTTATTTTTGGCAAGACTGGCTAAACAATTCTTTCAGAGTCATTATGAGCCATTACTGTCTGAATTATAGAATCAAACCAAAGAATTAAAGCTTTGGCCACTTAATTAGGACATATGGATGTTGCTTTAATATAGGGGAGCCAAATTATCAAGGCACAGTGAAAGGAAAAGGTGCCCAAATTTCAACCCTAAAAACTAGATGACTAAATGCTTTATGACTTAGTTTTTAAAAAATACAATTTTTCCCAATAAAGAGATGAAAGGGGTTCATTTATGGCACTAGGTGCTTCTCATAACCAAACTGAATCCTCTGAAAATAGGGAACCTAAGCCTATAATTTAAGAACTCATGCATCTGTGTGATTCAGTCCAGCCAAGTTATCACCATGTGTCAGCCCCTTTCTGCAAATGTGCCTCAATGAAGGTGACCTATCATGCAGGAAACCCAAGTAATGGCCAATACTTGACAAGTGCCTTTAGAATAAGAGTTAAATTAAGAATATAATGTCCTCTGTCATTTAAGTCCCTCTAAAGATATCCTAATTTCATAGCCATTGGCCCCTTGAGTGGACTTTGACAAATAAACCTAATATGGGGAGGGAGGGAAGGAGGAAGGGAGAGGCAGGGAGAGAGAGAACAAGCGAGCGAGCATGTGCTATAAGTAGAAGTGGCAGAATGAGGAAAGGCACAAACAGAAGAATGAGATATTAAGACGGGTCTAGCCAATCTCATCAATTCTTCATGAGGTCCAGTTGTTTCCTATCATGTGTACAATAGTAGGTACATTCAGCATACTCAACACTGAATGTTGATGAAATATAAATGAAAAAAGCAAATGTTCATTTGCCATTTTAAAACCCTTTTAGGATATACATATGCATATGTTTCCTATGTATTTCTTCAAAGTGTTCAAAATAATCTGGCAATGTATGCCTCCACTGTTGAAAGTATGATTCTCCCACAAAACTTTGTTCTAAACTCTATAATAGCTCAAACTAAACTTTGTTGTAATTTTTTGTTGATATCATTTTTTTAAAGAGTTTTTTGCTATAGGGTGCACGCGCTCACCAGAAAGACAGAGAGAGACAGAGACATAGAAAGCAAGAAATCACCCTCCAGGAGGGATGGCCATGCCGCAATCCCTTCTCCTCCATCAGGATCTTGGGCATGCACGCACATGCGCCTAGTGTGAGTTTAAGCCACCAGGTCCGGGACTTGAACCGCGGTTGACTAAATGGGAGTCCAGCAACATAGCCATTACGCTAACTGCTGGTCCCTTTGTTGATATCTTTTCTACAGCAAAAGATAATACCTATTTCCCAGAAATGTACTACACTTTATTTATTCTATTTTTTGAGAGGCTAGGCTATTTTCACTGAATGAATTCATGAGCAAACTAATGTAATTTGCCCCAACTTTATAAAAGGGAAACTGAGATACCATTCATTTAGAAGACTTTCCCTATGGCAAGATCATAGTAATAGCTCTTCGGGATAGTAATGTGGTAATCCATTTCATAGCAAGCAAGAGAGCAAGATTCCACTGCTAACTTGTGCAGTGGACCTGGCCCAGCTGCTTTGTCTAACTAAGTATTGGTTTCCTTTTCTGTAACATAAATCTATCTTATATTTAAAACCTAACTGCTCAGTTCCTTGTCTACCTGGATAAATGCTTCTGATTCCTTAATGTGTCATTACCATTCAGACAAAGGTGACTCAAAATGGACCACCACTGCAAAAACAAAAAGGCAGAGGCTAAGACCCAGTCTTATCTATTTTGGAACAGAATTCGGGGTCTCATAACATAGCAGTAATATCCTTATTTAAATTCTCACTGACAAAACTGGTTCCTTACTAGAGACTCTCTACAGATGTTTACAACTTCTTTTGGTTTTGAGAGAAAATGCTTCTGGTGTTCCTGTCTATAAAGCTAAAACAAAATGCATGGGCTACTTTATTATAGGAAGGTCTCTGCTGTCTTATTAAGGTCAAAACTTAATGGAGAGAAATGTCGCTAAAATTTGTAAATTTACCCAGAGGTTGTATTCATTTGTCTTGTCTGTCACTGAGTAATAAGCTCGCAAAATTCCAACAAATAAATAGACTAAGGCCCTTGGAGTTTAACCAAAATGGCCATATGTCCTGAAGTATAAACGAGACTGTTTTCCCCCACTGAGGTGACATTGAGCTTCCAACATGGTAGATCTTCAAAGAAATCCCAGAGCCTAATCAGTATGGAAGTGGTAGGAGACGACAGAGAATAAAAACTAATAGGGATGGGATTAGGGGAAGAAGGCTTCACGGAGAAGCTAGGCCCTGAGGTGACAAAAGGTAGCATCTGCTTTAAGAAATGTGATATAATGATTAATATGCACTGTATTCATGCTGGGAAAAACCATGTCACACACTGTAAAGATGTACAGTGATTAAATGTAAATAAATTAAAGATTAAAATAAAACCTTAATTAAAAAAATGTGATATACAGAGACCATGGTAGAGTTCTCTTCAAATGATAGATACCACTCTTTAGCCTTATTAATTAAAAGCCAGTGAAAATAAGCAGAAGAGACAACTTCCATTCTTCTTTTTTTTTTTTTTGGAGAGATTTTTGCTATAGGGTGTGTGAGCTCGCAGGAGAGACATAGAGACAGAAATCAAGAAATCACACCCCCGAGGGGGGGATGGCTATGTCGCAATCCCATCTCTCAATTCTTCTCTTGGGATTTTGGGCACACACGCACATATGTCCGGCATGAGTTTCAACCTGCCAGGTCCAGGACTCAAACTGTGGTTGACTACATGAGAGTCCAGCAATGCAACCATTACACCATTTGCTGGTCCCAACAACTTCTATTCTTTCACTTTGCATTCTGTATTTTTAAACCTCTCTACCCCTGGACTTTAACCAATTACAAATGACTTGGGGCCATTGTATTGTCACAACACCACTCTCATAAGCCAAGGGCGTGGAAGGCAAGCTGTGTGGGTGTCTTGTGTCAGTGCTTGGCTCTACTCTGAAGCATATTTCCTAATTCCATTTATCAGAGGCAGAGAGCTATGAGCAAATGTTGCACTTCACCAAACAAGAAGTAAAGGTCTTCCCCTTAGGGAGCTTCTTATCTAAATGAAAACAAAAGGAGCCCAAGGAATTGATAAATACTTTTATCTGGCTATTTTCACTGAAGATGCTAGAACCAGGGATTTATGAGCAGGAGGATGAACAAAAAAAAAGGAAACTTTAATGGATAAGCAAAGTGAAGAGAAAATATGAGACTGTGATGTTACTAAAACTCTTTGTGGTCTTCGAGTTGCCTCTTAAGCAAGACAGATTGGCTGAGTGAAAGAAAGGAAATACAAGTCCCTCTGTCTCTCTCTTGTCACTCTGGCAAGCACACGTGCCCTATAGCAAAAAATCTCTCTTAAAAAATATACCTTTGCATTATCACTTAGGGCTCTTGCAGTAGCTTGGCAAGTGTGGAATAAGAATAGAGCTAGTACATTGACTGTTGTAGGCATTGTCCTATTTGAAGTATAGTCCTGCCATCTCTGATATCACCACTGGCTTGCTGTCAGAGAAACTCAAGCATATTTATGGAACATTTCAGTATGAACATCTTCAGCAGGGCCCTTGGAGATACTGAGATAATTTATTAACAGGTCACATTTGAGAAAGCATTTGACAAGAAAGAAAAAGAAGAAATAGTCCAATATGATTCCGAATAAACATTTATTGCATTAGGCTTAGAATCCATTCTTCCCTCAAGGCAATTATCCTTGGATAAATGAGTTACCGAATAAATAAAGTTGTTATTATAAGTCAATTCTTCTTATAGACTTTTTTCATAAAAGCAAATTATGGTGAATGTTGATCATAATCCATTATCTATATAGAAATGTGAAAACCCTAGATTTTATCAGGCAAATTCATTCTCATAAATAAATGTACCAAATTACATACAGATAGCACAGGGGAACAGAGAGCCGTCATAGACAGTTGGGATAGGTTTGCCTTATTAATGTAGTTCTTTTCACATGTATTTTAAATACCTTTGAGCACATTACCATCTGTGTGTATTCTACTAATGAGCTGCAGCCTCTACGAAGGTCAGTCACTTAGCATTGATTAGTTAGATGCAGACTGCTTAATTTCCAAGCCATTAATGAGGCACACTCTCTCTCATTAGGGTGAATCTTCCTCTTGTTAGTGCTAGTAATCTATTAATGAGCCTTTAGCATATCTTGGCAAAGCCTGCTTGCCAATGAAACCAAAACATGGCACAGAGTCAGCGCAAGCTGTATTGGCAGTGCTGTGGCACTTGGATATAAGTGACACCAATAACCTCTAAGGGAGTTCCCTTTGTCTGCAACTTCTCACCCACCTTTTTTTTTTTTTTTTTTTGGAGAGGTTTTTCGCTATAGGGCGCGTGCGCTCGCCAGACAGACAGAGAGAGACATAGAGACAGAAAGCGAGAAATCACCCCCCAGGGGGGATGGTCACGCCGCAATCCCTTCTCCTCCATTCTCCTCTCGGGATCTTGGGCACGCACGCACACGCGCCCGGCGTGAGTTGTAAGCCACCGGGTCCGAGATGCAAACCGCGGTCGACTACGTGGGAGTCCAGCGACATAGCCATTACGCTAACTGCTGGTTCCCTCACCCATCTTTTTTGAACATTGACTGAGGGCTGGCCCTTGTCAAAGAACTAACACTGCCCCACCCAACAGTTACCAGGAAGTAACCTGTGGGCTATATACTGTGTTCTGTCCTCCTGCTAGATCACTTGCACTAGGCCTCTCAAAGAGGCAAAAAGGACCCAAAGAACTAAGTGCCTTATTTGGTTTCAGAGCCCGGTTAATGTACCTCAAGTAATGATCTAGGCTATCACAAGCTCCAGTCAGTGGTTTTGTTCCATAGGTCACAACTGAATTTCGAATCCTGCTTGGTAGCAATGTAAATGTGTCCCATAGGTCACAAGGACACTCAGATGAAAGAATGTATATAACATCACCACCATCTTATAAAAACCTGCCAACACTTATTTACTGTGTTCAGGTTGTTGTTTTTGCATTTGCAGGCTCAGCACTTATAAAAGTATTTACTACTTTTAGGGTTCCTAGGCCTACTCTGAAGGTCAGATGCTACCAGGCTCACATTGCACTTAGACTCCATGGCCTAAGGAAAGCTTCCTGTAGATATGGCTAATTGGGGACCAACTGTTGTAATGCATTATTTTGCTTTGTTGTTTTATTCTAAAGGTGAAGAATACAAATTTTAAAAGGTAAGGGTAATTTCCATAGAATTCCAGTAAGTAGAAAGCAGTTTAAAGAATATCAAACAATATGTTTAAAATAGTAAATGAAAGATTAATTAATATTAATTTTTAAAATATAAAAGTCAGATATTGGTCTCACTCTCAACTGTTATCAGTGAATATAATTTTTGTTTTCCCTTCAGAAATAATTTGGCTTAGACAAGAGAGCAGAAAAGTCTCAAGTAGGAAGAGATTATATAAAAAACATTACATAATTCTGTGGCAGACCCTCTATGAGAAGACAAGCCAGTAGCACAAAGCATTACATTCATGTCTTTATTCATTCAGCAAATGTTTACTGATTCCCTATCATGTGCCAGGCACTGCATTAAGCACTATGGGTATAGTACTGGTAGACAGACATGGTTTCTGCTCTCACAGAATCCAGAGTCCAGTGGGGAGAGAAGCATTAAATAAATCAACATTGTGACAAGTGATCTGAAATGATCTGAAGGAAATGAATAGGGTATTCCTAGTCCCTCTTGAAGTTCATAATACATGTTAACATGTATTATGGGAAGTTCTACTATTAAAAAAATATCCCTTTAACTTTATTGTTTCCAGTAAAACTGAATACCTCCAATTTTGGAGATGGTTACTAGCAATCTCTCTGAGAAAGCAGCATTTAAGAAAGGAAGGATGCATAGAAATAGTAAGACAGGTGAACGAATACTCCAGACAGAAGAAATAGAATACACCATGAGGAGGATTTAGCTTGGAACACCAGAACTGACAGTGACTAGAGAGAGGATCCGGGCGGTAAGATGGTAAGAGATGAGACTGGAGAAATGGGCAGGGTTATGTCATGCACAAGCTATACAGGCTACGGTAATGTGTTGGGATTTTATTCTGTGTGTGAGGGAAAGTTTTCAAGGATTTTCTGCAAAAGGTAGTCTTGTTTATTTTTAGTTTGTGCTGGTGGCAGTACAGACAACAGGATCACAAGACGACAAACAGAAAGGTCAATCATGAGGTTACTGTAATAGTCCAGGTGAGGAATGATAGTGGCTTGGACTTGGGTAGATTAGAGACACAGGTCCAATTCTCCATGGGACAGATATAAACGTATAATTTGTCTTAAAAGTAGGTATTACAGGTTACTTAGGGTCATGGTAAGGCCAGGGCAAAGATACATACACAGTTTCCAAGGTTAATATTCATGGATTCCGCAAGAAACCCCTAGGACAGCATATCCTATGTCCCTATGTTACATCTTTCCAGATGCCCCATGCTAGGGACATGGTGGAGAGAGTTCACGCTTCCATATGCTTAGGAACACAGCATACTATACATCCCCTAGGAGTCCACGGTATGAATTAACATATTAAATGATTTGAGAAGCCCTATAAGCTAAATCCTTTTAGCTTATTTTTTACCCAGTGTTTTCAAACTGCTTTGGCCATAGACTCTTCTGTTTTATGTAACACCTATAACAGAGTTGTTGTGAGCATTATAGGAGGCCTTAGATATCCTGTGCTCAGTGTAGGATCTGTCACAGAGTAAACATTGAATAAGTGTTAGATGTAGTCATTGTTGTTGGAATTGGCAGTTTCATTGCTTTCAGAAACAAGTCATAACATCTATTATAGAACAGATCTGAGGAGTATGAATTGCTCTAACACCTCCTTGAGAAACTTGGTTTTTATAGGGAGAGTTTAAATCTAATTGTTCAAGTCTGTTTTTCTTGATCAGCACTCTAGGAGTATGTTATGTTTTATGTATTATTTATATATGTATTCATTTAGTTTTATTATTGAAAGGATGCATGTGCTTGCCAGAGACAGATGGAGATACGGAAAGAGAGGAAGAGAGAGGAAGCACTCCCCAATGGAGTGTGACTATGTTGTACTCCCTTCTCCATTTCTCTATCCTGTCAGGATTTGGGGCACACATATCCGTGGGCCCAGTGTGCTTTTCAAGTCACTGGGGCTAGGACTTGAATCATGCAGTGGGATCTGGTTCAACTAACCACCAGGCCATGGGGCCAGCCCAGGGAGTATGTTTTATATCATCCAGCAGGGCTCCATCCTAAGGATGAACAGAGAAACTATCAGTGATAGAGAGGAACCTTGAAGAATAGCCCAAATCTCCTACATAGGACAGCTGTCTTCAGAAAGCTGACCAGGAACCTCTAGTTACATAGACCTTATCTATTTAGTGATTATGTTCTTTCCGGAAAGCTCCCAGCCATAAGTCTTTGAAGCTCAGAAAAAGCAAACAAACTCTAAAATATTCAGCCAAACTTCCAGTTCCTCTTAGATCAATAGGTCTTTAAATGGGATGCCCTTCTTGGGAATTGCTTGGTGCTAAGTCAAAAGGTATTTTCAATTGTCTCTTTTTAAAACATTTTCTAACATCCTAAACAAAATTTAATAAGCTTTCAAGTTACGTTTTAAGGGTCTCTACTTGCCAGGGGTGAAAACTAAGGCCAGGATTTGTATGTTTACTCAGTTACATCTAGTTCCTCTGTGTAAATAACCTTTCATAAAATGACATGAATATTTCATAACACCTTACACACTAAAGAAAGCTACAGGTGCCTATTAGTTATGGAAAAGAAGAAGAAAAAAAGTGAAGCGAGAAATAACAAAACCTACAGCCTGTACCACCCTTTAAACTTAAATACACAAAATGTTTTCTCTGACCAGGAAAGCAGAAACAAAAGCTCCTTGGGAGTGTTATCACATTTTATTTTGTCTACAATAACAAAGGACATTTTGATCTAAAGAATATAACAGCAGTGGCAGCAATAGCAAAACCACTGCCATCAACTGAGCATCAGGTGTCACATAGCAAGGCCCGTGTAGTGTTCTATGTATTTTTTCCAACTCATACAATGACTCTGACACAACAGATAAGTTTATTTTATAGGAAAAAAAGACACTGATGATGCAGTAATGTAGTCAAGGTTTCATATATAGTTACCTATTGTATATATTGGATTTTAACTCAAATGATTTCATCTTCCTTAGTTACCTAACTTGGCTGAACAGGCACCCACATTAAAGAGAAACAATGCACACATATTGTGCAGGTGCAAATGGATAAAAGCACATCTGACAGCACGAAGAGAACAAACACTCATGGTTCAGTTGGAATGGAACAGGAATGATTTCTTACTGCTCCATTAGTCATGGAAGTCTTCTTGAAAGAGGAGCATTAGAGCCAGCATGGCGGTTAAAGCAGCTGGATACCATATGGCTGACTACGTGGTTTCAGTCCCAGACCCTGCAGCTTGAGAAATACACCTGGAACATGTGTGTTGGTGCCAAAAATTCCATAGGAGGGAAAAAAGAAAGAAGGGATTGTGGTGTGACCATTCCCCATGAGGGGCACTTTCTCATTTCCCCTATCTGTTTTTCTGTCTCTTTCTGGTGAGTGCATATGCCCTCTGTCAAAATTTTTAAATTAAGAAAGAAGGGGGTTAAGGAGTAATGCCTGAGTAGACTTTCAAGGTTACTCCATTTCTGTTAAAAGAATTAGAAGGCAATATCTTCTTTGCCTATTACATGTATCTAGCAAACAAGTGAGGGTTTAAATCATATTGATTGAACAAATAAACCTAGATTCTTAACTCTTACATAGGAATTATTAAACCTGTATATTCGTTCTTTCTCCCCCTCTCTTTCTCTATTTGCCTTCCTTCTTCTCCCTCACTCTGCTCACTTTAAAATGGTTTTAAATTTTTTTGAGTCAAAGAATGCTGATCCTTGAACTGAAGGGGAAAATAGAAGCTATCTTGACTGCCAAAACTGAGAATCCATAACTCCAAATACAGTGCTGTCTGAGCTTTATGGTCAAATCAAAGTGTGGAAGTTCAGGTGAACTCTGAATACAATTCATCCCTACAGGCAGCTCAAGGTGCATTTCACTAAAGCAAAACAAAATAATTTTTGATGAATCTCTTTACCACATCTGGACACCCAACTTTTGATGCTTTACAAGTGAACAACATTGCAACAGTTGCACTGCCTATCTTCCCCTCCTGCAAGTTTTATTTTTCTTTACTTTAGATAAATAGATTTTCTTTTTGGCGTTATAGAGCACATGTGCTTGCTGGAGAGACAGAAGGACAGAAAGCAAGAAACCACCCCTCAGGGGATTGGCCATGCAGAAATCTCTTCTCCTCTATTCTCCTCTTAGAATCTTGGGCGCGCACACGTGCACACACATACACACACACATGCACGCACCCAGCGTGAATTTTATTCATTTATTTATACTTAAAGAGTATTTAATTTTTATTTATTATTCATTTATTTTCATTTGACTAGAGAGAGAGACACAGGGAGAGAGAGAGAGGGAAAATGAAAAAGCAAGCCACCAGGTCTGGGGCTCAAACCATGGTTGGTCAGGTGAAGTGTCCAGTGCCTTACCAACACACCACCTGCTGGCCCCCCCAGCATGAGTTTTAAGTCACCTGGTCTAGAATTCAACTACGTGGGAGTCCAGCGATGTAACCATTACACCATCTGCTGGTCCTGCAAGTTTTCAACAATAAGCCTTGGGAACCAGCAGTTAGCGTAATGGCTATGTTACTGGACACCCACGTAGTCGACCGCGATTCGCATCCCGGACCCGGTGGCTTAAAACTCACGCCAGGCACATGTACATGCGTGCCCAAGATCCCGAGAGGAGAATGGAGGAGAAGGGATTGCGGCGTGACCATCCCCCCGGGGGGTGATTTCTCGGTTTCTGTCTCTATGTCTCTCTCTCTCTGTCTGGTGAGCGCACGCGCCCTATAGCAAAAACCTCTCAAAAAAAAAAAAAAAAAAAACAATAAGCTTTAAGCATTTGCTGTGTTGTCATAGTAAAATTAAGCCACAGAGTGAGCTCTTCAGATAACCCTAAAAATCGGAGAAAGGCACCAGTCCCACTTTGGTATTTTCTAATCAAGGACTCCAACTAGCTTAGTAGGAGGCTTTATTGTCCGATGTATGTGAGAAGTTGTGCAAACTTGATGTGATGTTGGTGCCCTTCACCTCTGCCATTGATTTACCATGCATCCTTTAGTCAACTCTCTAGTTCCTCCTTGGGGGATCCTAGTTCCTCATCTGTGAAGCTGGAATGAGAACACTAACCATTTCCCTTACCCCTAACCATTGGGCAAAGGGAAAATGCTACACATCATCAATGCTAAATAGAAGTAAGAAACCCTTAGGGAGGGGGAAAAAGCAGGTCATTTCCACTGAGAGCCCATCACACTTTGAACCAAAAGTCAGTAAATACCTGAAAATAAAATACACATTTTAGATCACACTATATTTCCTCTTTTCCTGGTCCATCTCTAGAGTACTATATGTCTTCCTGTCAGCCTATTAGAAACACTAATCATGTTTCTTATAGTGAAGGATCGATTGGGTTTGAAAGGATGGGAGATAATAAAATGATAAAATGTACACTCTGAGGGTGACTCTGTTACTTGGATCAATTTGGCTTTCAGTATTATGGGCAGGCAATCATTTATATTAAGTCTATCTCTAGGACTAGGGAGGGAGAAGTAGGAAGGAGAGTCTATTAGAGAACTCTTCATAGTCCTCTCTAAAACTGTTCACATCCCACACACACCTCAATCTCCACAAGAAAGAGTGCCAGCTTTTACATCTACTACTAGGCTCATGATTTCCCACTCACAAGCTCCCACTGAGTTGGCCTGAATGGATGCAACCAGGTGGCCAATCAGATAGCCCTTTATAGCAATTGATCAGATTGTTGCATGATCAGTTTGATTCAATCTGTAACACCCAAAGACATAATACTGAACCACGAAACACTAGGTGGAATCATTTCAACTACCTTAACTATTAAATTGAATTGGCTATGTACTCTCACCATGTCAATGAATGTACTTTGGAAACCAAACTTTCAGAGAAGCATAGCATATCAAACAAACAAACAGGAAGCTGCTGTGATTGAAGTAGGATGGGTGAAACCCGAGTCTCCCTCATTCTACTTCTCTCCCTGATGCCTATAACAGCCCCTGAAGCACATTCCATGAATCCCTAGAAATGCACAGAGCACAGTTTGAAAACAATTTGGACTGGGACCCTCTGGTGACATGGTGGTTGAGATACAGGATGCCCACATGGCCGATAGTGGTTCAGATCCTGAACCTGGTGGCTTGCTATCTTGCTTTCCCTCTCTCTCTGTCTCTCTCTCTGGTCAAATTAAAAAAATAATAAATACATAATTCTTAAAAAAAAAAAAAAGTAAAGAAAATGATTTGGACCAAGACCAAACCCCTCATTATTATTATTGATGAAAACACTGGAACCCAGCAAGGAAAAGCGACAACCACAGTTCTAGAGCTAATGAGTGATACTGACAAAACCAGATTTGAGGTTCCCAGATTCCTCATTCAGCACTTGACCCATATGGATTCTTCATGTGTGGCCAATGTAGGGCAGGTGTCTATCCCATGGGTACAGCTATTCTGGGAAGAAAAGAAAGTAGGGAGAATTGTGCATGGGAGAAGCATATGGCAAGTGCAGATCTCAAGAAGTGACGTGTATTTCAGATGAACGCTGGTTATACTGCTAAGCATTTTTTTTTCTTTTTTTGTCTCCCCTCCTTTTTGTTTTAACTTATGTTTAATCACCTTACATCTTCACAGTGTGCAACATGTTTTTTCCCAGCATGAATATAGTGCATATCAGTCAAGTCAAAGCAGCTGAGCATTTCTTTTCCATAGATTTGTTCTCTTCTTATCAGAATATGACTGGCTCCTTACAGAAGCAACGTCAGGCCAAACAATCCCACACAGTGCTTGGCAATTAGCGGACACCAAAACAAGAAATATTCCCATTTGAATTTGATTCAAATTGCAAAAGCAGCCTTTTAAAAATAATCCTTTTGGGGGAACCAGCATTTAGTGTAATGATTATGTTGTTGGACTCACATGTAGTCGACTGAGGTTCGAGTCCCAGACCTGGTGGCTTAAACTCACACCAGGCGCGTGTGCGTGCGTACCCAAGATCCCGAGAGGAGAATGGAGGAGAAGGGATTGCAGCGTGGTCATCCCCCCTGGGGGGTGATTTCTCGCTTTCTGTCTCTCTCTGTCTTTCTGGTGAGCCCATGCGCCCTATAGCAAAAACATCTCAAAAAAAAATCCTTATTAATATTTGAGGAGATAGCACAATGTTTTTATATACTTGTTTGTAAAAAATTCTCACTTGGACTGAACCCATAGCACAGCAATTTAGTATAGAAGTTAAACCCTGCACTTTGGGAGCCCCATTCCATGTGGCCAACCGTGGTTCGAATCCCAGCTCCAGTGACTTGAAAAACATGCTGGGCATGTGAGCATGCATGCCCAAGATTCTAGTGGGATGAAGAAATGGAGGAATTTTCATGACCACACTCCATTAGGAGGTGCTTTCCCCCCCACCACCCCTAGCTAATACATGTGCCCTCTGACAATAATTTAAAAAAAGAAAAAAGAGACTCTCACTTAACTTGAGATTACAATAATCAGAATACCAAAATAATCAGATTACTTTTCTTTCCTACACCACAATTCTAAATAATTATTAATATTTATGATAACTTGAGACACTAATTTCTGGCAGGATCTTTAAAAGCTCTAAATATATTTATATACTCATTCATTCGATTAATATTAGTTAATCACCTGTTTCTTTGGCCCTACCTAGGGAAACTAAGCTATCCTTAGTAGGGCAGTTAACAGTCTTCTTAGAATGATATTTCTGCTGAAATAAGAATGTGAAACTGATAGAGCTGGAGGTCAGGACATTAGACAAAATTATCTCTATGGGATTTCAAGAGCTCATATTCCACAGTTTTTTGACTCTGTTTTGCTAATTGGCTGTATATATATGATATAGTAATGAGACTATTTTGATTTTTGAATTTTGAA
The DNA here is from genome assembly GCA_026018925.1 of Tupaia tana. Taxonomy (NCBI): domain Eukaryota; kingdom Metazoa; phylum Chordata; class Mammalia; order Scandentia; family Tupaiidae; genus Tupaia; species Tupaia tana. The sequence goes on from JAKSZU010000009.1 coordinate 49,535,431, forward strand.
TGAGTATGTTCCTTTAGTCACCAAAGTAGTCACCTCTATAAGTCATCAGCTATCTATTCTAATGAACACTACTATTTTAAGCTCTACTGTGATTTTTTTTTTTTAATTTCTCTTTGGGGACCAGCAGTTAGTGTAATGGCTATGTCGCTGGACTCCCACGTAGTCGACCGCGGTTCGCGTCCCGGACCCGGTAACTTAAAACTCAAGCCGGGCACATGTGCATGCGTGCCCAAGATCCCGAGAGGAGAATGGAAGAGAAGGGATTGCGGCGTGGCCATCCCCCCTAGTGGGTGATTTCTCGCTTTCTATCTCTCTGTCTCTCTCTGTCTGTCTGGCGAGCGCACGCGCCCTAGAGCAAAAACCTCTCCAAAAAAAATTTTTTTTCTCTTTTTTTTCCTATTGCTAGAGGGCCTGTGCACTCACCTGGGGTGGGAGAAGAAAAAGTACCCCCCCTCAAGGGCGTGGTCATGTTTCAATATTTTTTCCTCCATTTCTCCATCCTGTCAGGATTTTGAGCATGCATACACATGCGCTTGGTGCTTTTCAAGCTGCCAGGGCTAGGATTCAAACATAAGTCGGCCATGTGGGATGTGGCTCCTGATGCACAGGGCTTAACTTTTTGTTTGTTTGAGGATCATTCTAGCTGTAGTATAGACAATAGTTTATGGCATCTTAAGAAGACAATCAGAAAGACCAGTCATGAGGTTATAGCAATGGTCTAGGTAAGGGATGACAGTGGCTAAGACTTGAGTAGATTAGGGATACTGGTCCAATTATCCATAGGATAAATATAAACTTGTAACTTGTTCTAAAATTAGGTATTACAGGTTACTTAGGGACGGGGTAAGGCCAGGGAAAGGACAGTACATGGTCTGTTTTCCAAGGTTAATATTCATGGATACCAGATATCCAAGAAACCGCAAGGATAGCATGTTCTGTATCCTAATGTTCCATCTTTTCAGATGCCCTATGGTGCAGGACAGTTTCCCTGCTCCCATATACTTGAGAACACAACATTGGGCACTGCTGGACGAGGCCCTGAAATTACTCTCCTAATCATTTCTTCATATAATTTTGCTGCGACTCAAAGGAACGCTCTGTCACCTTACAGTTATGATTTTTATTGAAAATGTATTACCATGGAGCCAGCAGATAGAGTAATGGTTACATTACTGGATTCCCATGTAGTTGACCACAGTTCGAGTCCTGGACCCAGTGACTTAAATGCATACCAGGCACATGTGTGTGTGTGCCCAAAATCCTGAGAGGAAAATGGAGGAGAAGGGGTTGCAGCATGGTCATTCCCCCCGGGAGGTGATTTCTCACTTTCTGTCTCTTTGTCTCTCTGGTGAGTGCATGCACCCTCTTAAAAAAAAGAAAAAAGAAAAGAAAAGAAAATGTATTACCACACTGATCTACTTTGTATGACATAGATGTGTTATGTTGGCTCTTTTAAAAAAGCAGGTCATACTCAAGGATTAGGTCCAAACTAGAGTTATTTAGACCATGCATGAGTTCTGAAGGTAATTCTCAGATAGCAGATGTGAAGCTATTTTGAGTAGTGACAATAAAATTGAAATAACTATATAGCCTCCCAGCTGATGAAGCTGCAAGAGACCATGCCCACTCAGACATTTAAGGGTAGTAATTCTGGCCACTCAACAAAGGACTTCTTTCCTCCTGTCCTGATTCTTCCCCAGGAGGGACAAGTACTCAACACATAATTAAGAATGAAGATGAAAGTCTAAGATGAAAGGCAAATCAACAAAAAAGCCCATGCCAGTCTTGGTGTACCATAGAAACAGGATTTAAAGCCCAAGGGTAAAAACTTCACATTTGAACGAAACTTTAAGAGATCATCTGGTTCAGGCTTTTGCCTTGGGTAAGTGAATCTCTAACCTACACAGGACATGATTCTCTTAATTTAGAAGAAAATTTTTTCCAACGTCAACCTAAATCTGAAGTCATCTATTTTTCTTTGAATACAGAAGACAACTCTTCTTCATCAAAAAATACACCATTTCTTTCAAGTCACCATTAGACTTCTTTATTCCAAAGCAAAATAATTACTCTTAACCTTTGCCCTATAACTTTTCTTACCCTTTCTTATATGTACTAGAGTGGCTATGATCTGCCTTTCTTCCACAGCAGAGTCCTAGGTCACCAAAGAGCAATAGCACATTCACCTATTGATCTTGTGAAGAACCTGTTGTTGGCATACTTCACCAATAAAATTACTAATGTGTTATGTGCTTTAATAACATGCCAAAATAAATTATGTGATTAAAATTCTACATTAACTTTTTCTAAGTTTGATGTTATAAATGAAATGCATTATTTAGCATAAGAATATATAATTTTGGTATATTAAACTTATTAAGTATTATATGTGAGGGAAAGACCCTGATTAATCAAAAAAGAAGAGATCAATTTAAAAACTTTCATATAGACCAAGATAAGATAGAACTTAGTAAGATCAAATTGAATACATCTAAATGGTCTGCTTAAGAATATTTTTTGCTCTGTTAGAACTCACTGTGCTCAAATTCCAAATACTCAAGGAGAAAAAGATAAGAACTCCCCTAGTGTTAATAAAAGTTGTTAATTTTCTCCACTTAGATCCAATTCAGCCTTTGTCCTTAAATTAGTTTCAAAGTTTGAAATATAGATAAATTAGATAAGTTACGAAGTGAAATGATGGGCATGGACTCTAAGTATCTTAGGTATGGAGCAGGCAAAAAACTAAAGAGGAAGCAGAAATTACCCTCATTTTGTTTGAAATTGAGAAAATTGGAAACACATGTAGGGTCAGGCTAAACAGAAGGATGACGCTGGCCTCCTAGAAGTAGAACTACATGGTCACATGTTAAAAAACTGTTGAGAATTTCAAGATGGCAACAGTAAACTTTAAACCAAGGACAGGTTCTTGCTAAGTGTGGAACCAAGTGCAATTGTACAAGCCGTGCACTTGTAATACTGGCCCTAAGGATCACATGATTCTTTTAAAAACTTAACGAAAAATATGGATACACACATACACTACACTCAAACACACCCACCGACACATTTTTTCATACTGCTTCAGGTGGTTTGTGGACTCATTTAATCTCTTTTCATGGACGCTAAATTACGAACCAGTGGATTAGGGTGATTCCAGGAGGCAGAACTAGGACTCATTATAGAAATGTACAAAGAACAGGTTTTAGCTTCCTTACAATTAAAGGAATGGTTTTTAACAATAGTAAAGAGATGACTTTAGTAACATTATGCTCTGAAACTGTAATTGTCAAATGGACCATCGCCTGGGTGGAGTGCCTCAATGAGCGAGTCTTGATTAGAAAACCTCTCTTGGAACCAGCAGTTAGCGTAATGGCTATGTCGCTGGACTCCCACGTAGTCAGACCGCAGTTCGCGTCCCAGACCCAGTGGCTTAAAACTCACGCCGGGCACATGTGCGTGCGTGCCCAAGATCCCGAGAGGAGAATGGAGGAGAAGGGATTGTGGCGTGACCATCCCCCCTGGGGGGTGATTTCTCGCTTTCTGTCTCTCTCTGTCTGTCTGGCGAGCACACGTGCCCTATAGCGAAAAACCTCTCCAAAAAAAAAAAAAAGAAAAAGAAAAGAAAAGAAAACCTCTCAAGTCCCTTAATACATTAAGATTTTGAGTATAACTATAAAAGTTCCCAGTCCATAGCTCCTCTTTGCCCATCGCATTATCTGATGAATATACTTAGTTTCGACTGTCCTGATTTATTTCATTTTCTTTGACAAGGTAAAGGTTGAGTTTCCTGAATGTCAGGTTTATGTAAATGAACCTGTAACCTATGGGTTTATATAAAATCAACATGTTAATTTTATGCAAAATAATGCAAAAGACCGTTCCCTGGTTTCTCAGGGAAAAAAAAAATCTGATCACATTTCTTAATGGACATTCAAAGCAGCATAAACAATTAACAATGTGAAAATGGTAGGCAAAGCTCTTCCTAAGAACTACAGAAAGGGCACCAAGTAACTGTAAGGAAGAAGATCCAAAAATCTGATGACACATGGTAATTCTAATAAAATTCATGAGAGGCCAAAGATCATAAAAAAATATCATCATAAAATCCAAGAAATACAGCCCAGCCTCTGTGGCAGAGTCAGTAGATGGCCTAACTGTGTAGCTGGAAGCCACATGCTGGCCACAGTTCAAATCCTTGGTCTATTCTTCCTTAAAAACAGAGGGAACCAGCAGTTGGCGTAATGGCTATGTTGCTGGACTCCCACGTAGTCGACCGCAGTTCGCGTCCCGGCCCGGTGGCCGGGCGCGTGTGCGTGCGTGCCCAAGATCCCGAGAGGAGAATGGAGGAGAAGGGATTGCGGCGTGGCCAATCCCCCGGGGGGTGATTTCTCGCTTTCTGTCTCTCTGTCTCTCTCTGTCTGTCTGACGAGCGCATGTGCCCTATAGCAAAAACCTCTCAAAAAAAAAAAAAAAAAAAAAAACAGAAAACGGGGGCCAACAGGAGACACTGGTCTCCCACATGGTGACTATAGTTCGAGTCCCAGACCTGGAGGCTTGCTTTCTCACTTTCTCTCACTGTGTCTCTGGTGAGTATATGTGCCCTATAGCAAAAAAGTCTCTTTAAAAAGTAAAAATAAAAATAAAAATAAATTCCAAGCACTGGAAGACTGGAAGAAGGAGTATGCAGCATGATTTAGATCTGTGAAGAATGCCTCCCTCTTGTTCTCTTTCATGTACGTGTATATTTTGTATCATGAATGAAAAATAAATACAGTAAAATTAGTGGAATAAACGTACAGAAGTAAAAATCCTAAAAGCACATTAGACAAGAGGAAGATGAGATTACTCAGGACACTGAACCAGTCCTTCCCTTCCTTTCCAGATTTTTTTTTAAGAGGTTTTTGCTATAGGGCACATGCGCTCGCCAGAAAGACAGAGAAAGACAGAGATACAGAAAGCAAGAAATCACCCCCAAGGGGGATGGCCACGCTGCAATCCCTTCTCCTCCATTCTCCTCTTGGGACCTTGGGCATGCATGCACATGTGCCCAGCGTGAGTTTAAGCCACCGGGTCCGGGACTCAAACCATGGTCAACTACATGAGAGTACAGTGACATAGTCATTACGCTGCTAGTCCCTCCTTCCTCATTCTTGTAGGCAAGAAAGGTAAGTCTAACATTCTGGGCTTCAAAACACTGGGGTCAGAGTTTAGACCTTCTAAGAAGAAATGAAAGGCCTATTTCAGTCAGAAAACAGATGTCATTCTGGCAATAAATTATCAAAGCCTCTAAGGATAGTTTTATCTAACATCTTGGTCATGACATTTACCAAAAGTGTTATTTCCTGTTCATTTTTTAAATCAGCATGACAAATGGGTAGACATTTTAGTGCCATTGATAGACTCAATTCCAGAATTTAAAGAAACAACTAGAAAAAGGAGGGACAAAGGCGCATGACTGGGTAATGGATTTTAAATAAATATGGGCTAAAGATCCCTTTGCTGTATAGTTTTCATATTTATGACATTCAAGATCTAATCAAGGTCTAGGGTAGATTTCTATTTTTGTTTTAAGAAAAAATTTCCCTATAGGGCACGTGCACTCACTGGAGAAACCGAAAGAGACAGAGACAGAAAGTGAAAAATTACCCTCCAGGGGGGATAGTTGTAGAAGGCTGCATATTAGATATTGCACATGAACAACTATTTGTCCATTTTGTTCCCTTACCCTAACATGGCTGTCTGCTTCTGTAAACCTGCTTGCTCTTCCTGTGAGAAAATAGCTTGTGCTAGCCATGTAGAAAACCATATCCGGGACGACATCCTATAGCTGCTACTCTTTGCTAACTAGCCTGAAATCCTTTTGTTTAGCAATGTAACTGCCTGCATGGAAACCCCATTCCCCTCAGAAATAATTAACCTGCTTGGTTCAGCTTCTGTAACTGCTTGCACAGAAACCCCTGGTAACTGACTGCCTATAAAAAGACTACTCAAACTTCAGTCGGGGCTACAGTTCTGACTCTCAGCACCCCCCCTCCCCGCCGAGCCTCAGACTGTAGTCGCTGGCCAGCTAATAAAGACTCCCTTTAAACTTAATCTGGCTTTGGTGGTCGTTCATTCGGTGGCACTCTACAACATAGTCACCCTGCAATCCCTTCTCCTCCACTCTCCTCTTGGGATTTTGGGCACACAGCAACACGTACCTGGCATTAGTTTCAAGCCACCAGGTCCGGGACTCAAACTGGTTGACCATGTGGGAATCCATCGACATAACCATTATGCCATCTGCTGGTCCCATAGGGTAAATTTCCTAAGCTCAGAATCAGAATTTAGATATCTGCTCACTAATTGATCAGCTCTTTAAGAAAACCAATTAATTCTAAGTAAATTGAAATGAGCAGCAACAGCTTTTATCAAGTATCAGTTAGGTGAAACACTAAGAATTTGAGAATGACACCTAGGGACTGAATAAAATGGAAAGAGGTAAAAGAGGTCTGGGATCTGATGTCAAAGGAAAAATTAGAGTGACTAAAGAAGAGCTCAAAGAGCTGAATGACTCTACTTTGAACAAAAGTGAAAAGGAATGATGATATGCAGAGGCTCTATTAAAAAAAGTCAACTTAGACCTGGCTGGTACAGAGGCATGCTGATAAAATCAAGCCCTCTATCCCCCTATCAACTGGGGGTCTCATTCCATGATATTGTCATTACACTGGGTATGCTGGGTAAGGGCAAACACTGTCACAAACGTTTGTACTACAAAGGGTTTTAAACCTGTTCTTCACAAGTTCTACCACTACTATTGTTTTGTCTAATACTTTGCAGCAAAATTGTAAGTTTAAATATGGGTTCCCATGGTCTTTAGTGTACAAAGGGACTTCTGCTGTTCATTTACACAGCATATTCTTTAAGCTTTTTGTTATGCCAGGTCAGAGAGATGCTATTTTCTCTTACAAAAAATAAAAAGAGAGCAATTGGCCTGCCCTCTCCCCAGCCACAAATCTTACTTGTTCTTTCATGCTCTCTGTCCTTAGCTAGTTCATACCTAACATGAGTCATAAATAATATGCCAAGTCACTAAGCACTGAAGAAATTGAACTGAAGTGGGTGGTGTTCATACATTAAAAGCTCATTATATAGGACCAGAAGTTAGCGTAATGGCTATGTCGCTGGACTCCCACGTGGTCGACTGCGGTTCGAATCTCGGACCCGGTGGCTTAAACTCACGCCGGGTGTGTGTGCATACATGCCCAAGATCCTGAGAGGAGAATGGAGGAGAAGGGATTGTGGCATGGCCATCCTCCCTGGGGGGTGATTTCTCGCTTTCTATCTCTCTGTCTCTTTTTCGGACGAGCACATGCGCCCTATAGTAAAAAACTCTCCAAAAAAAAAAGCTCATTATAAACTATCAAGTCTATGTGAAGTGGGCTCTTCAGGTGAGGAGGGACTTTCGAAGGCCCTAAACACACTTGTGAAGAGAGTAGAACTTGGGGCCAGACAGTGGTACAGTGGTAAAATGTGACAATCTTCAAGGATGCCTTATGTTGGAAGGTTCCTGATTCAAGGGAGACTTTCTTAAACATGCAAGGATACATGTGCTCATGACCTGGACTGCCTGGGGGTGAGTTGCAACATGAAGACCCTATTGCGGTGCTTGCTCGCTCGCTCGCTCTCTCTCTCTCCCCCGTCTCTTTTATCTATGGAAGAAATAAATATGTAAACATTAAAAAATTAAAAGTGCAGAGCCCACGAGTAGGCATGCTGATAAAATCAAACCCTCTATTCCCCTATCAACTGGGGGGTCTCATTCCATGACAATATCACTGGGTATGCTGGGTAAGGGCAAACACTATCACAGATGTTTGTACTACAAAGGGTTTTTTTTTTTTTTTTTTTGAGAGTTTTTTTGCTATAGGGCGCGTGCGCTCGCCAGACAGACAGAGAGAGACATAGAGACAGAAAGCGAGAAATCACCCCCCAGGGGGGATGGTCACGCCGCAATCCCTTCTCCTCCATTCTCCTCTCGGGATCTTGGGCACGCACGCACACGCGCCCGGCCTGAGTTGTAAGCCACCGGGTCCGAGACGCGAACCGCGGTCGACTACGTGGGAGTCCAGCGACATAGCCATTACGCTAACTGCTGGTTCCCTGTACTACAAAGGGTTTTAACCTGTTCTTCACAAGTTCTACCACTACTATTGTGTTCTGACCACAATTCCAAACTGTGATAGGTAGAATACTCAGCAAATCCTAGGTTGTTCTATGGCCTCCTATCTCATTTGTTCTGTTTTTCAAGTCTGCTGGAGTATGAAAAATCATAAGCATTTATTAAATTATCTCATAAACATTTTTAGATCAATTACTACATGCAAAGCAATCTATCAGGTACAGAGAATTCCAATCTTCAAAAAAAAAAAGTATGGCAGAAAAGACAGACATACAAAAATTGAATCACAGTATTACCACTTCTAGTGTAGAAGTATAAACAAAGTGTTACAGGAGCAAAGAGGAGAAATTATTATGCCTGGGAGAAGTAGGTTGGTGGGAGCAATTCGAGGAAAGCTACACAGAGAAAGTGACATTTGAAATTGGTGTTCAAAGATGAGTAGTACTATCAAAAGGCAGAGAGATGAGAAATGATTTACAAGTGAAGAACAGCTAAGACAAGATGCTCAGAGCTGGGAAGGAGAACAGTTCTTTTTCAGAATGATAAATAACTAAGGATGGCTTGTGTGTGGATGGATGCATGGCCAGTGAGAGATGTGCAGAAGTAAGGCTGAGGAGCCTGGGATAAAAATGGATTATATACTTGCATGTGTGTGTGTGTGTGTGTGTGTGTGTGTGTTTACATATACATACATATATACTTACATAAATGCATCTAATAGCACATATATATTTCTATATCGATATAAAAATAAGCATAGTACCTAGTACATTGTGTAGCATTGAATAATTATTGACTGAATGAATAATTATTGAATAAACTAGAAAGGATCTTGTATGCCACTGGTTGTATGCCACAAAGCATTTAGACTTCATCCTGTAAGCAATATGGAGCTTTATTCCATAGGAAGAGATCTTGCACATAGTAGTTGCTCTACAAATGTTTAATCAGATGACTGAATAAATGTTTATGAATTGCTGTATAGCTATAATTAGAAAGAAAGAAGTTAAAACCCATCTGAAAGAATTATGGAAAATAGACAGGACCACAGAAGGGGCTGGAAGCTCAAGTCAGGAAAACTAGATGGGAATCTTGTGTGCTCATGGTGAGAGAAATGATGAAAAGTTGAGTTAGGTCAGAGGCAGGTAGAAAGTGAGATGCATTTGGAAGGTATTTTAGAATTAGAATTGGTAGAACTTGGTGACTACTGGATATTGAAAGTTACAAAAGGTTTAAAAAGGAGAAACTATTATGCCTGGGAGAAGTAGGTTGGTGGGAGCAATTTGAGGAAAGCTACACAGAGAAAATGGCATTTGAAATGGGTGTTCAAAGATGAGTAGTAGTATCAAAAGGCAGAGAGGATGAGAAATGATTTACAAGTGAAGAACAGCTAAGACAAGATGCTCAGAGCTGGGAAGGTGAATAGTTCTTTTTCAGTATGATATGTATTATATATATACATAATACATATTATACAGAATACATAATATGTATTATGTATTCTGGCTCAAAGAGAATGATAATGCCCTTTTACTTTTAATTAATTAGTTAATTAACTTATTTTGCATTTACTCACTGTATAGGGGTCACAAGAGGAAGTGTGGGATTAGGAGGGAAGACATTAAAATTTTAGTTTTGATTAAGTTGAGCTCAAAGTACCTGTGGGGCAACCAATGTGAAGATGTCTAGCAGGAAAACAGTACATATAACTTACAAAAGACATAAAGACCAGACTGCTACATCTAGAAATCTCAAAAGGTTAGGGTTTCTAATCCCTGCCTACACATTAGAACCATCTAAGTAAGAGTTAAAACAATTTTTTTTTAACTTCTGATTCCAAGGCCCCACCCCAGCCCACATAAATCAGTAACTCTGGGCGTGGGATTGGCACAAGAATGTTTTTTTAACAATTTCTCAGGTTGGGGGCCAGCAGCTAGCATGTTGGCACTGAACTCCCACACGGCCAACCACGGTTTAAGTCCCAGACCTGGTGGCTAGCTTTCTCACTTTCCTACTCTCTGTCTCTGTGTTTCTCTGGTAAGTACTCATCCCTATAGCAAATTAAATAATAATAATAATATAAAAATTATTTTAAAACTTCTAATATGCAGTCACTGTTGACAAGCACAGACAGGGTAGATAGTTAATAAAGAGTGTTTTTAAAGGAGTATCAAGGATAAGATACAGAAAAAATGCAACTTTTAAGGGACAATCAGAGGAAAACAAGGTAATGATGGAGACTAACAAGGAGTGCCTAGAAAGATACAAACCGGGCCCAGGATAAAGTGATGCCACTTGAGCAAAAGGAGAATAGAGTGTCAAAAAGGAATGATTGTGTTCAATAGCATCAAATGCTCAGTAGTGGCCCAACATATCAGCCTGGACTGGATTAAAGATGAAACCAGCTGTCATCTATTAAAGAATGGGAAAGTTTTGAGTAAAGGTCGAGAAAAATTGTGAATCTTTTGAATACTATTCAGCCTTGGTGAGGGTTAGATACCCAAGAACGAAGCAAGGATATTAAAAGCAAGAGTGGCTGGGGAGAGTGCCAAAGGTAAAATCTGCTAACCTCATAGCTTTTCCCTGTCTTCAGCCTTTGAATACCTAACTTTGAAGCAATTGCTTGAAAAGTAACTGAAACTATGTCTCAGAGTCACTTTCTTGAGAAAAATAGAAAGATCCGAAGGTACTTCAGAGAGATATGAAGCAGGGCAGCTCCCTAAAATGAGAGAATAGGATGGGGCTGGAGTGCTCAGTACATGTGTGCAAAGATGAGACTAATCACAGTATGGTAAGTATAAAAACTGTTATTCCTTCTCATTTCAGACGCTGAAGACAGGCATAATGGTAAAATGCTACTTCCTAGCGAGAAAACGAATGTATTACAGTGCCACCTGCTGGTCATGCTAACACCAGAAATGAATTCCTTTACTTCTTTTTTAAATCATTAATTCCCCTTAACTGAAGATTGAAGAATAAATAATCGGCATTCTGATGAAGATGCTACCTTATTCAAGAATTTTTTTATTCAAAAGACATTTTCATAATTGAACCTTATTCAAGAATTTCTTTTATTCAAAAGATATTTTTGGAGTTGAAACTAAAGTTCTGATGGAACCTCCCTAGTATAGCATGTGAATAGAAATATTAGCCCAGGACCAGACTGTCCCACTCACCTTGCCTCCTGCCTTATTTTATTTATTTATTTACATTCATTCACTATATATCATTACAGCCAACAAAATGAGATTTCCCATCCAGAATACACCGTAAATTGGCTCAATAAAGCACATCAACATATGTGTTATCGTCAACAGATAATTTTCCATTTCTTTCCTGTGTATTTTGTTATTTTTGCCATCCTTGATTCCCTATCTCTCACCCTCTGCTATGTCTCACCCTCCTCCCACACTGTCTCTGGTATCCATGGTTGCTTTCTATGCCTTCCCCCCCCCCATTTTATTTATTTGCTAATGAACTTAATCTAAATACTTACAATAGTAAGCACAGCTGATATATACATATCCATGAACACAAGTCTGACTTTAGGCATAAACTTCAGTGAGTAGAATGAACATATTATAAAGTAGTACCTAGCTGGGGCTATATAGCTTACTGCAGTCATCAAATATGCATTTTTTTATTTTCAAGAAAAATAGTTTTTGTGTTTTTTTCCCTCCTGAAATTTTTTTAATTAATTAATTTGCATTCATAATCTGAGATACTTTAGCCCACATTCACTTTATAGACTTTCAATATATTTTCTATTATTTAAAAACTGGACAGGTTGGGGCCAGCAAATGGCATAGCAATTACATCACTGGACTCCCACATGACTGACTACAGTTTGAGTCCAGGACCTGGTGGCTTGAAAAATGCGTGCCAGGCACATGTGTGTATGTGTCCAAGATCCAGGGAGGAGTCTGGAGGAGAAGATTTGGTGGCATAGCCATCCTTCCTGGGAGGTGATTTCTCACTTTCTCTCTCAGTCTCTGTCTCTTTCTCTCTCTCTTTCTGGCAAGTGCAAGCACCCTGAGGCAAAAACCTCTTTTAAAAAACTGGATGGATATTCAAGGTGCCATCTGCCTAGCTACTTGTTTCTGTACAAATATGTTTTCTGTATAGTTGAATTATATGGGCTATTCCAATCAGTCTGGGCTACTTAGTTAGTACTCAAACATAGCCTGAACTCTGCGTCCTATGCAACTGCTCACGTCGATCACTCTGTTCAGAAGTGTCTTCCATCTTCCCAACTCAGTCTTCACTGTCAATGTCAAAGGACACCTCTCCCATGAAGAATTCTCTAATCACTTATATCTGCAGCTGGAAATACAATTTCCTTTATCGGAAAACTGCATGGGTGCCTCTTATATGACTCTTACAATTTTGTACATTTTATTTCTTTGAGAGGGTTTTTTTTTTTTCTATAGGGTGCATGCACTCGCCAGAGAGAAACAGAGAGATAGAAAGTGAGAAATCACCCCCTGGGGGGGATGGCCACACCGCAATCCCTTCTCCTCCATTCACCTCTCAGGATCTTGGGCACGTACGCACACGCGCTCGGCATGAGTTTAAGCCACCAGGTCCAGGACTTGAACCGCAGTCAGCTACATGGGAGTTCAGCGACATAGCAATTGCACTAACTGCTGGTCCCAGTATTAAATAGACATATCCATGGAGTAGTAAAAAGAGCATGAATTTTGGAATCATCCCATGGTCTGAAACTTAGATTTGTCACTTAATAGTTAAGGACTTCAGATAATCTCACTCTCTGTAAAAATGGTTATATTGTTTAGTCTCCCTCTACAAAATAAGACAAGAGTAGGACTGGCCCACCTCAGTGTCTTTGTACGAGAAGACAACGTAAGTTAAGCACCTGGCATGTAATAGCACTCAATGTATGTTAGTTTCTCCCTTCCCCTCTGATAACTGAGTCCCTTTGGGGAGAAGAGCATGTCTTATCCATTTTTGAATTATCTGAAAGTGCTCAGCACGAGATGTTTGACAACCTGCTTGCATGTTTGGCAAATTAATGAATGCTACAGTTTTATGATATTCCTTAGCAGAATTTCATTTCAAACAACCACTGTCTTGTTTTCCCACAAAGCAGTGATGCCAAATACATGTCATTCATCTCCAAGGTTTAAGGAGTGCCTCTTAAAACCATGTTTCTTGTCTGTAGCCATTTAGGGAGAGCACACTTAGAATACAACTCTCCTAAGTCACACCTGCAGAGAGAAGCAGGAGCTGATTCTTCTTAGCCCGGGGGAAGGTCAGGGAATGTCAAAGCATTTCTTTTCAAGAACAGTCCTGGTGCAATCCTCACAAAACATGTTTCTCTATGATGATTTCAAATAGATGTACAGAAGCAGGAATAGGGCAAGGATCCAAATCCAAATAAAAGTTGAAAACTGCATAGTCAGTATTCCTCTGAGGGACTACAGGTATCATGCACATTTTAAGAAATCTCTAGGTACCAGCTTTCCCCTGGGACCAAACTACAATAGGCATTCAGGGTGTACTTTTGCAGAGCACGTATTTCGTTTAGGGCAAATTACACCTGTACAAGTCAGCAGAGCCACAAGGGATGCACGTTAACCTGACATGCCTACCTGAGTTGGGTTATGATAGAAACTCACCTAGCAGAAATAGCAGACACTCCAGTGCTTCTCTCTACTCTGGCACATACAATATCCTTTCATTCCAAAACAATAGGGTAAGAAGGAGCCCAGTCACTGTAGTTCTTGGCACTTCTTGTGGCTAAACCCCAACACCAAAATTAATAGATGGCTCAATTATTCTTACTTGTCTCTCATTCTTTCCCCTTATGGATAGTAACATATCCAACACAATGCCAAGCTTGATAACTTCTATATTCAGATGATGCTACAAAGCTGGACAGGATCCCCATATGAACTGGTTTTCACACTTTCCAGCTTTTAAAATTCATTAAACATTTAGATTATCAGTAATTAGCTTAATTATCTACACATTTTTGCTTCAAAAGGATCAGTGTCATAAAGGACTTTAATATTTCAATCATATCAGATGTTTCTGATATTATATAACCAAAATAATAAATTTGTTATTAATAAATACTAAGTTTAGTCACATTCTCTTTATTATTAGTTACTTTATTTATTATTATTTTAAGTTTGCTATAGGGCATGTGTGCTCACCAGAGAGAGACAGAGAGAGAAAGAGGAAAAATGAGAAAGCAAGTGATCAGGTCCAATACTTAAACCACAGTTGGCCATGTAGGAATCCAGTACTTTAAACACTATGCCACCTGCTGGCCCTAGTCACATTCTCTTTTCTGCCATTCTTCATTGCCAACTCAAACAGAATGGCAGATATTTTTCACTCTGTGGGTTGCTTTGGTGCTGGTTATTTTCATTCTCTCACACACAATGCCCTACACCCCACACACAGACACACATACACTCCCCTAAGATTTTTTTGAATCCAATAAACATATTCATCACAGCCAACATGGGGATTTTAGTAAACAATGAGAGGTTTTTCATTTGGATTTACATGGGCAAAAAGTCTTCAACTGACAATACACCATTTTTATATGTGTAATGAGAGAGGAACTCTTATATACCATTGGTGGAAACAGGTTAGACAGTAACACTGGTTGGCAATTTTTCAATATCTTTTAATTATTTAAATAAAAACTGTACCCACTTCTAGGAATATATTGGACAAAAACATTTGTTCTTCTACTATACTAAGATATATATAAGGAGCTCCTTGAAGCACTGTTTTAAGATAGTAAAAACCTATGAATAATGCTAACTTCTATATATAGAGCACAGACTTAATTTAATTAAAAAAAAGTTAGGGGTCCAGCAGGCAGCATGGTAATTAAGGTGCTGGACTCCCACACAGCTGACCATGGTTTGAGCCCCAGATCCCACAGCCTGAAAATCATGCCAGGCATATGTGTGTGCACACCCAAAATCCTGAGAGGAGAATGGAGGAAAAGAGATTGCAGTGTGTCCAAATACCTGGGGGGTGATTTCTCATGTTGCCTCTCCCTATCTCTCTCTGTCCTTCTCTGGGAAGTACATGTGTACTATGGCAAAAACTTTTTTTAAAAAATTGCTCCAGGGCAGTGACTGACTGCAGTTGAAATCCTAGCCTAGCAGCTTGAAAAATATGTTGGGCACATGGGGGTGTGTACATGAAATCAAGCTCAGAAATGATACCAAAAATGAATTGAAATTATCA
Source organism: Tupaia tana (assembly GCA_026018925.1). Classification (NCBI taxonomy): domain Eukaryota; kingdom Metazoa; phylum Chordata; class Mammalia; order Scandentia; family Tupaiidae; genus Tupaia; species Tupaia tana. Next base: position 49,550,831 of record JAKSZU010000009.1, read on the forward strand.
GGAAAGAAAGAAGAGTAACCGAAATGGTAAGTACTGGGTTGCTGAGAAGGTTATGACATATTTTTGCATAGGAAAACAGAAAAAATACATCATGATTTTTCCAACAACTCAATAGATGGAGAAATAGAAAAGTTATTTTTCTGCTCCTTATAATTTCCTGGAAAATAAAAATTATTTAAAGGAAATGACAGTATATGAGAAGTTTATAACATATGTAGAAGATATGACAATAAGAAGCATGAAGGATGCATGGCTATATAAACAGAATTACTCTGTTGTAAGGTTATTACATTTGTGAACTGGAAAGTAAGAAGTGTGAGTGTGAAATGTAAACTATGAAGTGGGATGTGAGAAGTATAAGGCAGGAACTGATAAGCAGAAAGAGAAGAGTAGCAGATATAATGGTTAGGGTGTGAAGTATATAGTAGCACAACATAGATTCTAGACAGACTTTGTAACATCAAAAATGCACATGGTAAGCCCTAGAGCAGAAGCAGTAAACTTTTTCTGTAAAGGGCCAGATAGTATTTTAGGCTTCATAATAAAAAGAGTTAAAGTTACAAAACCAATAGAAGACAAAAGATAGGATATTGAGTTATTTAGTTAACCCAGGGGAGATGGCCATGCTGCAATCCCTTCTCTTTGATTCTCCCCTCAGGATCTTGGACATAAACACACATGAGCCTGGAGTGAGTTTCAAGCCTCCAGGTCCAGGACTCAAACCGTGGTTGGCTATGTGGGAGTCCAGCAATGTAACCATTATGTCATCTGCTGGTCCTGAAAAGCTAGTTCTTGAAAAGATTAACAAACTTGACATAAACCCCAACAAGCTAATAAGAATATAAAGAAAAATATTATCATTATTAGGAATGAAAGAGGATATTATAGATTTTACAAATATTAAAAGGATACCATGTGAATATTATGAGTGATACTTTGACAATAAATTAAAAATGTTGGATGAAATGGATAAATACCTTACAAAACACAAGTTACCAAAATTGACTCAGTAAGATAAAATCTATATAGCTCTTTATCTATTAAAGAAATGGAAGCATTAATTAAAATCCTTCCCACAAAGAGAATTCCAAGTCCAGATAATTTCATTGGTCAATACTATCAAGCATTTAATGAAGAAATAGGACCAACAGGTGGCATGAAGGTTAAGGCAGCTGGATCCCACATGCTGACTGCCTGGTTCCAATCCTGGACCCAGCAGCTTGAAAAATATGCTGGGCATATGTGCACATGTGCCCAAAATCCTAGGAGGAGAATAAAGGAGAAAGGATTTTATTGTGGCCATACCCCCTCTGGGTAATTTCTCACTCACTCTCTGTCTCTCTCCAGCCAGTGCACATTCCCTATAGCAAAACTAAAACAAAAGAAATAATATTTCATAAAACAGAGGTGGTAAGAATATTTCCTAAGTCACTTTATGAGGTCGACGTAATCCTGACACCAAACCTAGTGAGAACATTACCCAAAAATGTAGGACAAAGTATTCATAAATATAGTACAAGACTCCTCAACACAAACAACCCAGTAGAGCAAGATAAATCCAGCAATACATAAGGTGAATAATGCATCATGACTGAGGGACTCTTTCCTTAAAGCAGTGCTATCTCAACATTTGAGAGGAAATCAATGTAATTTACCTTATTACCATAATAAAAGAGAAAAATTGTCTGATCATCTCAATAGATGCAGAAAAAGCATTTAAGCTAATTTAGTGCCAATTCACAATAAAATTTCTCAGCAAACGACTGCTGAACACAGGTAGACTGTATGGGTGCCCAAGGTACACTCTTGTAACTTTTCATGAGTTTGAAATGTTTCGAAATAAAAAGTTGAGAAAATATAAAATGAAAAGAATTTTTAGCTGTCCTGGAGTAAAATTCCCAAGTCAAATTCTGGTTTCCCACCTGGGAATCAATTGAGACTTCTTTCTCTTTCATCTAGCTATCCCTTGCAGTCAATCCCGTTGATTACTGCAAAAGTCATAATTTATCACTTTTATACTAAAAAAAAAAAATCGATTACTAATTTCTCCCACTCTCTCATTCAGGAACCTCTATCATTTAGCTTAGCTTTCCTAGCCACCGTCTACAGCTTCCCACTTGCTGATGTATACCTCCCCCTAGACACACATGCCACACTTACTGCCATATCTGCTATTCACTTACACTGTGCCGCTTCTACCATGACTGCCTCTCTCAGGCCAGCCCATTCTGAATCTTCCTGACTTTCAAGGCTTGCCTCAAGTTCCTTGTGTTCTACAGAATGTCCACTGTTGACCCTGTACTTCTCTGATTGCCCTAGCTTTGGGGGTATGTTCTTTGCAAGTTTAATATTGAAACAAATTCTCTTGTTTTATTCTCCAAGTACTTCATATGTGTGCCTTCTCAGTAAGAGTATTTTTTTCCAATTAACTAGATCTCTTATTTACCAGCGTACATTTAAGTAACTTTATAGAAAAAAAATCCATGTAACTATAAATGCTAAACTTCATTCCAAATTAGTTTTCTATTTTGATTACTGTAATTATATATTTTTAATGTATATTCTGATCTTTTTGCTCAATATTATTTTATATTTACATTTATGAATATGGTCTAACTACTGATCATTTTGATAACTATGAAGTGTTCCATTAGGTTATCATAATTTGTTCAATGAATTTGCCACCTATTTATCCCAATGAGATATTTTTTTTTAACAAGGGAGTTTTAATTTCTCTACCCTACCTCCACCCTCACTACAGGACTAGTGGAATGCTGCACATACTGTAGGAGTTTAATATTTGGCCATATAAAATTCAATAACTAAGAACCTTGAAATCATTTTCCCTTTGACTTCTTCAATAAGTGTGCTTTATTCAATTCTGGCCACAAAGACTTTCAGACTGATATCTATTATCCCTATATACTTGATTCAAACTTTGTCTTATACTCCAAACTTTGTCTTATACCACTTCCCAAAACCTAGTCAATCTTTAGTTCCACTAACCCTTTCTTCACAGGTTTAGTTTGGGGCCAGCAGATGGCGTAGCGGTTATGTTGTTGGACTCCCACATAGCCAACTGTACTTTGATACCTGGACTTACTGACTTGAAAATCATGCTGGATACATGTTGCATGCATGCCCAAGATTCTGGGAAGAGAATGGAGAAGGTATGGCAGCGTGGCCATCCTACCCCCTGGGGGATGATTTCTCACTTTCTCTCTTACTGCCTCTGTTTCTCTTTTTCTATCTGGCAAGTGCACATGCCCTAAGGCAAAAATCTCTTAAAAAAAGATTCAGTTTATCTAGAGAAATCATCCTAATTAAAGAGGTAAGTAGTAGTGAGTACCAAATCTCAGATTATCCCTTTCAATTAAAGAACAGATCATGGGTAGGTATCTTCCTCCTTGATCTTAGTATATTTAGAATAAATTTAGGAGCATCAGATCTAGCCAGGAACCAGAACAAGCCAATCACCAGCCATCTGTATGTGAGTTCTGAGCACCCCCATTAAGTGATTAGGACCATTGAAGACCTTCTGCCCAGACTTCACCTTTTTGCCCCCCAGATCTAACCAGGAGCCAGGACAAGCCAATGACCAGCCATCTCTAGCTCTGAGTTCGGAGTGGCCTCATTCAGGGATTAGGAACATTGATGACCTTTTGCCCAGATTTCATCCTCCTGCCCCCCAGGTGTAGCCCAGAGGCAGGGAAAATAATAATTCATCTTCCACAGACAATATAAGGGAACTCATGGAAATGTCAGATAAAGAATTTAAAATATACATAGTGACAATGCTAATAGATATCCAAGAGAAGAGAGACAATGAACTTCAGAACATGCAGGAGAAAGAGACAACTATTTCCAGGAGGTGAGGAAGTTCTTGCATGATCTGAAAGAGGAAATACACATCATAAAAAAGAATCAAACAGAATTGTTAGAGATTAAAGCTGTAATATAGGAAATCAAAACCTCTCTTGAAAGTATTAAAAGCAGTTAGATCATGTGAAAGATCGAATCTCAGATGTAGAAGATAGAACATCTGGACTAGAAAATTCATCAAAAAAACTGAGAAAATAACCAAAAAAGTGAGAATAAGATATGAGTAATACTAGATACCATTAAAGGCCCAAATATCCAGATCATAGGTATCCCAGAAGGTGAAGAAACTAATAAGGGCATTGATAATCTATTCCATGGAGTCCTGGAAGAAAACTTTCCAAACCTAGAGAGGCACTCAAACATCCAGACCCAAGAAATACAAAGGACCCCACATAGAATCAACCCAAGGAGATATTCTTCAAGGCACGTCATAGCCAGATTAACGAAAACTACAGACAGAGACAAGAAACTAATTTTGGCAGGAGAAAAACGTCAAGTTACTTTCACAGGATATCCCAACAGGCCTCTCATTGGAAACAATGCTAGCAAGGAAAGAACAGGAAAATATACTCAAAGCGTTAAGTTAAAAACAATTTCAACCAAGAATACTATACCCAGCAAGATTATCTTTCATATAGGAAAAAAAGACAAAAACATTCTCAGATAAACAAAACATGAAAGAATTTACCAACACCAGACCTGCTCTTTAAGAAGTGAAGAGAGTGCTATACTAGGAAAACTAAAACTGGACACACAGAAATAATAGTACAAAAAACAACCAAGAAAATGGCCAGCCTAATGGTAGGGACAAGTCTAGAATTGAATCTTAACTTCCAGAGTTTAAATGGAAAGATCAGACCACAGTAACACTGCAAATTCAGCAGAAGACAGATTAATTACATGAGACCGAACTGGTGAAATAGAATTTTTTTTTTTTTTTTTTACTTTAGACTAAAACACTACTGATTTTCTTCCATGCTTTGATTTCCAGATTTAAGGATTTCTGTCTTAAACTGTTGATAGGTTCATCTACCTACTATTTAAACTGAATCCTAACTTTTTTCCTGGCTTTAAGTCTTAAGCAAATTTCTCTGAATATTTTTTATTCTGATCTGTTAAAGCTAAAACTGTCTTTCTTGAAATTAAAAAAATGCAGTTTAAAAATACATATTTAATGACTACGGTAATCTATATAGCCCCAGCAAGGTGCTACTTTATAGTATGTTCGCTTTACTCACTGAAGTTTACACCTAAAGTCAGACATGTGTTCTTAAATATGTATATATCAGCTGTGCTTTATATTAAGAGACTTTAAATTAATTAAGATCCTTAGTGAACCAATAAACTGTGAATAAAAGGCATGGAAAACAACTGTAGATGCCAGAGACAGTGTGGGAGGAGGGTGGGAAATGGCAGAGGGTGAGAGGTAGGGAATTAAGGGGTGGGGGAAAGCAAAATATATAAGAAACAAGAAATGGAAAATAATTAGTTGACTATAACATTCATGGGAGTATCCTTGATTGAGCCAAGATACACTGTATTCTGGATGGAAAATCTTACTTTGTATACTGTACTTATGTACAGTGAATGAATGTAAATAAATAAATTAAAATAAATTTTAAAAGAATAAATTGAGGAGATGAGGTTTCAATAACATCTTGTTGATCTTCTATTTCTAATCTACTATTCCTACATTCCACAGCTAAAGGCTCAAGGTACTTATCCTCAAAATAATATTACTTCTAGCCAGAATTTTAAAATAAAACATCTTATTGTCTCCTTTTGAAGAATTTAAGCATATTTTATTTTTAACTACCCAACAATAAATTTCATAGGGGAAGTTATTTTATTTATACTTCGAAGTGGTTTGAAAGTCTTTTTCTGGCTTTTGCCAGAAGTGTAGGCTCACATAACCCCTATTTCTGCCTTTATGGTCTTCTTCAGTTATCTAACTGTAAATTCCAAAACCAATACATTTCTAGTGAGAACAAACTGTTACCCTATCATCAACAATCAGAAAATTTCATAATTCTATAAACCAAAGTCTCAGATAAAGCCTTTCTCTCATTACCTGGAATTGAATGGTTCTCTTCAAGTCAATCCATAATATATAAGTACCCACTGTGTGCCAGCAGGTCTTCACATCCTCTAACCACTAGGGACTATATTTTTCTAGCTAATTCAGATATTTTGGTAGCTCTGCAATTTTCCTCTTAATACCATAGAAGTTGTTTTGCTGTGTTTATCCTCCAGATGAAGTGATCTCTAGATGACCCAATTTGGGTTCAACATTAAAAGTATCCTGCCATCAAACGAATGCCTTCTCCTATGATATGGAGATCCAAGTTGGGAGAACTGAATGCCAACAACTGTGTAACACAGCTCAAATTTTCATGCAGCAAAACATCAAAAGACAGAGAAAAGCTAAGGGGACAATTCAATGCTAGAAATAATAAAGTCCAAGGCCACAGTATTTCAGGTAAAAAAAAAAAAAAAAAAAAAAACAAGAAGCTAAATGAGTGACTTCTTCTTGAAGGTGAGTCATTTCTCCCACCCATCCTATTAAAAATTATGTTTCAGTCCATGGATCCCCTACTGGGAAAAGAAATGGGCATCTCTGCCATGGAACTTTGTCAACATATTAGCCAAGGTCCTGCCATAAAAATGTATGCTTTTAAGTGAACTTATTATTTTTTGGAGAGGATTTTACTATAGGGCACGTGCGCTCACTGGAAATACAGAGAGACAGAGAGACAGAAAGAGAGAAATCACCCCCCAGGGGGGGATGGCCACGCCGCAATCCCTTCTCCTCCATTCTCCTCTCTGGATCTTGGGCACACATGCATGCACGCCTGGCATGAGTTTAAGCCACCGGGTCTGGGACTTGAACTACAGTCTACTACATGGGAGTCCAGCAACAGAGCCATTATGCCAACTGCTGGTCCCTAAATGAACTTATTTTTAATAGAGTAGACTTTCTAAATGACTATATGTATTTAGTCCTAAATTTAAAGAACACAAATACTGAAGGACGTTGTGACTATTTTATAAAGACAACAAACTCATACTTGGCCATTCAGCTATGGTCCTTAAAATTAGATGCTGTACATTTTAGTACATTCTAATGCAGGTGGGCCCTAGATACAGTCTCAGATCCATTTTTGCTATTGCCCAAGTCATAATTCATGGCTGGACTTGCCCAGTGCGCATGGGCATTAAATGGAAACATCACCTGTGCTGTTCCTTCTAAAAATTGAAAAACACCTGAAACCAGGAAGTTCACTTCAACATGTGCCCAGAGTACATTAAAAAATATTCATGTCTGATATAAGTTACTTTTCTTGTTTTACAAGTACAGTGGAAGAAACTTCCATCCCTTAGTCCTCAGTTTTATGCATAAGGGAGGGCCTTGGCATGGTTGCTACAGGGATCTCAGTGAAAGGGACCCCTGTCTACAATGAACTGCACAGAAATCACTATAACTGGCTTCACATCTGGCACCACACAGTCATAAATGTTAATGAATAAAAGGCACAAACATTCTTCATTTTTTGACTTGGGGGAAGGGAAATTGGGAGAAAATAAAAGCTCTGAGCCTCACTGGTGATTCATTCCATAAAGAGTGACCATGTGAGCTTGAACTCAGATCTCTTTAACTGGTAAGGGGCAAAGGACCTCACAAGCTGCACGAAGCAAAATTCTGTACTACCAATGTGTCAAAGCATTTGAAAGCATTTTTCAAAAGATAAGACATATCAAATAGCACTATTATGAGAATGCAAATAATTCTATTTTATACATGAAATAATAACATTAACAGATGTATAAGGGTGGAGAGGAGGTTATAATGGGGGTGGCTAGACAGAAGGGAAAAGTGAAAAGAATTTCTCCAAAGTACCCAATTATCATCAGCTATGGGCAATTTAAAATGTCTTTTATTTATCCTATGCCCAATTTTTTTTTTGCATTATGAAATAATAAAACATACGAACAATAACCATGCATACAGACAAGCACAAACCAACACCAACCTATTCGTCATTTTTGGCTATTCTATATACATTGTAAACAGAAGCAGGACGACCTAAGAGGAAAAGACTAACTGCTCATTCAAACCATTTCTACTACCAATCTTGTAGGAAACGTTTTGCTCTAATATTATAATTACTATTGTCCTGGAGGCAATGGGGAACAGGGCAGACAGGGCACGGATAAAGGGAACTAAAGCCATTAAAACACTTCAACTCTAAAGGGAATTTTTTGGGGTCAGGAATGTTTCTTTAATAAAGCTGACTGCAAAAGCTATACCAGATGACTACACTAAGACGAAACTAAGAACTCCTGGTAAACCACATACAGCCTCACACTTAACAAGTCAAAATAAAGGGGTGACACATTAAAAAAACTGTTCACTGAATGACACCTGCATGTCAGTGATAACATTCTCTACGTACACATATTTTAACAGCCTCTGTCCTCATAATAACCAAACCAAAATAGAAAACAGAATATGTAGGTAGTACCTTTTCTTTTCTTTTTGTTCTTTAGATTTTTATATGATGCCATAATAAAAATGACTTTTTAGACTCTAGATTCTTTTTTATTTCTTTTTCCCTTCTGTCTCTGCTATAGACATTATGAAAAAAACAAATAAGGAAAATAGGATCTGGTCCAACAGGTTACATTTGCTAGTAAGTAATTTCTCCAAGTGTTTTATTTCAGCAACAATCAATCTGAACCAAAATTGAAAGTGAAAATGTGACTTCAAAAAGTAAGGCAAAGAAAGGCAGTCATGAATGATATGCCAAGTTGCAGAGATGATAGGGAAAATATTCCAAACAAATACAGCTGAAAGAAAGTCAAAAATTATAAAAGTAATTTAACTAGATAGATACATGAGCCTTTAAAAAGAGAAAAAGACAATATATTGCCCTACCTTTAATATTCCAGAATCCTTTGCACTTCAGTGGTGTTAATTTTATAACCCATGGTTTACTTTTGTGAAAGACTTATTAATATACTATCAATTGAAAAACATTATCCTTTAGCTATTTCAATTAGTAAGTAGTCTCACCTCAGAAAACAAATATTAACCATACTCCAAGGCCCACTCAGCATCTATCACTCTGAAAAGTTGGCTAGATTTTATACTTAATGAGAAAGTAAAGTGCCCACATTTAATTCCGGGAATTAACTGAATTAGAAGCCCACAGACAGCCTCAGCATAATCTTTTGTTTCCATGTAATAATCCACTCCTCAGTGCCTTACTTGAATGATTACAGACAGAAAATCAATTCTTAAAATCTTATGCATGGTTTGTAATTATAGCTAGAGAGTATAATCAAAACTGAAAGACATATATATCCAAATGTTATTAAACAATGATGAAGCTTTGATTGGGGTATCTACTGGCTACAGCTAATCTCTCAGTGCAATCATGGCTGCCTGCCAGACCACCATGTTTTAGGAACAGATATTTCTTTTCAAAAAATTTCTCTTCAGGCAATTAGCTAATATGTCCAAACCTGGAGGCTTTAAACTTCTGCCTGGTACAAACCTCTATCTGGTACAAATGAAAGGAACTAATGCTCACTGATATTTGTCAAAAGCTTTCATTTAAACTGTGATGCTACACACTCCATTAAAAGCAAAGGCTATACATTTGTAAAGGTTTCCTATCTTCTCATTTATAAATGTTTGCTCCTAGGCATTTATTCACTAGCAAATGTAACCAGCTCTAAGTAGGCCCATAACACTTCATTGTCCACTGGGAGTAGACTGGTCACTGAAGTTTAACAAAATTCCACTGGTTTCCCTACAGTTTCTCAGTGGTAGGCTAAAACCTCATTTTTATTTTGGCTAGTTTCCAACATAGCTGGAACACAAGTGTTTCTGTTTAAAGATATTCCTAGTTAAAGGCACAGATGCTCTCTGTATGCTCACAAAAAAACACACATTCTTGACCAAATAGTGAAAATTTGCCAGCAACTTACCAGAATTTCTCTTTGACACCATCTTCAAATTTGTGCTGACTACAGAACAGATCACAAGGGCCAAAAGAAATGGCGGCTTCATCGTTCACTTTCCTTGGCAGCTGAAAGTCAAAAAAAATATGCAAAGTTTGAACCACAGATCTCGGCCTCAACAAAACAGCTATGATTTTAAATTTCTCAGAGATCTATTAAAGAAACGATAACAATCTGGTGACTTCTGACTTTATCTTTATGCCAATGGAAGAAAATATGGAAGTTTACAGTTGAATTGTGTAAGAATTCTCTATTTAAAACTTGTCAATGACTTCCCACTGGGTTGAGGGTAAAATCTAAACTCTTTCCATTAGACTTTTGAGGGTCTGCAGGTGGGTTCCACAGCTGCTGCTTTTATTTTATTTTGTGACTTTTTCCTCATTGTTGAGTGTGCTCTAGCCACTGGTTGTTTTATTTGTACCTGGAATGTCCCAAAGTCATTTCTTTCTCATGGTCTTTGCACAGGCTTTCTCCTGGGATGCTCCTCCCCACTCTTCATGTAGCAAATTCCTTAATAGGCTACATGTATCAGTCCACAAAAGGGCCATTCTCAACCACCCAATCTTAACTCTGTCATTTTGTAGCTCATCTATTTTATTCATAAGACAGATCAGCACTTAACTGCTATTGTGTTGACTTATGTGATGGGAGGAGTTTTTGACACTGACTTTTTTTTTTAGATTTTTTTTTCCCCATAGGACATGTACGTTGACTAGAGACAGAGTTGTTAGAAATCACACTCACCCTCCTCCCCCCTCCCCCTCCCCCTCCCCCCTCCCCCTCCCCCTCCCCCCTCCCCCTCCCCCTCCCCCCTCCCCCTCCCCCCTCCTCCTCCCCTGGGGAGGAATGGGCCACCACAGTCCCTTTTCCATTCTCAGGATTTTGGGCAGATATGCACACACATCCAGTTTTTTCCACCTGACAGGTTTTTCAAGCTACTGGGTACAGTACTCTAATCATAAAGTTGGCCATGTGGGATCCAGTGCCTTAACCACCACACTACCAGATGACCCAACACTGACATTTTTAAATGAATAGCACTGAGTCTTAAACAACTAGAATTAAACTGTTCCAAAACACAAATTAACCTGTTCCAAAACACAAATTAACTGAGAAGAAAAGTATGGAATTGAACTGAGATATTGTTAAGTCTTCTCATCCCATAACAGAGAAAGGGGTTCTCTAAAGCACCACCAGAAGGCATTTAGGGGGAGGGGATGTGAAGTTGTTGTCTTCATGGAGATAAGAATTTTAGTAAGTTGGTTACCTAAATTCTAGCTCATTTAAGATCCCTTAAGAATCTGAATATATGGGGCTGGCAGTTGGCATGGTGTTTAAGGACGCTGGACTCCCACATGATCGACTGTGGTTAGAGTCCTGGACCTGGCAGCTTGCTTTCTCACTGAGGCTGGCCGGTGGCATGGAAGATAAGGGCACTGGCCTCCCACATGGCCAACCATGGCTCGAGTCCTGGATCTGGTGGCTTGCTTTCTCACTTTCCTTCTCTATCTCTCTCTCTCTCTCTCTCTGCCCCTCTCTGGTCAAATTAAAATAAATAAATAAAAGTTAAATAAAATAATTCTTAAAAAAAATCACCACCACAGAGGTACACTGCACTCATCACAAACCTAAGATATAAAAATGACAAGGAGGCTATAAGGGTGAAACTACAGTGATCCCTGAAATCATGAATGGAAGAAAACCTAAATGGAATGGCAAAAATCACCTCTGGATACAATTTAAAGACTGAGAACTCTGTATAAGGATTTTTTAATTTTTTGTTTTAGGTTTAAGCCGTAAGGCGCATGCACATGCCAGAGACAGAATGAGACAATAAGGAGGATAGGGAAAAACCATCCCCCTGGGAGAAAGGCCATGTTGCAGCCCCTTCTTCTCTATTCTTCTCCTGAGATTTCAGGCATGTATCCACACACAGTCAGCATGATTTTCAAGCTGTTAGGTCCAGGACCCAAACCACAGTCAAAGGCTTTGTAACATAAAGAAAGTGGTGTGAGGTTGCCAGCTAAAGGTCAGACAGAAGTTGTCATTAAATCTTGTAAGGGACTTCCAATGCCCTGAGAGGATGCTTGGGGAAGCCTCTCATCAGCAGACTACTGTAACTATAACCTGCTCATACAGACAGCTAGAAGAGTGGTTATGACCATTGAAGAAGCTACACATAGTCACAAGCATCAGTCTTCCCTCTTCTCAAGCAACTCCCTTCCCAAGGCAAAATCCATAAAACCACAGAGGAAAGGGGATTGAAGAAAGGGAAATCTATGAAAGTCTACCATGCACCTCTGAAATTCTTAGCCAGTAGAGCTGTATCTCATCTGTTTAAGGAAAAAGGAAAAGGTGATGTTTGAAAAGATAAAATCTTGGTGTAAATAATGAGAAAGACTTTAAAAATCAAAATGAGACATTTCTAGTATCTCAAAGCAGCTGAAAAGTTATAGAATCAGACTGAAATGTTTATCGTTGCTCTTGAATCCCAGAGGGAAAAGGTAAATACAACAGAGGATAGTAAGTAGTACTTAGTAGAAAAAAAATGATGCCATTTCTGTCACAGTAACACATGCTGCTAAGATGCTGTGCTGCCAGGCTGGGACCACATGGGAGGCCTGGGTTTAATTCCTGGTCCAACCTAAAGGCTAGGCACAGTGATGTGCACCTGTAATCCCATCCACTCAGGTGGCCAAAGCAGTAGGCTGCTGAGCTCCAGGCTGGCCTGGACAACATAGCAAGACCATGTCTGAAAGAAAGAGCCAGGTGTTGTGCATACCTGTGGTCCCAGATCCTCAGGAGGATGAGGCCAGAGAAGCATAACACAAGGAGACCCTGTCTTAAAAAAAATACCATTTCATATTTATACACCAGTTAGTTGAAATGCTTAGTGAATCATTCCATTCATTAGCTTGGCTGTCTGTGTTCTCTCTTTGTTAACTAGAATGCTTCACAAGGGCAGTTACTTAGTCATCACTTATTGTATCCTCAGGACCTCACATAGAATCTGACATATCACTGATGATTAATAAATATCTTTAATGAATAAAAGAACAATTACTACATAGATACCATCATATCAAGTGTTCAAATAGTAGAAATGAATGGTGGGGCCAGCAGATGGCATAGTGATTTCATTGCTGGACTCCCACACGGCCAACCGCCTTTCGAGTCCTGGACTTAATGGCTTGAAACTCACGCTGGATACTGTGCATGGGTGCCCAAGATCCTCGGGAAAGGAATGGAGAAGGGACTGTGGTGTGGCTATCCCATCGGGGGGGGGGGGGGTGGTGGTGGTAATTTCTCACTTTCTCTGTCTCTATTTCTCTGACAAGTGCACGTGCCTGAAGGAAAAATATCACTAAAAAAGGGGGAAAAAAATCAATGACATCTTTTAGTGTTCTTTTTTCCCCAAGTTTTTCATTGCTTAAAATAGAACATCTTCTATCTATGTGATTATCCAAATCTGAGATATGCCCTATCTCCTCACCCCTTGGTATGTCCCAGTAGTACTGACAGGAAACCTACTCATTAACATACTCTTTATCTGCTTTTCTTCTCTTCCAGTCTGAATTTACCACTCCCCTGCAATACTTTCCTGGGATCACCTCCCAAATAAACTACGGATCCAAATCCTTATCTTTGGGTCTGCTTTTTCAGAACCCAAACCAAGACCCTGAAAAGACCACTATGTACTCTACACAACCCTTTGTTTTCCATAGACCTCATCTGTCAAATTTATAGCTCAGGAGTGTATACAGGCTCTGGACTGTCAAAGGAAAGTTTCTAATTTTAAAATTTCCTAAAATGTATGCCCACTCTAGCTCTTCTGTCTTGACTTCCTGTTTAGAACTTATGTCACCCCAATGACTTTGATAAAACATTGCTCCATATGAGACCAGCAGATAGTGTAATGGTCGCTGGACTCCCACACGGCCGACCCAGTGACTTGAAACTCATGCTGGGCATGTGTGCACATATGTCCACAATCTTGAGAGGAGAACAGAGAAGGGATTGCATGTGGCATGGCCATCTCCCCAGGGGGTAATTCCTCACTTTCTCTCTCTGGCAAACGCACATTCCCTAAAACGAAAATCTCTCGAAACTAAATAAAAAATTAAAAATTGCCCCATCTCTGATTTAGCTCCTTCTGTTCTATTCACTCAGCTACTAACTCAACTGTGCTGACTATATTGTTGGAGCCATCAGTGCTCTCTTCACTCCAAGACTATTCAGTCCATGATTACACCTTCACTATTTCTGTCCAAAAGCTGACAGTTTGTAAGGACCATAACTTTCCAAGATAGAATATAATTTTTAATATTCTGACAGTTTACAAATCATGACAAAACAAGAAAGGGAATTTGAGAAATCCCTTTTAAAACTCTGTTCACCCAGTGGTTACTAGGTGATCATTTTCACTCCAAACAAGAACTTCATTTTATCACTGATATTCAGAGATATTAAATGTAAAAGATAAGTGACTCAGAAATATCTCAACTCTCCTATTTAGTTGATCCTACCCTATTCTTTGTGAAATAAAATACTTTGACAAGAGAAATCATCATTGAAGCTGAATAAGTTAACCACAAAATTATTTTATTATTCTCCTTCCTGTCCATTAAAATCAATGGGGATTTAAAAACCAGGCATAGGAAGTTTTTAAGTCCATGTATTTACCAACCCTATTTTCACAGGAGACTCAAAGAATTCAACACATCTTCCTGAAGAGCTATTTTATGATAATTACAATTTATTGAGCATTTCATGTGGGCCACACACTGTGCTAAACTATTATATGGCATTTTATCCTCTCAACAATCTTAGGAGGAGTTATTGTCCCCATTTCACTCTTTGGGAAGCTGACACTTGTGACTTATCCTAGGTCACAACACTAGAAAATTATGGAAAAAAGGATTTGAATTTAGGTCTGTGTGGCTACAAAGTCAATCTTCTAACCACTCCTAAACTATTTTCCCCTAGAAGTTAAATGCTATGGGAGTCATAAAGCAAGTCTAAGATTATAAAATGTGGCTCCTTGCCTTCAAGGAGCTGTAACCTAACTGTGGAGATGCCTGCATACTGGAATGCTTAGTCAAGTGTAAGACAGTGAAAAATAACTTACACATGTTAAGTGCTAAGGGAATATAGAGTAAGAAAAGCGTTTTGTAGCATGTTCAATGGGTGATTCAGATTTTCCACTGAAAGGGAAAATCTGCCAAACTGCCAATTTAAACAGTCAAAGAGAAAGGCCAGTGTCATCAATCTCCTAGCAGTGTTCATCTGCAACAGCAGTTGACTTGAAATATCATCATTGATCAAGGAATGTCTCAGGACTGTGACCACTGGGCTCCCAACATACGGTTCTACACATCTGTTTAAATACTAAAAGTGTCAAAAGCAGTTCGAGTTATCCCCTGGAAATCTTACACTGAAATTTAGGTTTATTACATTATAATTCTTTCCTCTTGGTGGTTTTACAACCAACTTACTGTTGTGTGAAGAAAGTGTACAGGAGCATGTATAATACCTACTATGATGGCAATTATGCTGCTACTCAATTATTTAAGAATTACTTTTTTCCTCAAAAAAAGGAAAAGATTTACCTGCCTACCATGGCTATAAATATGCAATGTTTCTTACTCCTGAAGTTCAGCTTTCCCTGAGAGCTTTGTGTTTACTGATTCCCTAGGGCTAGTATGTAAAAATCCCTACAGGCTACATGAGGAATTCTAAGGAATGAAGATGCTAGGACACCGGCTAATGAAGGTATTAGTATTCCCCTCCTTGGAGCATGAGATCCTGATATGAGTAGTGCCATCTTGACGAAAGAGTTTTTAAAAATGTAATTGAACCACATCTTTTGACAGATAATTGTAATGATGATGTTATGCTCGATTGACTTTTGAGCACAGTTTGCAAATTACCTTCTCCACTTCACTCTCCTACTCTCCTCCTCTCTTAAAAGTATTGGGTATATATCAGGTTCGTAGTAGATGCTAATTTCAAAAGTATATGGCAAACTTTTTGACTCTAGAAACCCAAACAAGTTTAACTTAAATATATATATTTTTGACACAATTAATAGATCCAATTAAAAATACACAGTAGTCGCAGAGAGCACACAATTATATAATTTCTCATTATGTTCTTGTCATTTGAGAAAGTTTTGGTTCCTTTACAATGTTTTCTAATCACGTAACACACACACACATCATACATATGATATATACATACATATACACACATACACCAAGGCAGTTCTATAATCACACATTTATCTCAGTCTCATACACCTTCTACTTCTACAGTCAACTACAATGAAGTCTGGTATTTACATACAAATGGCGCTGGGCTCCTATTATTGTAGATCTTTAATAAAAAGTATGCTGTAAAGATGTATAATAATGAAATGTAAAAAACAACAACAAAACCAAAGATGCAGTAATGTTAACGAGATTCTGCTTATAGGAAAGAGACTTGGCTTTCAATTAGACTCAAACTTGGAAAGGAACTCAGTTTTCTAGCCCAACTTTCATCTAATCAAGAAATCTTTTTCACATATTTAGGCTGACTTCAAGTATTTCCTATCATTAGAAAACAACTGCATGAAATGGCAGCCCACTCTCATGTTAGCTCTAATAGTTGGAAATGGAGGTGGAAAGAAAAAGACCTGGAGGCAGAAACCAAAAGAGCCAAAGATATAGAAGTGGGAAGACAGCAAAATCTAGAAAGAGAAAGGTGGATAGGACACATAAAGAGGAAAAAAAAAAAAAAGAAAACGCACACAAAGGAGAAATAAAGAAGACATGTGCAGAAAGAAAGGTAGAGAGCAAAAGTAAGAAATAAGGAAATAAAATGTTGACATCAACATTTGAGAAAGGGAGAGATGAGATAATAGGAATAATTAGGGCTTCTGAGAAACAACAGATGTGACAGAGAGAGTAAAGAGAGAAACTTTTCAAGCCATGGTAGCATGTGTTGGTTGACACTGCTACTCAGCAGGTTGAGGCCACAAGCGGGGCTCAGGTAAGACTCCAGTCCCACCCTAAAATCTGGAAATGGTGGTGATGGATGCCTGATTCCTGCAGTTCCAGCAATTAAGGAATCTGAGGCAGGAGGATCAGGATGTAGTGAGAACCCATCTAGAAAAGAAAAAGTAGAGGGAGGGAGAGAGGAGCAAACAAAAGAATTCAACATAAACAACTGTAGTTTTTCCTTCTTTTTTTTCCCATAGCTATCAGTACCTTCCGTTTGGGGAACAGGGCATAATCTCGCAAAAAGATTTCATTTGACAGCCTCCTTTAAGCTAGATATAGACAGGCAATGAATTCTGACATTAAGTTGTAACCAATGTGTAATGATTATATCGAATTAATTAGTAAACTAATTGTCTCATATTATACACCCACAAAAATATACAATTACTATATATTCATCAAAAAAAATGTAACCTAAAGTGTTATGTATGACAAAGATGAGTCTTCTTTAGGGTTGCTCCAGTCTGCAAACCTAGAAGTAGCGTGTATAAGGCCTTATAAGCTGTTTAGACTAAGTCTTTAGTCATTACTGGTTTTTTGATATGGTATCTAAATTCCTCAGCACCAATACTTTCTTCCATTAACAAAAGTATTTGTTGGGGCTAGCAGGTGGTATGGCAGTTAAGATGCATGACTCCTACATGGCCGACTATAGTTCAAGTCCCAGAGCCAGAGGCTTGAAAATCATGCTGGGTGCATGTGTGACCAAAACCTAAGGAAGAGAGTAGAGGAGAAGGGATTGCCATGTGGCCACCCCCTCTGGGAAGTGAGTTCTCACTTTACTTCTCACTGTCTCTCTCTCTCTGTTTCTTTGGTGAGTGCATTCACTCTATGGCAAAACCTTAAAAAATATTTTTCAATATTATCCTCAAAAATGTAAAGTACACTTTCATACACTGCTTATGAAATTATAAACTGATACAGAATTTTGAAAGGCAACTTGGCAGAACTTGGAAAAATATTTAAAGGGTTCAGGAATTCCTTTTCTAGGAATCTATATTATAGAAATCAAAATCTAAATGCTTATGTGTAGAAATATATGTATATACACAATGGTCAATGTAGTACATGCTATGATAGTGAAAATGTGAGACCAAACTAAACACCTTTTCATGGGGAGGATTCCTCCATGCCATAAAATACAGTCATTAAAGAGATTAAGGTAAAGAGAGCTATCTATAGATATAGGTAGATCTACAAAATACATGAAAGACAAATATGATTTATGTATAACAACAAAGTCTATGTATGTATATTTCTCTGTGTATGTGTGTGTGTGTGTGTGTATGTGTGTGTAGAAATTTCAAGAAAAGAGTTTGTAATTAACAATGTAATTCTTTGGAGGGAGTAAATAAAGTCCAAGGTTAAAGGATAACTTTCATTTTGTACTCAATATAATCGTGATGATTATTCTGTTCTCCAAATATTTACAGTTCTTTGCCTTTATAAACATGACATGATTGCATTTCCTGGTCCTTGTGTTATTTGTGGGGCCATGCAACTGGTTCTGGCCTATCATTTATGAGCACAGTTGTGTATCACATCCAGGCCACAGCATTTATTTGTCAGTGTGATGCTATTCAGTTGTCTTTCTCTCTGCCATAATGACAGGTAATGTTTTAAGATGGTGGTTGCTGCATCACCTTGAGTTAAGAATGGAGTTATGGAACAGGGCTTCTAGCCAGCATTAAAAGTGAGAGAGAAATAAAACTTTGCTGTTAAAAACCACCAAGATTTAGGGATTGTTACAACAGCATAATCTAAAGTATCCTGACTGATATCACTGAATTTTTTTTAATTTACATGGACTGAATATTATACATTCTGAATATATTATTGTAAAATTAGTATGATGACTATAACAGCACACAATATTTCGCTACATAGAGAACACAAAATCAAACAAGAGGCACAGCTGCAATGGCGTAGGTGGCAGGGCGTGGCATGGGATATGGGAGACATATGGGAAGGTCCCAGGTTTGGAACATGGGTCAGTCTGAAAACACCAGGCAACACCCATGTATACCCATAATTCTGGATGGTTGAGAGGCTGTGGTGAGGATTGCAAGACCCTTCAAAGGTATCTGTATCTCTACATCCCTTTCTCACTCTCTCTTGAAAATAAAGAAATAAACTTTTTAAAAAATGAAAAGATAAGATGGGACCAGCAGTTGGCATAATGGCTATGTTGCCGGACTCCCATGTGGTCGACCGCAGTTTCAGTCCCAGACCCGGTGGCTTAAACTCACACTGGGTGCGTGTGTGTGCGTGCCCAAGATCCTGAGAGGAGAACGGAGGAGAAGGGATTGCAGCGTGACCATCCCCCCTGGGAGGTGATTTCTCGTTTTCTGTCTCTGTCCTTCTCTGTCTTTCTGGCAACCACACGTGCCCTATAGCAAAAACCTCTCAAAAAAAAAAAAAAAAAAAAAAAGATAAGATGGGGCCAGCAGATGGTATGGTGCTAGATTCCCACATGACTGACTGCAGTTCAAGTCCTGGACCTGGAGGCTTGCTTCCTCACTTTCTCTCTCTCTCTCTCTCTCTCTCTCTCTCTTTCTCTCTCTCTCTCTCTCTCTCTCTCTTCAGTCAAATAAAAAATAATAATGAATGTAATTAAATACATAATTCTAAAAAGAAAGATAATATTATGTGCCATGATCTAGATTCAATATCATTATTAAAATATTTCTATTTCAAGGCAGAGATTATGCTTTAAAAATTTTTTGCACCTACAATCCTTTCTTCTTGAATGTTGATTAGATTATTTTTACCTTAAACGTGTCGTTTTATACTAGTCCCTATAAAATGTCATTATGCTTTTTTCTTTCTATTATTCCAAATCAAGATGATTTCAAATCATGAGGCTTTCATTCATTTTATACTCTCCCACCTAGCTTTATAACATCTGAACATTTTATAAGCTTGTTCTTTCTCCCTTCAATCAAGTCAATACTTTTGAATGCTCATTAAGATAGGACATAGAAAAGAGATATATGGACTACCACTATAGATCTCTTTCTGAGTTGGCATTAATCTGGTTGCCCAACTGGGTATGAGGTGTTTAATTGTACTAGAATACATTTAACTGTCCCATAGCTTGTCATGAGAGGTCATGCATTTAACAGACTAGGCTTTCTTATTGATATATTAGTCTAGTAATTCTGCTAACAGAAAATAATAGGATTGTTTAGTCTGACTTGCTCCTAAGTCCATTAATTAATGCTTTCAATTAATGTATTGTATGCCTACAATGGGGATATTGATGGGAACAATATAGATATGGTATCTACTTTCTGCATGATCACATTCTGTCAGAAAAAAAAAAACAGTTAAGCAGGCAATAACAATGAAAGTTTTCAAATGTTATGAGAGGACAAATGGAGTATTTTGAGAGCAAAGAAGGGGAAGAAATCAAACTCATATTTATGGTAAAGATAATGCTTTCCTCAGAAAGTAACTTTTAAGTTAAAACCTACAGCATGATAGGAAAAACTGTTCCAAAAAGAGGCAAAAACATGAACAAAGGCTTGGAGGTGAGAGATCATGAGAAATTCATTGAAATAAAATGAGTTCAATATGGCAGAATAACAGTGTTAGACGGGAGGAATAGAGAGAGTTGGCACTGGAGAAGTGAGCAGGGGTAAGATTTTAGAGATTGAATTGCCTGTAGTACATCTGAGCATGGGTGTTCAGTGGGAAATTGGAGATACTTACAGAGTTAAAGAAAGAGACTTGGGATGTGCATTTGGTAGTCATAATCATAGTGATGGCACATGTCACAGGAGTAAGCTTAATTACCAATGGATAGAGGCAAAGTAAGAAGGCAGCCAAAGACAGAGCCCTGAGAAATTTTAATATGTAAAGGGATGGACAGGTTCAGAATAGTCTACAAAAATCATTGATCAAGAAGTGACTAGAGAGGCACAAGGAAAACCAAGAGTGAGGCCAAGAGATTAGCATATTTCAAGAATGGCAATCAAGCTTAATGCTATTGGGCAATTAAATAAGTCAGTTGGATGTGTCCTTTATACTTAGTCAACAAAGAGTTGCTGGTCAAGAGAAGACTGCCAAAAATGGATTAATGAAGTAGTGGGGTTAAAATCGCACTGTATAGACTGAAGAGTAACTTAAAGGTAAGGAAGTAGAGCAGTGAGTAGACATAACACTCAGAAAAATTATTTGTGAAAGCAGAGAGAGAAAGGGTAAGTATATAGCATGGAGTCTGAAAAATTGTTTTCTTTAAAAAAACTGATATTTTTCTCATGATTAGACTAGAGTTCTGGGTTTGGGAGAATAATACCTGATTTTTTTTTTCTTTAGTGAATGAGAGAGACTTGAACAAATTTTGGGTTTTTTGAAAAAGATTTTTCCCATAAGACATGTATGCCCAACAGAGAGATAGAGAGATGAAGTGAGAAATCACCCCACACACACACACCAGGAGATGGCTCTACTACAGTATCTCTTCATTCATACATACACTTCATTCTCCCCTTGGGATTTTGGGCACACACATGCACATCTGGCATGTTTTCAAAGCTGCTGGGTCCAAGCCTCAGACCACAGTCAGCTCTGTGGGGTCCAGTGCCTTAACTACCATGCCACCTGCTGACCCAATCTGATCCAGTTTTAAATGATGAGGGAAAGGATTCAGAAAACGGGGAATGGTTGAAGAAAAGAAACACAGGGTTACTCTATAGAGCAAGAACACTAAATAAATAAATGGATGAGGCACACCCAGAAGAATTTTCTGGTCTTCAATTAGAAATGGAAGGAAGATAGAAATGATAGATGTAAATGTGGGTAAGTTTGTAAATCTTTTTTTTTTTTTTTTTTTTTTTTTGAGAGGTTTTTGCTATAGGGCGCGAGCGCTAGCCAGGCAGACAGAGAGAGACATAGAGACAGAAAGTGAGAAATCACCCCCCCAGGGGAGATGGTCACACCACAATCCCTTCTCCTCCATTCTCCTCTCAGGATCTTGGGCACACACGCACATACACCCGGCGTGAGTTTTAAGCCACCGGGTCCGGAACGCGAACCGCGGTTGGCTACGTGGGAGTCCAGTGACATAGCCATTATGCTAACTGCTGGTTCCCAAGTTTGTAAATCTTATCGTGGTAAGTTGCCATCTTGTGGCTTCTATGTTCTATGTGAAACAGCTGGCAAATTTTTCTGTAGAGAAAGGAGGTTTGGAGGTTTAAGGAAGCACATACATTCTCAAAATAGTTAAATAGTTCATTCCATGATTTTTGTAGCACTGGATGATAATCTCATTGATTTAAGTTTCTGAAGGCCAATTTTTTTTTTGTTTTTGCTTTGTTTTTAATTGAGTCATTTAATATCTAAATATTCTTTTTTTTTTTCATTGCCAGAGGATGCGTGCACTCACCAGAGGGGGTGTGGAGAAAGCACCACCCCACCACCCAATAGGTCATACCACTATCCCTTCTCCATTTCTCCTTCTTGTCGGGATTTTAGGCATACATGCACATGTGCCCAGCATGCTTTTCAAGCATCCAGGGCCAAAATTTGAACTGCAGTTGGTCATGAATGATCCAGCTCCCTTAAACACTAGACAACAACAATATAGCTAACACTTTTGTAGTTCCATTTTCTCTATGACTTACTGTTATTAAAAAGATTTTCAATAACAAATTAATACTATTAATATTAGCTAAAAGGTCACCTTCTCAGTTTATCACCATGCCAACAATTATTCTAATCCCATAAATCCTTACACCTTCCCTTTTCCATATTCTGGCTAATTGAGATCTTATACTATTTTGAAAAATATTTTAACCTCACTACCCTGGAGTAAAATATGGGGAAACTGAGGTTTAGTGAGGTAAGTCACTCTTTCATAGAATGAGCAGCCAGTAAGAGAGGTAACAAGCACTTCCCATTTTGTAAAATCTCTTATCTACAGGAATCATTAACATTAATAATTTAATGATTTCACTGGTAAAGAGCTATAAGACTTTGAAGTTATACTTGAAGTATAAGTACCTTCAGTCTGTGTTCTTTTCCCTTCAAAATTAAACCAAATGCATCCTGCTACCCTAGAACTCATGTCCACTGCCACTGCAAAGCAGAAGCCCAAATATTTACCTGCACCCTCCAACTGGATATCCCTACCCTACTTTTCCTGAAAAATAATTGAAGATATTTTCTCCTTTGCAAACTTCCCTCTTAACTTCTTTAGGGTCCCAAGAACCAAATAATTTACCAGACATAATTGTCCTTGAAAATGAGCCAATGGGGGAAAGTTAAAAGACTAATCTTTGGTAATGCATGTTTTAATTTAGTCTTCTACAGATTAATTCAGTAAGTGAACAGTATGTCTTTTTATTATAATAATCATTATTACCATCATCATGATTATTAGCCTGGAAATCTTGTTTCCAGATCACTGGGGGTTCCCACATCTTTTCAATAGACCAAAATTTTCCTGCAAATTATTATGTCCTGAGATCATTCTAATAATTTCTTAAAGCCTTTCAAAAAATGTATCCCTTCCTCCCAACTGATATCCTATATTTCGATCCCCTTTACCTGATGAACACTAATAGCATCAAACAATGATTTTTTTTTTTTTGAGAGGTTTTTTTCGCTATAGGGCGCGTGCGCTCGCCAGACAGACAGAGAGAGACATAGAGACAGAAAGCGAGAAATCACCCCCCAGGGGGGATGGTCACACCGCAATCCCTTCTCCTCCATTCTCCTCTCGGGATCTTGGGCACGCACGCACACGCGCCCGGCGTGAGTTGTAAGCCACCGGGTCCGAGATGCGAACCGCGGTCGACTACGTGGGAGTCCAGCGACATAGCCATTACGCTAACTGCTGGTTCCCCAAACAATGATTTTTAAAGTAACAACCTAACACAATGTTAAAAATCCTGCAGCAAACAAACAAACAAAAATCTCATACACTGGAAGTAAGAATATAAACTGACATTCATTTTGCGGAGAAAAAATTAGCCATTACATTTATATGATAACGTTTAAAAATTACCTAAGAAACTATAGTCAAACACTCATATACAAGGATGTAATTCTAGCATTATTCACAATTTAAAAATATATATGTTACCCAGAACTACACAAGACTTACGTTGGTTTCACTATGACTCAATAATTGAACATGATTCTACCTAAGTGCAAAATTTCTGGCAAAAACAAAAATTCAAACCCTTTGACCCTGTATATCTTAAGAAAATAATCCAAAATATAAACAAAGATTTATGCACTAGTATGTCCATTTTAGCAATGTTTATACTATCAAAGTTGGAAATAATTTAAATTTGCAAAAATGGGAGATTTGTTAAATTATAGCATATCTATATGGTAGAATATTATATAATTATTTACAACTGAGTTTTCAAAAAATTTTTAAATTTACTTATTTATTTAATGAGAGAGAGTAAAAGAGTGAGAGGAGAGAGAAAGAGAGAAGTACCCTCAATGGATCTCATATCATGATTCCTCCCCCACCAGCCCTGCCTAGCCAGCCAGGACCAGGGGCATATTTGTGTGTGCCCAGCATGTACAGGTCAACTTTGGAACCAAATCTCGATCTTCCATATGGTTTCTAGCATCACAAAGTGTTGAGTTATTGTTGTGCCACTGTAGTTGGCCTCCAAATTTTAATGATAGGAAAATGTTTATGGCACAATGCTAAGAGAAGTCAAGGTTTAAAATTATTATGCAACATGATATGTGTGAACAGATTTCTGCACAAAGACTTCAGTGTGATTTATAATAGTAAAACTTAAGAAGCAACTTAAAAGTTCAAAAATAGGAACCAGCAAATGGTGTAATGGTTACATTGCTGGACTCCGACATGGTCGACCATGGTTTGAGCCCTGGACCCAGAGGCTTGAAACTCACACTGGTCACATATGCGTGCATGCCCAAAATCCTGAGAGGAGAATGGAAGAGAAAGGATTGCAGCGTGGCCCATCCCCCCCAGGAGGTGATTTCTTGCTTTCTGTCTCTCTGTTTCTGTCTCTCCAGTGAGTACATGTGCCCTAAAATCTCTCTCTAAAAAAATTAAATGTTAAAAAATAGATTAAATTATATCTATACAATTATATATTAAGTATGTTATTGAAACAATTTTAATATTGCCAAATGCTTAGATTAAGTTTAAAAATAGGCCATGAAATTAAAAAAGTCATAATCTTAGCTGTAGAAAAAGTACATGTGTTTATATGACTCATATTAACAATGGACCATATATATGATGGTGGTCTCACAAGAGTTTAATCAACTATTCCATATAAACCTCGGTGTGTAGTAAGCTATACCATCTAGGTTTGTGTAAGGACCCTCTGTGATGACAAAATCACCTGACAATGCATTTCTCAGAACATATCGCCATTGTTAAGTGACACATGCCTGTATGTAAACTCTGCAAAGAAAGTACTAAAGTCCTTATATTTGGGTAGTGTGATTGTAGAGTATGAGTTCACAATATATTCATCATTGTCAATATGATACCCTCCAACAAACATTTTAAATAAATATTTATTTTTAAAATCAAGCCAAAGAGAGTTATACTACTGACTTTATAGAGGAAAAAAATAAAAGGACTACAAGGGAATACTATGAAAAAAAGGAAAAAACCATACTGCTAATGAACTAGATAACTTGGGTGAAAGGGTCAAATTTGCAGAACAAACTACTGAAACTGACCAAGAAGAAATATTTGAACAGACCTATAACAAGTAAATACATTTAATTAATAATTTGAAAATGTCCCAGAAAAAAAAAAAAAAAAAAAAAAAACAACAACAACACCTCATGTCCTGATATCATTTCTGGTGAATTGTGAATTCTCCCAAACACTTGAAGAAGAATTAATATCAATTCTTCATAAAGTTTTCCTAAAACATAAGACAAGGGAATCCTTTACAACTTATATGAAGCCAGTATTACCTTGATACCAAAATCACAAGAAAGCTACAGAAAAATTATACATGTGCCCACATACACATATTAGCAAACTGAATCAAGCAACATATGAAACAGATTATATAGCAAGACTAAGTTTGATTTATCCAAGGAATGAAAAATTCACTTAAGGGACCAGCAGTTAGCATAATGGCTATGTCGCTGGACTCCCATGTAGCCTACCGTGGTTCGAGTCCCAGACCCGGTGGCTAAAACTCAGGCAGGGTGCATGTGCGTGCATGCCGAAGATCCTGAGAGGAGAATGGAGGAGAATGGATTGTGGTGTGGCCATCCCCCCGGGGGGTGATTTCTCGCTTTCTGTCTCTCTGTCTCTCTGTCTGTCTGGCGAGCGTACACACCCTATAGCAAAAACCTCTCAAAAAAAAAACAAACAAACAAAAAACACGAAAATTTCACTTAACATACAGAAATCAATTCATATAATATACTATCTCAATAAAATAAAGAAATTTAACATATAATCATCTTAACAGATGCAGGAAAAAGCATTTCACAAAAATTCTACATCATTTCATGATTTTTAAGAATTCAACAAATTAATAATAAAAGGGAAATTCCTCAATGTGATAAAGGACATCCATGAAAACCCCAGAGGTAATATCATAGTGAATAGTGAAATACTGAATGTTCTCCCCTTAAGTTTAGGAAGAAGGTAAAAATGCCTGCTCTAAGAAAGGACATTTAGAAGAAAAATAGAGAGGCAAAGCATTAATGGGACAAAGAAATGTGGTATTATCTGTTGAAGATAATTTTATAGTATTATCAGCTGGACTATGGAGAAATGTACACATGTTGGACTATTCACATTGTAAGCTAAATAGCATGATTGAATGCATAAAAGAACAGGAAATAAAAAAAGTTTTAAAAGTCTGCTTTTGTCACTTCTAGTCAATGTTGTACCAGAGGGGCTGGCAGATAGTATGGTGGTTAGGGTGCTAGATTCCCACATGGTCAACCATAGTTTGAGTCCCTGACCTGGAGGCTTACTTTCTCACTTTCTCTTTGTCTCTCTGTCTCTGTCTGGTCAAATTAAAAAAATAATAATAGCAGTAAATAAAATTAAACAATTAAATAAATAAAATTAAATAAGTAATCCTTTACAAAAAATATTGCACCAGAGGTTTTAACCAGGCAATTAAAAAATAATTTAAAATTTTTAAAAATTAATAAAAGGCATCTAAAGTGGAGAAAAATTAAACTATCTCTATTTGCAGATGACAATACCCTGTATATAGAAAATCCTAAGGAATCAACTAAAAACCACTAGAACCAATAAAGCAGTTTAGCAAGGATTCAAGATACAAGATTAAAATATGAAATTCAGTGGTATTTCTATACACTAGCAATGGTCTGAAATGGCATTAAGTAAGTTCCATTTAAAATGGCATCAAAATTAAGAAAATGTATAGTGATAAATTTGACCAAAAAGAAAAAAAAACTCATATTTTGAAAACTGAAAAATATTGTTGAAAGAAATTAAAGAATGCCTAAATAAATGGAAAGATATTCCATGTTTATAGATCAGAAAGCTTACTATTCTTTGGATGGCAATATTCCTTAAATTGATACATAGATTTAACACAATCCCTGGGAAAATTACAGCTATTTTTTTAAGTTTTTTGCCATAAGATATGTGCACTCACCAAAGAGAGACAGAGAGAGAGAGAGAGAAGTGAGAAATCACCTCCTTCCCAGGGGAGATGGCCACACTGCAATCCCTTCTCCATTCTCCTCTTAGGATTTTGGGCATGCACGTACACACGCTGAGCATAATTTTCAAGTCACCAGGTCCAGGATACAAACTGTGGTCATCCATGTAGGAATCTAGCACCTTAACCAATACATAAGCTGTTACCCCCACTCCCAACCCTAGCTTGTTTTTATAAAGAAATTGACAAGCTGGTTCTAAAATTCATGTGGAACTGCAACAGATCTAGTAATAGCCAAAATGAAGAAAACACTTCCCAAATTCAAAATTTACTACAAATTAGGGCTGGCAGGTAGTGTTGTGGTTAAGGGCACTGGACTTCCACACGGCCAACAGCAGTTCAAGCCTCGGACCTGGCGGCTTGCTTTCTCACTTACCATCTCTCTCTTTCTCTCTCACTCTGTCCCTCTCTAGTCAAATTAAAATAAATAAATAAATAAATAAATAAATAAAATAAAGTAAAATAAAATAATTATTTTTTAAAAATACTACAAATTACAATAGACAAGATAGCATAAGTATAGAATTGCGAATTCAGAACATAAACTTTTGGTCAATAAATTTTCGACAAGGGTACCAAGATCATTTAATGGGAGAAATGGTGAAGGGACAATTGGATAGCCATATGTGTAACAATAAACCGGGTTACTACAATACCACAACAATTGGGCCCCCAAATCTTTAAACTCAGGAAGTAATTAGGGTTGAGTAAAAGCAACTAGTGTTTTATTGACATGATGATCATCCAATGTTAAATGGACATGTGGATTTCCCTCAATAAAATAAAAATCAGTTTCCACTGCCCAACCCAATTCTATGAACAAAGAGCCGTCTCAAGAGATATCTATAAAATACCACAATTGGAGGGACCAGCAGGTGTCATAGTGGTTAAGGTACTGAACTCCCACATGGCAAACCATGGTTAGCGTCCCGGATCTGATGACAAAAAATCACACCAGGCACATGTGCATACATGCCCAAAATCCCAGAAGGAGAACGGAGAA
The DNA here is from genome assembly GCA_026018925.1 of Tupaia tana. Taxonomy (NCBI): domain Eukaryota; kingdom Metazoa; phylum Chordata; class Mammalia; order Scandentia; family Tupaiidae; genus Tupaia; species Tupaia tana. Next base: position 49,579,468 of record JAKSZU010000009.1, read on the forward strand.
AGGATTATGGCATGGCCATTCCCCCTGGTTGGGTGACTTCTCACGCTGTCTCTCTCCAGTAAGCACATGTGCTCTCTGGCAAAAAAACTTAAAAAAAAAAAGAGCACCACAATTAGGATAATCAGTTTTAGTAAGAGAATGATCTGGCCCAACTGAATTTAGCTAATCGCATTACCTACATAATAATAAACTGGCAAGAACTGGTATTTCATCTGTAATTAAAAGATTTTTTTTTTACCAAGTTACAGCCTACAGGCATGGTTTATGGGTTCAAAAGTTGGCAGGAGTTTTACTGAGCATACTGATATATATTCCTTAACAAATTTCTCTATTTCTTAATGAAACTTTAATGAAAGAGCTAAGTTCTGGACACATATTGCTACTTGGTGTCTACCCATACAGAATTATTTTTCCTAAGAAATTATTAATCCCAAATATTTTCAACTTTAGAATTCATATCAATTGGGGCTACCAAAGGGACCATTTTAGACATAGGTAAAGCCAGAAAATAAACCACCTGAACATCTGACTTTGAAATCAAGTACAAGATTATGCCAGATGGTCATAAAAATTTACCCAACACACATAGATACACACATTGGCTGCTATGCTGAGAATGGATTAAAAGCAGAAGCAAAGCTAGTAGGGTAGCATTCTCAAAAACTGACATCATTTTTTAAAAGTAATATGAAATTTAATTGGGAAAATCAAACCACAACAGAAGATAGATTACATACATGAGACTGAATTGGTGAAATAGAATTTTATGACTTTTGACTAAAACATTGCTGATTTTCTTCTGGGCTTTGTTTTCTGTTTTTAAGGATTTCTGTCCTATCTTGAGCTACCAATAGGTTCATGTACCTGCTATTTGAACATAATTCTAACCTGTTTCCTGGCTTTAAGTTTTAAGCAAAGTTCTTTAGCATTTCTTTGATTTACTAAAGCTAAAACTGCTTTTCTTGAAATTAAAGAATATATTAAAAATACCTATTTAATGACTGTAGTAAGCTATATAGCATTGGCTAGGTGCTAGCTTATAGTATATTCATTCTACTCAGAGTTTCACACGTGAAGTCAGACATGTATTCATAGATATGTATATGCTAGCTGAACTTGCTATTGAAAGTAGTTAGATTACTTAAGAAATTTTGTGAATCAATAAAATGTGGGGGAAAAAAAGGAATGGAAAACAATTATAGACACCTGAGATGATGTAAGAGGAAGGTGGGAAATGGCAGAGGGTGAGAAATAGGGGTAAAATATATATTTTCATATATATATATATATATATATATATATATATATATATATATGAAACTAGAAATGGAAAATTATTGACAATAACATGTATGATTAAGCCACTATGCAGTATATTCTGGATGGGAAATTACATTCTTGTATGCTGTGACGATGCTCAGTGAATTAATGTAAATTAATAAATTGATTATAAATAAAAAATTTTTAAAAAAGTAGTATGTTGATATCATGGCCATTAAGGCAATGAAGAAAAAACATTGCTGGAGCAATGTGAAAGAAGATCTTTAGAGCTAGCCCCGGGGGCCTAGTGGTTAAGGGTGTTAGATCCCACACGGATAACTAACTGTATGGTTCCAATCCTAGCCTCAGTGACTTGAAAAGCATGCCAGGTGCGATTGTGTGCCCCAAATCCCAACAGAGTGGACAAACGGAGGAGAAGGGACTATGGTTTGATCATCCCCCATTGGAGGAGTGTTTTCTCCCTCCCCTTTCTCTTTCTCTCTCTCTCTCAAATTAAAACAACAACAACAAAAAAAGAGCTTTAAACATACAGAAAAAGTAGTCAAAAAGGTGGCACTCTTTACTTTCTTGATCTTCCAGAAACCAATGACACTAACCCTGCCCAGAGACTCACTTTGCTTGGTTTTTAGATCCTGGCTATTCCTTTGATTGTAGGGAGAAGATCTGAATGCACGGAGACCAGTTTGAAAGCTACTGCAGTGGTCCAGATGAGAGATGATAGCGAACTGGCCTACAGTGAATAAGAATGAAGAAAGAGAAAACATTATTTATCAAAAGTCTAACTAGGAGTTAACAGATATGTCACATAATTGAGACTAGCCCTTTGTACAAGGTCGCATCCTCTCTGTGTCTTCTGACATTTTCCAAAGAAAGTCTTCCACTGAGACCTACCATCCTTGCCTCACCGTTACTGTTTTTTATTTTCCTCCTTATCTAGGAATCATGTTTTCATGCAAACACACAGATATATTTCTTATGTTTAACAGGGGTTGTTACTTGAACTACACTCGTCAATCTGCTTTGGAGAACTCTGGAAGGCAGAGATCTATTGGGTCGTCGGAAGTCATGATGCATCTTTTTTTTTGAGAGAGATTTTCGCTATAGGGCGCGTGCACTCGCCAGACAGACAGAGAGAGACGTTAGAGACAGAAAGCGAAAAATCACCCCCCAGGGGGAATGGTCATGCCACAATCCCTTTCTCCTCCATTCTCCTCTCGGGATCCTGGGTACGCACGCACACGCGCCCGGCGTGAGTTTTAAGCCACTGGATCCGGGACGCGAACCGCGGTCGACTACGTGGGAGTCCAAAGACATAGCCATTATGCTAACAGCTGGTTCCCGTCATGATGCATCTTTGCATAGAAAAACGCATCATTACTTTTCTGATGACCCACTTTTCTTTAAGCCTTTTAAATGTACTTATTTTAATTTACTAGAGTGCTTGTGCAATCACCTCAGAGAGACAGCAGCAAGAGAAAGAGAGAGAAAGCAACCTGGGGGTGGGGGGAGGTGATTATACTGAAATCCCTTCACCTCTATTTACCTCTTTAGATTTTGGGCACACAAATATATGCATACACTACTCTTTTCAAGTCACCAGGTCCAAGACTCAAACCATGGAGTTGATCATATGGAATCCAGTTACCTTAATCATTACATCACTGACAGGCCTGGCAGAGATCTGTTTTTGTGATTCAGTTTGCACAGGCTTTTCTGGACAGTATGGGAATATATATGAATATCTAGGAATGTTGTCAAGTTTCCTAGATATTTGAGTTTGAACACCACAGGAATGAATGATAGTCTTGAGCTCACTCCTTTAGAAGTGTAACAGCTCACCCTGAGCCAAGGTATTTATTAATGCCTTAAACAATAATGCTGAACACTCAGAATAGCAATTTAGAGTTTAAAACAAAGCATTTAAGGGCTTGCCTCTCTAAAAACAGAAAGAAGAGTATGAATTTTTGTGTCATATTGGCTCTGCTGAGTTTAAAAGATCAACTTTTCTCACTTAACTACTATTACACAAGGCACTTTGTAAGTATAAAGCACTTAGAGCCACATCTGGCATATAGTAAGCAGTCAATAAATATAAGTTTCCATCTCATCATCTAGTTTCTACAGTTCGTATTGAATAAAGTATCATTACCAGTTTGCTGATAAGGACGCTGGGGCCCAAAGAAGTTAAATAAAATTTCCCAAGATTACACAACTATTGGATCATTGAAAAAGTCATGATGCATTTTTGCATAAAAAAACATGTCATGATTTTTCCAATGATCTAATAGAAAGTGGTGGGGTTAGGATTCAAAATAGTCCTTTGGACTCAAAGACAATATTTTTTTGGTTTTTGTTTGGTAGTTTTTGTCGTATTCCTTTCTGTTTGTATGTTTGTTTTGCCAATTTATCATGCCATTAAGAGTCACAGGAATTCTGGATGAGTAAAAACCAGACCACAACCTGGAATTCTTAGGTTCCAGGTAAGGGGCTGGTATAGGGAAGGAGCCATTTCTTCATTGGTCCTCCCCTGTCTGACTATATTCATTTTCCACTCTGGAGCTTCCCATTCTTTTTAAGGCTAGGTGGCCTCTACTCACATGTTTTACTTAAACACATTCCCATCTTACCAATGTCCCAAGTTACAGACTACACCAGGGTTAGATTTCCTAATCTGGGTTTTCTTCTGAGCCAGGCACAGACAGACAAGGAAAGGAAAAGAAAGCCAAGGAGGGAAGAGAAGAGACAATGAAGGAGATATAAGTACCTTATTAATATTATAATACTGTAATATGATATAATAATATTGACATAAACACTAATGTCTTAATAATAATAATGCTATTTAATGGCATAAAAGTAAGCACTGGAACAGAAACTCTTAAAATGGTTGCATCTGGAGAAAGAGTCTAGGCCATAGTTTTCTTCTTTAGTACTTTTCTCCAACTGTATCATTTTTGTTGATATTTGTTTCTGTTTTGGCCAAGCATAAGTATTGCTTCTATCATTTGAAAAAGAAATGTTTAACATAAGCAAACAAAAGATAATTTAGTAGATAGGTAGGTGAATAGATGAATATATAGATGAATAGAAGGATGGCTCATCCATAAGGAAGAATGTTATGCAGCAGTTGGGGAGAGTGACATAGAGTAAATTCAAAGCATATTGTTGGTAGAAATTCACAAGCTTATAGAACCATATAAAACAAAACTATTTCTTATATAATTGGAACACAAAAGTAATGTCTGCTTATCATCATGCACTCAATTAAATTCTGTATAAACACACACATGCACATAAATAAGTATACATAATGAAAAGAGACATGTTTTGTTTTGACTATAGGGTTTGTATGTTCGCCAGAGACAGAGAGAAAAAGAAAGTGAGAAAGCACTCTTGGGAGGGGAGGGCCACACCACCACAATCGCTTTTCTTTCATTCTCCTCTCAGGATCTTGGGCATGTACACATACACATCCATTACAATTTTCATGCCACTGGGTCTGGGACTTGAACCATGGAGCTGGCCACGTGGGATCCAGCACCCCAATCTCCATGCTACCTTCTAGTCCAGGACATATACTTTTCAAGTAAAAATAAGGTCATACAAGACATACTACTGGAAATATATTTTTTACCTAATGTTATATCATAAAGATCTTCCAGTGCCAGTACAACTATTTTTATAGATCTACTTTATATTTTCTAGTAGGTACAAAGTACAACTGCCTTTTTTATAATTAATTAAACTAATTAATTAAGTCATTCCTAATTGACAGATACTTCTCAGTGTTTATACTATTAAACACTGTTATAATTAATATCCATGTGTGTGTTATATTCACATGCAGATAATTCTGTAAGAAAATTACTCATAAGAATGGTGAGTCCAAAGCTAAACAGATTTTATAGTGTGAAAGATATTGCCAAATTCTCTCCAATAAACCTAACTTTTACTCCCACCAATAGCATATAAGAGTGCTTTTTTGGGGACCAGCAGGTGGCATGGTGATTAAGGTGGACACTCCCATATTGCCGACCGTGGTTGGGGACCATAGTTGGAGTCCCGGACCTGGTGGCTTGCTTTCTCACTTTCCCTCTCTCTTTCTGGTCAAATTAAAATAAATGAATGAATAAATAAAATAAAATAATTTATTAAAAAAGAGTGCTTATTTACTTCACATTCTCAACCTACAATGGTAGTTTTTTTTCATTTGCATTCACATTTTCATTTATAACTTATATAGAATCTTTTTTTTCTTCTTTGCCATAGAGTACATGTGCTTGTCAGAGAGAGACAGAGAGGGAAAGTGAGAAATCATCCCCTAAGGGGTATAGCCATGCCATAAACCTCTCTCCGCCATTCTACTCTCAGAATTTGGGGCAAGCACGCACACATACCTGGTCTGATCCTCAGATGGCTGGGTCCAGGACTCAAACTACAGAATCAGCCATGTGGGATCCAGTGCCATAACTACTATGCCATCTGCTAGCTCACATAGATCATCTTTTTATATATTTATTGATTACTTATACAAGAAGACTTCAAACAGTTCGTGTAAAATGGAATTAAAGCATGAGTTTATTTTTTTGCAAAAATTTGATATCTATGTGTAGTTTATTATAATATGCTTTTTCCATGAACTTTATATATCTCTCTGCATATATTTATATTTCATGAGTGAGAGAGAGAGAATGAGAGAAATTCAAAAATATAGCATCTCCAGCAAGGAGTGACACTTCAATCCACTCCCAGCCTCAGTCAGGCCCAGGTCATGGATACATATGTGCCCAGTGTACTCAGGGAGGCCTCCAGACACAAACTGGCCACCTTCTTATGTGAGTCTGCTCCACAGAGTGTTGTGTTTTACTGTATACCACCGTCCGGACCCCATGAACTTTTAAAGACCTCTGATATTGCCTTTTCTACTATAAGTAACTTTGCTCTATTGTTCAATTTTCCATTTAGAAATTTATTTTTTAATTAATTATAATACAAGTATCCCTACAGCTATGATATATATTGTCAATATTTTTACCAATAAAATGTTTTAAAATCAAGGACCATTCCAGAAGTGTTTTGAAAGTCAAAACTATTAACTGTCAAGTAGGATGAATGTTCATTCTAAAAATGAAAACTCTAAAACCCAGGTGTTAGAGACATTCTTCAAAAAAATACACACAGGAAATCCTTTTTTTGTCAAGGAAAGAAAAAATACAGTTTATGTAAATTGCCATCTTCAATATCACCAACTATTTACACAGTGTTTTGACAATCATTAAGCCATAAGAATCTGCAGGAATGGGATGGAAACACATGAAAT